>JAJTUV010000360.1:1412500-1787500 GCA_021653895.1 Mastomys natalensis | reverse complement strand
AGGTAGTAAGTATAAGCCATCTCTCATCATTCACATCTGTGATGGTTTGAATAAGCTTGGCTTATGGGAAATGGCACTATTAAGAGTGTGGCCTTGTTGAAGTTAGTATGTCACTGTGTAGGTGGGCTCTGAAATCCTATGCTCAGGCTTAACCTATGTAGAAAAGACCCTCCTCTTAGTTGACCATGAGACAGTCTCTCTTGGATGCAGTCAGATCAAGATGCAGAACTCTCAGCTCCTCCAGCACCATATCCTGCACATTGCATGCTTCCTGCATGATGATAATAGACTGAACCTCTCAAAGTGTAAACCAGCACCAATTAAATGTTGTCCTTTGGTCATGGTGTCTCTTCACAACAATGGAAACTTCACTAAGGCAACACCCCTAAAGGGATAGCAGTGAGGAAAACAATCTGTCAAGAAAGAGGCTGGAATGGGAGGATGAAAAACAAGTAGAATCTTGTCTTTAACCCTCTAAGTCAAGGTCTTTCCAAAATGTCTTGGGACCTTAAGCATGTGTAGAAATCAATGTGAAATTCAAAGCCAGGCATGACATAGCATACCTATGTGGTGGAGGCAAAAACATCACAAATTCAGATCCTCGGAAATACTGAGACATCAAGGTAGCCTGGGCCTTCTGATTCAATCTCAAAGAATTCGAGGGCTGGCAAGGTGGATCAGAGTGTAAAAGAAACTTGCTACCAAGCTTCACAACCTGAGGTTGATCCAAAATCTACATGGTAGGAGAGAACTAAATCCCACAAGCTGTTTTATAACACACACATATCATGGCACTTACAAACACAAACTCTCTCTCTCCTCTCTCTCTCTCTCTGTTTCTCTTTCTCTCTCTGTTTCTTCTCTCTCTCTCTCTCTCTCTCTGTTTCTGTCTTTCTCTTCTCTCCTCTCTCTCTCAGTTAAAAAGAATAGTTTTTAATCTAAATTAACCTAACAAAGATATAGAAAATGGTATATATAGTGTATAACAGTCTCCATGAAATTGCAAGTGCCTGTGGATCATTTTAAATGATCACTGGGCTGGTGCTTACTGGGAATCATCACATGCATTCTACAGAGAATTCTGATGGCGTTTCAGTTCCTGAATGATATACCTATGTATGTACATTTGTGAGAGTGTGTAACTACTACTGAAAACAGAAAAATGTGTCCTCTGAGTCTGTCTTTCGAAAAAGAAAAAAGTAAAAATGTCAGGCATCATTCATCAAAATGGGTAAGCTAGCCAGATGCACACCTGTCATCACAGTACTTGAGAGGCAGATGCAGGTAGATCTCTCTGCATTCAAAGCCAGCTTGGTCTACATAGTGAATTCCAAGACTGCCAGGGCAACAAAAATAAAAATGATGGATGGATAAAGGTGACTTTAGGGAAGAAAAAGAAGATTTAAATGGGACTTCATAAAATTGCAAAGTTTCAGTATGGCAAAGGACACTGTCAATAGGACAAAATGGCAACCAACAGATTAGGAAAAGATCTTTACCAATCCCACATCCGATAGAGGGCTAATATCCAATATATACAAAGAACTCAAGAAATTAGAATCCAGACAACCAAATAACCCTATTAAAAAAAATGGGGTACAGAGCTAAACAAAGAATTCTCAACTGAAGAAACTCAAATGGCCGAGAAACACCTAAAGAAATGTTCAGCATCCTTAGTCATCAGGGAAATGCAAATCAAAACAACCCTGAGATTCCACCTCACACCAGTGAGAATGGCTAAGATCAAAAACTCAGGTGATAGTAGATGCTGGTGAGGATACGGAGAGAAACACTCCTCCATTGTTGGTGGGATTGCAAGATGGTGCAACCACTCTGGAAATCAGTCTGGAGATTCCTCAGAAAATTGGACATAGCATTACCTGAGGACCCAGCTATACCACTCCTGGGCATATACCCAGAAGATGCTCAACATATAACAAGGACATATGCTCCACTATGTTCATAGCAGCCTTATTTATAATAGCCAGAAGCTGGAAGGAACTCAGTTGTCCTTCACCAGAGGAATGGATACAAAAAATGTGGTACATTTACACAATGGAGTATTACTCAGCTATTAAAAACAATGACTTCGAGAAATTCTTAGGTAAATGGATGGAACTAGAAAATATCATCCTGAGTGAGGTAACCCAATCACAAAAGAACACACATGGTATTCACTCACTGATTATTGGATATTAGCCCAGAAGCTTGAAATACCCAAGATTCAACTCACAGACCACATGAAGCTCATGAAGAAGGAAGACCAAGTGTGGGTGCTTTGGTCCTTCTTAGAAGGAGTAACAAAATACTAAGGGAGCAAATATGGAGACAAAGTGTGGGACAGAAACTGAAGGATCGGCCGTCTAGAGGCCATTCCACGTGGGTATCCATCCCATGTGCAGTCACCAAAGGTAGATGCTGATGTGGATGCCAGGAAGTGCATGCTGACAGGAGCCTGATATAGCTGTCTCCTTAGAGGTCTGCCTGAGTCTGACATATTCAGAAGCAGATGGTCACAGCTAACTATTGAACTGATCAAGGAGTTCCCAATGGAAGAGTAAGAGAGAAGACTGAAGGAGCTGAAAGGGTTTGCAGCCCCATGAGGAGAGCAACAATACCAATCAATCAGAGCTCCCAGGGTCTAAACAACCAGCCTGGGAGTACATAGGTAGGGACCCATGGCTCCAGCTGTAAAGTATGGGAGGATGGCCCTGTCTGGCATAGGTGGGAGAGGAGATCCTTGGTCCCATGAAGGCTGGACACTGAGTGTGGGGGAATTCAAGGGTGGGGAGGTAGGAGTGTGTGGGGGTGGGGGTAAGTAGGAGCACGTACTCATAGAAGTAGGAGGGGGGATAGGATAGGGGGATTCCTGGGCGGGGATGGGGGGAGGGGGAAATAGGGTAAGGGATAACATCTGAAATGTAAATAAAATATCCAATAAAAAAAATTAAAAGGAAAAAAAAAACTGTATAATACACCAAAATGTCAGTTGTGTTTTACTCTTGTTCCAATTAGGAGATATATGACCTAATGACATAAATTATGCATATGCCTTTATCAAAATATTACTGCTTTGCTTAAATTATGCTTTCAAAGACTAAAATGATATCAAGTTTTTCCTCCAGAGATGGAGTTTAAATTCACATTTTGCATGGTTTCTTTGGTTTGCTGAAGTGTATATAAAGGGTGTTTTATTTTAAGGCATGGCATGAAGCTGACAGCATTTAAAGCACACTCACATTATAAGCATCGATGATCAGCTGGATCACATTACTAGAGTTTCCAGGACAGTGTGCCCACTGCTGACTTAGGAATCAAATTCTTCAATTCCTGAAATTAAATATGTAAAACATCAATATTACTTTTTCAACCAATTAAAATCCATTTTAAAGTAGTAAGTATTTTGACACTTCATTTCCTAAGTATCTTTCGAAGTCAAACTTAAAATTATAATCCTAATAATATGCAACTAAAATGAACATAAATGACATTTGTCAAATTCAGTCTAGCTACTGAATATAAATGCCTTGTGGCATTTTGTTACATTCCAAATACATAATTCAGCTACTAATGACTAAACAAGGGAAAGATATATAACTTTCATTCTTTTTATTACCTTGTAAACAGGCTGGAACTCTTCAGTAACTGCAAAAATCGTCTGAATATTATTTTCACTTAGTTTCTGAACAAGATGAGCAATTGAAGGATAATCCTAAGGAATCAAGCAATACAATGTAATATATAAATACACTGTATAATCAATGATGAGACTTTGTTTATTTTGTTTGGGTCTCACTCTATGGTCCAGGTTTATTCAATTAATAAGATTACAGTATTTGAGTTGATAAGCATTCATAACCAGATCACCTACACAAAACTGCTTTCAAGAAAGAATATCAACTGCAAATAATTGCTACGCTGGATCATGAGCTTCTCTTTCATATGTTTAAGAACTTCCAAATGTTAAGGCATTTTATATAATTTATTTTTATGTTCACTGGTGTTTTGTCTGCATGCATATCTGTGTGAGAGTATCAGAAGCCCTGGAACTAGATAGAGTTACAGAAATGTGAAAGCAGCCATGTAGCTGCTGGGAATTGAACCCTGGTCCTCTGGAAGAGCTGCCATGTGCTCTTAACTACTGAGGTTTTAAAGCAAGACAATCTATGCACTTTAAATGTGAGGACTGTGAAATTAAGGAACCAGAACTAAAGGTTCGTTACCTAGCACTTAAGACTAAGATTCACCAATACTGGATTTCTTCTAGAACATGAGTGATTTGACTACATTTGCTTTTAATGAAAGCCAGAGTATATACTTTCAAGTCATAACATATAGAGGGTAAGGCTGGAGAAATGGCTCAGTGGTTAAAAGCACTGACTGCCCTTCCAAAGGTCCTGAGTTCAATTCCCGGCAACCACATGGTGGCTCACAACCGTCTGTAATGGGATCTGATGCTTTCTTCTGGTGTGTCTGTGCTCACATACATAAAATAAATAAATAAATCTTTTTTTTAAAAAATTTTTAAAAAGATATAAAAATTGCACATTTAGAAATATGACCAGCAAGGATGAAAAATGATGTATGCAAGTGAGGAGCCAGATGGATCTCTCAGCATTCCCACCACCCAGACAGAGCACACTGCCAGACTTTTACAAGCAGCAATGCAGCTCTCCCAGCCATCATCAGGGCCCACACTTACAAAACAAGAAAGTTGCAAACCCGCCCTTTCCACATGCTCAGGAATCACCAAAACTCACTCAGTAGGCAGGCCTAAGTACTTACATAGTAATGACTCATTGTGTATACATTGTTTTCCAGGTGACATTGTCCATCATTGGGTAAAACAATACCACCAAGTTTCCCATCTCCAGCAAAGTGAAACCCAGCATCCGTGGAAAACACCAGCAGTCGTGTCACATTCCTCCAGCCAATCAGCGACTTTAAAAGAAAAAGATCAACTGCAGACACTGTCCATAGTAACTTAACATAAGTGCTTTCAGATTTGCAAACTGCAACTGCACTTTTAACCTAATTCTGTATCACTGTCTTTCTTTTCCCAGTGCTAATGCTGTTGTCAGTGCAGAGATGGTCCTCCAGAACTTTATACCTTCTTCTTGCTGGCCTCAATTCAGAGTCTGCTTTTTAGTCAGGGTACGGAGTGTATAATGAGTACATAGAGACTCAGTCTATACCTGCTATTACCCACATCCTGGCTCCTGCTCCCACCCGCCTGCTGTACGCTCCACTACCTACTAAGCCTTATCAGCTCTCTTACACTAGGCTTTACGTTTTTGAAGCAGCCTTTTATTCAATCTATGCTAGTCTCAAACTTACTGTGTAGTTACGGATAGCCTTGAACTTTTAATTCCCCTGCTCCTAACTCCTAATTACTAGTATTTTAGACATGCACCACCATACCTAGTTTCACTTTCTTACTATAGGAAAAATTGTCAAAGATCTTGCTGTACCTTAAATCCCTACATTCTAGCTCATGAAATCAGTTCATTTGTAATTTCACTAGCTTATCCAACAGAGAATTTAAGCAATGTGAAAATCCTCTTCTATCATGTAATTAATTACATTTTTTTCTAAATTTAAAGTAACAAAGCATGTTTGTAAGTTCATTGAAGATAGAAATTAACTTTCTTGGTTCTAATCATCTTTCAAAGGCAGGTTACTTGCTCCTTTGCCTCTAAAGTACGACAAATTCAGAAAGGCATCATAGCCAAAAATGGTTGGGGGCTAGAGAGTCAGTTTGATCCTGCTGGTTAAAGCAGAGGCAGCCCAGAAAATGTTCTCCATACAGTGACCAGGGGGCAGGAAAAAAAAAAAAAAAAAAAAAAACCCACCTTTTCAGAGAATAAGGAAGGCTAAGGCCAATAATACTGAAGTACTATGAAGCACTACAGTAGCAAGTCAAAAATAAGAACAATGGTCAGTATATGTTGAGTGTCTGTGTGTACTTCATACAGATCACTGTGATGGTCCTTACCACTGTCCTGGGGGTGTCTGTTAACTTTTCCAAAAGGCACAGCTCTAAGGACACCAAGTCAACTGCCTAGGAGCAAGAAGGACAGGAAAATCCTCCCTCTACACTAAAACAATGCTTCATACTTACTCCAGACTAGCTTTACTGACCTAACAATGTTTTCTACTCTCAGCCTCAGTTCCCATTAAAAGACCACTGAGGGTCTGGTGTGGTAAAGCACACTTGGAATGCCAGTACTCAGGAGGCAGAAGCAAAAACATCTCTACAAGTTCAAGGATAGGTGGGCCACACAGCAAGACCATATCTCAAAAAAGAAAAAAAAAAAAATCAATCAGAAATACCCATGGATCAAAAACACTGGTCCCTCGTCTAGTGTTTATGTTCTAGTCTAGAACAGAACCAGGCTTACTAAGGCTTACTATCCCTGAAAACCTTATAATTAAATCAAAAATATTCTATTACTACTTTCATTACAAACCTAAGTTGTCATATAGCTCATCAATCAGGCCTTTCAAATTTCTTTCTTTTTATTATTAAGACACGAGAGAAAGACGTGTCTCAAAGGCAATAACCAGAGCAGAAAACTGACCTGAGGAACATGGTGTGAGACACTATTCCACATGGCATATTCAGGGTTCCTGGAGACACCTCAGACAGCATCAGTTACATCTCCAGTACAGAGCCACAAAGTTTGAAAACCTCAGACTCTTCCAAAAACCTAAACCAGCTCAAGTCTATGTTCCACTGTTTCAAATAAATAGCATGCTGGCCTTTCAAACTCCTTAGGTGTGAACTCCCTTTCTGGCTCAAACAGAGATGCAATGATTAAAGATACCCAAGAAAGCAGTAGTGGGAACTTAAGAACTGACATTAGACAGCCAGGGCTACACAGAGAAATCCTGTCTCGAAAAAACAAAACAAAACCAAAAGAGAAACCTGTCTCGAAAAACAAAACAAACAAAAAAAACCAGAAAACAAAAAAAAAAAAAAAAAAAAGAAAAAAAAAAACTGACATTAGTGCTCCTCAAGGTAATCTTACAGTAGCTACAGTCATTTTGTTCTAACTTTAGTAAAAAGCACACTTAAAATAAACTCCCCCACTGACAATGCTAACAGTCCCCTGTAGAAATCACTTACTCCACAAACTGCAACCTGCATGATTGCATCAAAACCACCTTCTGGAGAGTCCAAGTTTCCAGATATGCGCTGCTGACCAACAAGTTCATTGAAAAGCTCTCCTCTGTCAGTAAGTTTAAGCACATTTTTGTAGCTAAATGGGCTGGTGCAGTTTTGTTCACTGGTACAAGGATTTCTTAGCTTTGCTGGGGTTGTACTAATATACGGCATCACAGTTTTCTCCACAAATGAGCCAAAGCCTAAAGAAAAGAATAAACTTGGATAGAAGAGTGGGCAGAGACCAACAAACTTACATCACTTTTAAATTGATATTTATTTATTTGGGGGAAGGGTACACACACATATACCACAATGCATGTCTGGAGATCAAAGGACAAGCAGGAGGTGATTCTGGAGACTGAACTCAGTCATCACACTCAGGTAAGACCCTTATCCACTGAGCCATCTCTCACCAACTCCAAACACACATCTTTCTCTAAAGCCCAGTATGGAGGCTCCAGAGACTGCACAGTGGGCAAGACCTCCTGCTGCATCAGTATGAGGATAAGTTCAGATCCTAGCACCCATGGCCATACACACCTGCACCCCAGCACTATTGCAGGAAAATATTGGAAATTACAGGCTACAAACCTAGGTAAGTGATAAACCATGTCTCACAGAAATGAGACAGAAAGTGGTAACCCAAGACACTCAACAGCCTGTTCTGCACGCACGCAGAAGCCTACCACACACACACACACACACACACACACACACACATGTTCCCAACATTCCTACCAATGTGGAAGTCTGAAGTAATCCTCCTCATTTCATTCATCAAATCCGTCCCAAGACTCTTCACATTCTCCAGATCATCTTTCATAGAGTAGGAGAGATCCATAAGGTAGTAGAGATCAATAGGGTAGTCTTCAGCCCTCTTGAATTTTAATGTAAACTTCTGTGGTTCTCCTAATTAATGAGATTCAAAACTGAAATTAGATGGCCAGTAATCAAAATAAAATGAGAAAAATAGTAAGTCCAATTTACATGTTTAATGATGTAGTCTTAAGTGTATAATTTTTACAAAACCTAAGAATTTTGTTAAGCCTAAATAGGCACACACTTGATTTTTTTTTTAACCAACTACTTACAACACCAAGACTTAGGGAGGCGAAAATGATAAAGGTAACACCCCTACCAGTAACCCGCAAGATACAAATAATCCTGCTACAGTTTGGGTCTGCCCATGTGTTGGTACTATCAAGAGGCAGTGAGAAGTTTGAGGTGAGGACTAGCAGGAGGTTTGGGTTACCAGTGATGTGCCCTGGAGTCTATAGGACCTCCTTTCTGTATTATCTCCCAGATGCTCAACCATGACATTTCACATCACCATAAGCTCAGAGCAACAGGCCACTCCATCAGATAAAAACTTCTAAAACTATGGCCCAAAATAAGCTTTACCTTTTTATACATTATTTCAAGCAGTTGTTATTGTAATCACAAGCTAATTTACACAGAAACTTATGAGAAAATCAGAATACCATAAGTTTTGGCAGAATGAAAACAAGGCACATTCTAGACAGGTAGAAATTAAAGAGTGAAATGCTCTTTGTGTAAAGGCACTGCTACATGTAGGTGAGTAACAATTTAGTTTTACTTTAGAGTTGTAACAAGAAGTTACAGAGGTGAAGTCAGAACTACAAAAAGATCGATAGCAAGAGATGAAGCTTGAGCTGAAAAATGAAGAAGGTGAGAGAGGTAAAAGTTGTTACATGTTATTTACTTACAAAGCACAGAGCTGGAAGGCAGCTTAGTGGTAGAGCATTTGCCCAGCACATGAGAGATCCTAAATTCTATCTCCAGTCCCACAAATAAAACACAAACATGGGAGAAAATGGAAGGTCTGCTTAGATGAAAAATAATCTTTTCTCCATGACTTTCTGGCAGGCAGCTGGAGAATGGGTACAGAGCTAACCTGAAAAGTTTATGTCACTGCAGAATATGAATAATTTCCAATGATGGTGAGAGGAAAACAACTCTTAATCTAAATGCAGAGGGATGAAGGGAAAAAAACACAAAAAGGAAATTGGAAGCAATGGAAGAGAATGAGAAAAACCAGCAGTGACATGGGTTCCCAAGTACAAGAAGAAAGCCAAGTCTTACAAGCTTCCCACAGAGAGAGTAATGACGAGGGGCTAGAGATGCCTCAGAGGTTAAGAGCACATGCTGTTCTTACAAGGACCTAGGTTCATTTCCTACCATATGTTAGCTCATAACCATACTTCAGTTCCAAGGGATCTGATAACTTCCGATCTCTGCAGGTACCAGGCACACACATGGTACATATATGCATATATTCATACAGGCAAAATATGCATATAAAATAAGTAAACTTAAAAAATGTTTTTAAGTAATGATGATTAAAATAAAATGTGATTTAGGCAAAAACATAATGAATATCTGATCAGGCCTCCAAGTCTATAGCTCAAAGATGATAGTAGTATTCCGCTAGAGTGGATGTACAAGTCTATACTAAGTACTTTTCCTGACACTGCAACTTAGGAGAAAGATTTATTTTTGGCTCAGTTTCAAGGAGGCCACAGAAGTTAGAGTAACAGCAAATCCAAGAGGGAGTAGCAGTCTATATCTTGACAAACTCAGGAAGCTAAAGCCCATCTCCAGAGACACACACTCTGTCAGCCAAGCCTCAGCAACTGAAGGTTCCACAGACTCCCAAAACAGCACTACAAGCCAAGAACAAATATTCCCATACATGAACGTAAGTGGGACATTCCACATTCAAACTATAACAAGTCTACTTCCTAGGCTGGTTTAGCCAGGCAGCAGAAACAGGATGGAAGGATGACAGGCAGAAAGAGGGCATTGTCTGCTTCAGAGGTGGAATGGCCATGAGCACTTATAAAAACGTTAGTATTTAAATGGCACTAAACAAATGCATGGATTAAAGCTTTGCTTTTATACTATAAAATTATACTAACAGATGGATGCTATTATTTTTAAAACTCAGTGAATTTAATTGGTGTTTTCTGAATCTTTAACAGGATTTGCTTCCAACAGAAGGCAAGATTTTAAATTATTAAAAGTAATTATGTGTTACAAAAATTTTGGCTGGGAATCAAAGATGTGGCACACACCTTTAATCCCAATCGTGGGAAGCACAGACAAGCAGATCTCAGAGATTGAGGTCAGCCTAGTCTACAGAGCAAGTTCCAGGACAGTCAGGGCTACACAGAGAAACTTTGTCTCAAAAATCAACAAAAAAGAAGTTATGTCCACTAAAATTTAACTTATGCCCTATCTTTGGGTACCAATTTACCCAAATGAACCATCAAGAGACTGGGAAAAGGCTTGTATAAAACTTGCTATGGAAAACTTAAGTAGGGATACAGGTACCTGACCGCAACTTTAGAAGCAGCTGTTGTGGTTGGATCTGAGTAATGTCTTCTGGCCGGAGCTTCTCTGCCATCCCTTTGCTGCGATTGGTGACATTTTTATTTTTCTTTATAGTTTGGGAGCCTCTGGGATTCTCTATGTCACTTGGCTGGCAACCCTTCTTTTTCAAAGCTTCTAGATCATCACATCGTGCAGAAGTAGGCAGTCCTTCTTGTAAAAATGTCTAAATGAAATATAAAATACATCAACAAAAAAGTATAACAAGCATTTTGATATGATTTTTACTGCATGTAAACAAATTACAAAAATAAAATGACTTAATCAAAAGTAGTTCATTTCTAGCTTCTTAACAAAATCCACATCATAGTATCTGCTCTTATACAAAAACAAGTAAAACCAACTGAGAAATTACTATCATTTTTTGTTTTGTTTTGTTTGTTGTTTTTAGAGACAGGGTTTCTCTGTATAGACCTGACTGTCATGGAACTCACTCTGTAGACCAGGTTGGCCTCGAACTCAGAAATCCTCCTGCCTCTCCCTCCCAAGTGCTGGGACTAAAGGTGTGTGCCACCACTGCCCAGTGAGAAAGTACTATCTTTTCCCAGACTTTATACATATTTTAAAAGTCCCACCTTTCAAATTCAGAGTGTGTCAATACTAACTACATCCTTCAGTTCTTGGCATACTTAGCAGCACCTAATTATGGATAAGTCCACACATCAGACAGTATTTTTTTTCTCTTAGAAAAGTCCTTTGAAGAACTTCACAGCAGAGCATTTTAAACAACTAGATATTTAGGAAACCATCACAAATATGTTTGGCCCAGGGAGTGGCACTATTAGGAGGTATGGCTTTATTGGAAGAAGTTTGTCATTGTGAGCATGGGTTTTAAGACCTTCATCCTAGCTCCCTGGGAGCCAATCTTCTAGCAGCCTTAAGATGAAGATGTTGAACTCTCAGCCTGCCTGGACATTGCCATGCTCCCACCTTAATGATACTGGACTGAATCTCTGAACTTGGAAGCCAGTCCCAATTAAATGTTGTCCTTGGTCATGGTTTCTGTTTACAGCAGTAAAACCCTAAGACAACCTTGAACTTTTTTAAAGGTCCCAACACTGTATGAATAAATACATACACACAAAGGGTGGGGACTAAGGAGATGACTTAATGGGTAAAGTGCCTGCTTTGCAAACATGAGGATCTTAGTTATAATCCCTAGCACCGACATAAAAGCTGCACAAGGCAGTGAACATCTGTAACTCGGGCTCCCAATAATGGACAGCAGAAACAGTGGGTTCTCAGACTGGGATCCAGTGGTCAGCCAATCTAGCTGAAACAGCAAGCCCCAGGTTCAATCAGAGATTCCTGTAACAAAAAATAAGTTGGAAAGCAACAGAAGATAGCCTGTTGTTTGCTCACTTTCAATGCACACATATGAATGTGCACATATACAGCACAAAACTAAAAACAGACAATCACTGTTAAAAGTATTTTTTTAGGCAAAAGTAACAAAGCAAAAGTATTCTCACAATTAAAGAGATACCTGGAAAGAATGACCAGGGTCAAAGGTCAAAAACTGAAATCTGCTTATTTATTTTTAAATCTCAAAATCCAACAAAGCACAAGATCTGAGGGGAATTCTCCTTTTCCTTTTATTTGTTTGTTTGGATTTGGGTTTTTATTGTTGTTGTTTTGTTTCAAGACAGGGTTTCTCTGTGTAGCCCTGGCTGTCCTAGAACTCACCTTGTAGACTCATAGAGATCGCCTCCCTCTGCCTTCCAAGTGCTGCGATTAAAGATGTGAGCCATTCCCAAATATTTAACCAATCAAGGAGCCTCATAACACCCAAATAAAATTCCACTGAACACATTCCACAAAAACCTTTAGTAATTGAGAAGTTGTGTCCCAGATTTCAGAAGCTATAGTATTCAGCTCTAATTAGGTAAGTCTCAACTATAGATAAACTATGGACCCATAAAATGAATGCCAACAGCTGCCAGATAAATAGAACCTCTGAAGTGAACCCCTCTCTTTTAATCCACCATTTCTAACTGCAACAATTGGCAAAGCATGAGCTATATGTAGTATAAAAAAATCTGAAATAAGACAAAAACTTCTCATTTTATCTTTCACTTTGTCATGTTATGATGGGTTCATTTCAGAGGTTCTATTTATCTGGCAGCTGCTGGTAACCAACAGCATTCATTTTATGGGTCCATAGTTTATCTACAGTTGAACCTTACCTAGTCAGAGCCGATCTTACAATTTAAGTCCAAACAACTGAGTGAAGACATATACAATGAACCTTTGACCTAACATAACCTCAAATTAATTCACTGCAATTTTAATAAGCATAGTATAAGGGACAAAGTACAGAAATCCTTAAGTAAACTCTGAAATTTGTGTAATATTTCCTTTCACTGGGGTTAGGCTTTGAGCTTTCAAAAGTTCCGTATCACTCCCAGTTAGCTCTCTCTAGTTCATATTGTGGATCAGGATGTAAGCTTCCAACTACTGCCCCAGCTCAGTGCCTGTCTGTACTGCTGCCATACTCAAAGCCAGGATGGCCATGGACTGACACTCTGCTTTGAGCCCCAAATTAAATGTTTGTTTGTTTGTTTTATAATGATATTTTGTCACAACAATACAAAATTAACTAAGACATGTATTTTGTCAAACAGCACAATTTTGACTACCATATACTATTCAATAAACATTAATTAAAATGGTATATCGTATTGGTACTTCCCAAGGACAAGGCTCTGAATAAGGCTAAAAATCAGAGAATAAATAGAACAGAATCAGAAGTCTTACCGTATTTGTACACCACCCACAATTTGGCCCTGCTTGTATACATTCTCCACAAGATTTGGCGTTTGCTTTTAAACATCTATTTTTATCTGTTAAAAAAAAAACAAAAAACTGTACTTTTCAGTAACTTTAAAGTTTCAAAGGAAAAAAAAATGAATAGATCACAAGAAAGACAGAGACCAGTAATATGCAAATAAAAATACATGTTAAAAATGACAAAATGAAGCCTAGTTACTAAGCTATAATAGGCTACTCCAAAGAAACCTAATGGTCTGGATCCTCTTGACAGTGAGAACCACAAAGGGCAGTCATCTTGTCTTTATGTGGCACACTAGGTACCATTAGCCTAACTACACACCAGCAGACCATCCTGTTGAAAGTGTAATTTCAGCACCTATTGTTCTGAGAGGTTATAAATGTGCTGGTACTCGTATTCCAAGGTCAGGTTCTGCCTTTTCCTATGACTTAGATTCTCATGCCCACACCACGTAAGTGTCTCAGGGCTTCCACCCTACTTTTAGTATGTTAAATAACTGCCACTCCATATTCATCCATACCCGCGTGAGTTTGCGTTTCTTTGACTCAATCTAGACGGGCACATTTTTTTCTTTTAGTAAATACTAGTAAAGACTGTCTCCAGTTTTTGGATTAGAATATAAACCATGCTTAAAGTAAAAAATTTAGAGATTGCCCACAATCTACTCACTAAAAGATAACCATCCTACCTATTTTAGTTGTGGTCCTCAGGATGTATTTTCTGGGGGCTGTAGATTTTATGCATCATTCCTACTCAGTATCTTTCATCATTTTCTTGAGGTCAGATAATTCTAATTATTTTATATACTATGCTTTTTAAAGATCTATACAGTAGAACCAGGTATCAATTATTCCAGATGTAAATGGTCGTGGTTGCCAGAGAAATTTAAACCATCTTCAGGTTGCTCCCTGCTCTTATAGATATGCTAATACTAACTATACAAGACTTCTTGATCACAGAATAAAAGTTTCTTCTAGAAAGTAAACTTCATCTGAGTTTCCCCTCCCTCCCTCTCTCCTCCTCTCTCTCTCCCTCCCCTCTTCCTCACCCCACTTTCTCTATCTCATTTTTTGTTTTTGTGTTTTTGTTTTTGTCTGCTCAGAACACAAGAGCTTTGACTGAACTATATCACAACCCTCTAGGATTTTCTAAATTGGAGAGGATGGGGGTTGTATCTAGCACAGGCTAGCCTAAAATTCATGATCCTCCTGACTATTTCTCCTCCCGAGTGCTGGGATTACAGACATGTGCCACCATGTCCAGCCTACTTTTACTTTTTAGAAGCTAATGGACACACTTTGTAATCCACCAAGGTACATGTTTATTTTATTTGCTTCTGAATATATTACATGTCTCTGCCTTTGTTCTTGTCCCTGGCACTCTCACGTTCTCCAAATATTTCTAAGTAGTCTATGATATACTATCATCTGGGATCATGATGAAGACCCCTGCAGGCTCCTTCATTCACAGTGAGACAGGTGCTGCAAATTGTCAGGAGTACTGTAATCTAATGGAGGGTTGCCCTCCTCTCCAGAATCTAACTGACCAACTACTATTGATACAAGATTCTGAAATAAAAAGATATAACAACAACAACAAAAAACACTCTTTTTTTTTTTTTTTTTTTACCTGTTTGGCCAAATACAGAACAAATCAAGCTGATCAATCCAATCCAGAAAACCAGTTGCAAATTCATCTATAACAGAAAATGTGTATTATTATTGATAGAAAAAATATTATGTTGCATCTTCCCTTCTTTCTCTCAATCTACTTCTCTTCAAACTTCTCTACACTGTCATTTGCCTTCTTCCAGATGGTTACCTTTCACCCACACTACTCCAACATTTCACAACACACTTGCAGAATGTGTTTCTGTTGTCTCTAAATGAAATGTCTTAGCATTCAATTAAATGTCACAAAATTATACACATCCTAAAGAAACCAACGTTAGTATTCCTACAGCAGAAAGCTGTTGCAGCTTGTCCTATAGAATGTCCATCTACACAGTCTCCTGGGGCTTTCGGCTTAATAGGCACATCCAGAGGCCCAGTTACCTCAGAACCAAGGGTACTTTCCAGAACTGAATCAGTTATCCCATGCTGACAACTCAAAGAGTTTTTATTTCTCCTCAGGCTAAAACATAACATCATATGCAAGGCTCTGACTCAATTGTACTGTGTGCTTTCCTGTTATTTTTTTTTATAAGAAAATTAACCATGCAAAATACTCAGCTTGATTCCCTCAACTTTCCACAACAAAATGCTAAGAGTCTGTAGTGTCCTTCAGAATCTCAAGGGTGAGAGGTAGGGAGATCAGGTAATATTCTGTAGTGTTTTAGACAGGCAACTTCTAATACTCTCTCTACTTCTATTCAACCAATGTTTTCATTCCTAACCAAATATGTTCAAAGATGGCTGAGACTGCAGACTGGTCAGCTAACATGTTAACTGCCTACTGTTCATAGACACTTCCAGTCTAGTGCACATGCTATACATCTGATTTACCCACAGACTGAAAGGGGAGCAGGGCCAGGCAACGATGGCACGCCTTTAATCCCAGCACTTGGGAGGCAGAGGCAGGCGGATTTCTGAGTTCAAGGCCAGCCTGGTCTACAGAGTGAGTTCCAGGACAGCCAGTGCTATACAGAGAAACCCTGTCTCGAAAAAACCAAAAAAAAAAAAAAAAAAAACCCTAAAGAAAAACCAAAAGGGAGGGGAGGGGAGGGGAGGGGAGGGAGGGAGGGGAGGGGAGGGAGGGAGGAGGGAGGGGAGGGAGGGGAGGGGAGGGGGGGGAGGGGAGGAATGCTGGCATGAGCATACTCCCAGAACTTAAGAGGCAGAGGCAGGACGATTATCATAAGTTCAAGCCCAGTCTGATCTACACAGCAAAATTCTGTCTTGAGACCCAGGAAAAGAAAGAATATTGGGAAAGTGAAGGCAGGAGAATTAGAAGTACAGGGTCATCATCCTTCCCTACATGGTAAGTCAAGACCTATCTTTAAAAAAAAAAAAAAAAAAAAGTTCTTTAAACTCTGTGTTATTCCTGAATATTTCTTTTAAACAAACAGCTCTTCCCAAAGCACAGAAAACTTTGTTCTGGTCTCAGGCCCTTTCATATGAGAAGTAAAAGCAGACATGCTACAGTGCAGTGAGACGTGGTCCCGATCTTGGGATAAACACTTTTGTTCCACTGCTCATGCATACTCCCCAGAGACAAGAGAGGTAGCTCTAGGAGTCATCCATCCTCAATCAGGCTTACTCCAGGAAATGAGTCTCTCCTGGGGCTGACAAGCTGATGAAGATGGCTTGGGACTGCATTCAAGCGGTGAATAAAACCTGAGTGTCACAAAAGTATGATGTTCTAAGGTCTGCCTAAGGCCAATGTAGTAAATCAACACAGGTTGAAATTCTCAACAATTTAAATACAGCCACTGATGACTAAGAACAGAGAACATGCCACTCCTGTGGAAGTGGATGATCACAGTATGAGGGTGGATATATTCCTTCAGGCTACTTTTATACCTGCTGATCAGCCTTGAGAAATCTGCCAAAATTATCATACAAGTCAGAGACACACTATGATAGAATGAAAAAAATAATATTCCCCAATATTCTGAGATACATTATTTTAAACCATTAGTATAAGTACCACAGACTTCTGCTTCTAAATATCATGATAGGCCAAAGAACCTACTAAGGCCCTCATACCTCTGGAAGTGTGCCAAGCTCAGAAGCAGACAAAACAAAGTTCTAGTGTTCAAAAACAGCTGAGAGAACTAGAACTGTCTCCAAACATCTTGGAGACAGTCATCAACTCTTCTGTAAGGGTCTGTAAGCCAAAAGGAAACAGAGAGAGCTATTGCTTGGTGGCTTTCATAAATGCTGGGTTTTAGGAACAGGAAGTTAAGAATTCAGCAAGACTCTATGGACAATGACAGTAACAAGAGAAATCAAGAGCTGGGAGCATGAGACTGAGACCATATTGAGAGTGGCCCTGAGGGAGGCAGCACAACTGGAATCTGGGCCAAAGTGCCTGCATGAGGCAGAGTCGGGGAAGGCTTGAGAAAGACTACATCACAGTTCACATGGATGTCCTTCCCAGACTTAAAGCTATAACTGTGGGTTATGCAAGAAGGCCTGTTCAGCAAATGACTCTTATGCAGAGAAAAGGGGCTCAGAGCATCCCTAGCAATGGCATCTCACTGAAGACAACTCATCATCAGAGGGGGACAACACAGAAAATACCTTGACACATGGTCCTAATCTTTTATTTGTTTTTCATAACCAAAGGTTGTTAACTGGTCTAGTCTGCATTTCATCTCCTCAAATTACTACAGCTGATAAATTCAGATACTCCTTATTATGCATGGACTAATCCTGAAAAAGAAATCTTCTCAGGCTTTACCTTACAGCCTTCATCTGTTCACTTATAAACTTGACTATAAAATAAACCCTTCCCCAGGTTGCTTTTGGTCAGTATTTTATCACAGCAGCAGAATGGAAGGTAGGTCAAGTCTTTCCAGCCTTCTTTCCTAACACCTCTGTTCCTTGTACTCTACTGGCTTGCTCTCTTAATCTTCTTCAGGCTGTCATGTCTGATTGTATGTCATCTCTAGAAATACAAATATTGCCTCAAGAAACTATCAATTCATAGACAAAAAGAAGTAAACAATTACAATACAGTACAATCACTTTGTGAAGAGGGTGAGTACAGATAAAGTCTCCAGAAAGAAACTGCATTTCAAACTGATCTGCAATGCTGATTTGAAATGCAATGACCGGAAAGCCTGGAATGTTCGAAGTTCAGAGCCAAACTATCTTGAGCCATCATTATCCCTCTTAATAGTCATTTACTGCTGGCTATCCTACTTAGATTTCTATTGCTGTGTTAAAGACCAAAGCAACCTAAGGAGGAAAGGGTTTTTAGCTTACAGGTCACAGTCCACCATCAAAAACCGAAGACAGGAACCTGAAGACAGGAACTGCAGCAAAGACCATGGGAAACTCCTGCTCACTGGCTTGGTCACTGTAGCTTGCTCAGCCTGGTTTCCTATACACTCCTGACCTGCCCAGGGCTGATAACCCACACACAGTGAGCTAGGTCCACCCACTTCAATCACCAATCAACAAAATATCCCAAGTGAGGACAAATCTGATAGGGGCATTCATCCCATTGAGATTCTCTCTTCCTAGGTTATGTCTAGGTTTGTGTCAAATTGACAAAAAACAACCAAGGTTATAGTTCATGATGGCAAAGCAGAAGTAACCTACCCTGCTCCAAGCTATAATTTTTCCTATCAGATAATTGCCCTCCTTTGAGATGCTAAACTCTTTATTCAAAAGATTAAGAAAATGACTTACTTGTGTACTTTGTGTACTTTAGATCTAATGTTTGTATATATGTGTGAATACATACATATAAACACTAAAGATTCTAAAGATTTTTTTTACCACTACTGCCTCTTAACAACAACAAAAAGGTTTTTCAGTCTCTATCATAGCATATGTAAGATACAACTCAAAAAGAAAAAAAATAGTTCCTTTAAAATCCTCTTCAAGACTTTTACAAAGACATCTTTTTTTTCCAATAATATTTTTATTGAATATTTTGGAATTTCATATAATGTACTCAATCACACTCACTTCCCAGTCCTCCCAGACTTACTTCCAACCTGTATAACCCTCTCCAAAAAAGAACAACAAAAACCCTACACCAAGTCCAAGTCCAATTTGTATTGTCCATATACTCAATGGAGCACGGCCAAACTCCCAGTAGCTAGCCCCTTAAAGAAAACTTCTCCACCTTGCTAGAAGCTATCAACTGTGAAGAGCCACACTTCAGCATCCCTATAACAATTTTTAAGAGTTCTCTTTGATGGCTTCCTGCCTAGACTCTTTCTTTTGGGGGATGGGAAGAGGTAAGGGGGACTGTCACAGAAGCCTTCGATGTCTCTCATTCTCAACTGTGATTCTGTAGTAGTCAATACCACTGCAAAAGAAGCTTCCTTGCCCTTTATACTCAGCAGAAGAGCAGATCGTGGATAGACATCCACATGGCCTCTCATGTCAACATGGACCACAGACCTCACTCATCATGGTCTCCCATGTACAGACCATCAACATAGCTCTCAGCTGCAACAAAGACCATGGACACCATCATGACCCTCAGCACCAGTACAGACTACAGACAACCAACAAGGCCTGTGGTGGTAACTCTTTGGCCCCCCAGTGCAGCAGTGCCATTGAAACCAACATGGCCCTTGGTGGCAGCACAGACTGCCACCGATATCAACATGGCCCCCAGCAGTAGCATGACCAACAGACTTCAACAAAGATGCCTTAAAGTTTACAGATGCCGGGCGGTGGTGGCGCACGCCTTTAATCCTAGCACTTGGGAGGCAGAGGCAGGCGGATTTCTGAGTTCGAGGCCAGCCTGGTCTACAGAGTGAGTTCCAGGACAGCCGAGCTACACAGAGAAACCCTGTCTCGAAAAACCAAAAGAAAAAAAAAAAAAAAAGTTTACAGATAATCTAGGGGTGGGGGGGAGGGTTGTTTTTCCCAAGACAGGGTTTCTCTGTATAGCCCTGGCTGTCCTGGAACTCACTCTGTAGACCAGGCTGGTCTCAAACTCAGAAATCTGCCTGCCTCTGCCTCCCAAGAGCTGGGACTAAAGGTGTGGCCACCACTGCCCAGTTTTTCAAAAAATATCTTATTAAAAAATGTTTTCTAAGTCAGGAATGATGGCACATGCCTTTGATCCTAGCACTTAGGAGGCAGACGCAGATAGATCTCTGAGTTTTAGGACAGCTTGGTATAAGATTTCCAGACCCTATTTCAAAAATAATTAAGTATAAATGATGTGTGTGTGTGTGTGTGTGTGTGTGTGTGTGTGTGTTGTGTCTGTGTGCTGTGTGTTATGTGTGTGAGAAAGAGAGAGAGACAGAGATAAAGAGACAGAGACACACATTTTTTGGTTAAAGAAAAAAATGCTTTGGGGTATGAAAGGACTTTGTCTAATAAGATAAAGATTGTTCCAAAGTAAAAACAGATGAGAATTATTTTTAAAGATTAAAGTATGTTGTAGAAACAGTCAAAATGAAACATAGAAAGTGAATCTGGTTTTGTGTGTGTATGTTTGCCTTATCAAATTTTTAAAGTCAAAATTCAATAACCTCAGATAAAATCAGGGCTTGATTCTGTTTATAACAATAAGATTTCCTTAAGTATTGATCTATTCTGATAATACTTTTAAAAATATTAACAAAAGATCACTTGGAAAAACAAATACTTTTAATTGTTTTAACTAAAATGCAGAACTAATTATACTCTTTTTCAAAGAGTAAGAAAAACCAGGTATTTATTGCATAAACAACTCCATTCTGACTGGACAAAAAGATTCTATCTAGATACATCTTACCTACTCCTAGATTACAAATGAAATCAGCTTTCTGATTCACGTTTCTTACATTAAATATGCAACACCTTCATCTGAGAGTGCATTCATAATTTTATTCAGAAATGCTGGCCAATACTCAAGTGTCCCACATAATTAAACATTTCTCTAACTTTTTATGTTTCTTAAAATCCTTTTAGAATTAATTATCTTTGTTTATGGTATTTAGTATTTCACTTGGTATACTCCTAAGTGATAAATTATTGCTCATCTTGGTTTTAATGAATTTATGAGAATATCCTTCCTTTCATAATCATTTTTGTTATGACTGTTTACTTATCCTAAACATCTACCTTATTTAAATCTTGTTTTCATGTTTAGAACATTCAAGAGTCTTTGTGTTTTTAAGGAAAAAACTCATTATTCTGTTTTATTTAGATTAAAGAAATCTAGTTTTTCAATTGATAAAAACATTTCAACAACAACAAAAACAAAAAAAAACACCCTCCAGCTTGGGAGTACTATATTTTAAATTCAAATTATTACTGCCAAAAAACCTAGTAATGAAGTCTTTCCTAAGGGGGGAAAATTAACTAGATCCAACCAGTTAGACTACTACAAGGTTGTTGCTGCTGTTGTTAACTTCACTCCCTTAGTCCAAACAACATATTCAGATTTTATATATTACTGTAATATGGATCCCATGTTATGTCAAATATAGACAGTTAAAAATCAGATCTGGGGCTGGAGAGATGGCTCAGAGGTTAAGAGCACCGGCTGCTCTTCTAGAGGTCCTGAGTTCAATTCCCAGCATCCACATGGTGGCTCACAACCATCTGTAATGGGATCTGATGCATTCTTCTGGTATGTCTGAAGACAGCTACAGTGTACTCATAAAATAAATAAATCTTTAAAAAAAATCAGATCTGGATCATGTTAAAAAATCTAAATCTAATGGCTATTAGATTTTAATGATATAATCTAGGAGGTTTTTTTTCCTCCCCTTAATGGCTTTTACCATATGTTCTAGTTTGCTTTATATTGCTGTGATAAAACATGACCAAAACCAACTTGGGGAGAAAAAAAAAAGTATAAAGGTTTTATACTTCCAGGTCCATCACTGAAGGAAGTCAGACAGAAGCTCACTCATAGGGGAACTACTGTTTGCTGCGATGCTTCCTCTGGCTTGCTCAGGTCTACCAGCCTAGGGACAGCAGAGCTGGTAGTGGGATGGGCCCACCTACATCAATTAGCAATCAAGAAAATGCCCCAGAAACATGCCCACAGTCAATCCAATGAAGAATACTCTTCCACTGAAGTTCTCCCTTTCCAGATGACTCTAGGTTTGTGTCAGGTTGACAGCTGAGGATATGATACCAGCTATTCTTCTCCTCTAAAGATTGCTCACCTGCCTACTAATCAACTTGATCTAAATCATATCCTAATGAACCTTTCCTAAAAATGGGAGACATGAATGATATTTAATAAGTAAAATGTGGCTACCACATATATAAAATGTGATGCTTGTCACTGTAAGTGAAAGTCTCCAAAAGAAGCTGCATTTCAAACTGAACCATCTGTGAGGCTGACTGACTGACTAGATCTTCAATGACTGGAGAATTTGGAATGGTGCAAGTTCAGAGCTAAAAAATCTTGTGCCATCTTTACCCTCTTAACAGCCATCTATTGCCCTTATGGTAGTTTGCATTAGAAAGTCCCCCATAGCTAGGTATCTGAAACTTGACCCTATTGGGATCCTTATTAACAATTTATGTCTGGCTAGAGAAAAATGTTCACGGAGCAGGCTTAATAAAAACTTGTACTGACACTTTAAAGTTTATACACTTATGACTTCCGTTAGCTTAGCTTATCTTCAGTTAAGTTAAGATGCCAGCCTTTAGAAGAGGATCTTCAAATGAGGAGCCCAAAATCAGAAGCCTCTAAAATTATCTTTAAATTGGCATGTTTGTCACAGCAACAGCAAAGTAAAGTACAGCCCTCCATTAGGTAAGTCATTTAGAATGTAAAACAGAGCACTGGTTACCCTTTAGAACGTTTAATTAGCAGATGATCAGCTTCCGCCAGCTGGCTCTGAAGCCAGATTTCCCTACTCTGCTGTAACCTCTCTCTAATGTTTCCTTCCACCACTGTACTTGGAAAGTAGGATTTATGGTTTTCTTTGTTCTGTTACATAAAACTACATATCAAACTGGAACACGGAATCTAGGATAACCTAAATCTGTGTTCCAGGTCATGGTCAACCGTATTTAGCTCTAGAATGCACTATCCTTCTTCAGCTGAGTTTTACATACATCAAGACAGACGCCGTGTACTAAGACACCTGTCTAACTAAGGGGTGGCAGGATGGAAGCATGGTAGAACAGGCAGACACAGTGCTGGAGAGGGAGCTGAGAGTTTTCATCAGGACGGCAGGAGAAGGAAGAGAGGACAATGGGCCGGGCTAAGCACTTGAACCCTCAAACCACCCAAGTGTCACACTTCCTCCAACAAGGCCACACCCACCCAACAAGGCCACACCCATTCCAAACCACAAGCCCCACAACTCACTCACAAGGCCACTTCCATAGCCTTGGGCCTATTATCTAGGCCATTAAAAAACCACAAAAATCCATTTATATTTATAATTATTTTAAAATCTTAAAGTAGTTCTAAGATTTGCATTATTGCTGAAAATAGCGGAACTGAGTAAGAGCAAACATGCCGGCAGGAACCAGATTACAAAAGGTTAAATCTTGTTTATTGTCATAGTTGAGAAATAGAAAAGCCTGTGGCAAGATAGAACATGATTATATAAACACAGCAGGAAGTTAGGGGAGACCAGGATAGGGACAAGATTGCCATCTTACAGGCAGGCAGAGTTTATCACACATGTCACAGACATGTGTTGCCTCATGTCTATAATCCAGACACTCAAGAAAAATTAAAGCAAGAAGAATGAAAATCAAAGGCCAGCATGAAATATATGGTAAGATGGTAACACTCTATCTTAAAAAAAAAAAAAGTTCATTGTGTCAAAATGTACACCACAATAGCAATGAGGAAACGCAAACAAGTCTACAGTTAGGTGATTAAGGTGATTACTTATAGGTTCTGATATTTGTTTAATTAAGGAAAGTGCGGACACAGATGTGGATCTCAGGAGATAGGCTGGAGTTAAGAGATATGCACAGAAGAGATCATTATACAAGTGAATATGCATATTATTATGAAGAAATGAAAACTTAGGAAGAAAAGAAGGCTGAGAGCAGACTAAAAGTAGCAAAGACATGGAAAGGGAAAAGACAAATGATAAAGACAGGCCGCCCTGGAGCAGAGCAGTCACTCAGGCTACTGGAAATGTATGACTCTGAATATGGGCATTCTAGTTTTCACCACAACAAAGCCACTCCCCTATCAATTCCCCCTCAAGTTGGAAACCAGGATAACTGAAGACACAGGAAATGGGCAATAACACTACGGAGAAGAGATATGGGCCCAGCAGCCACTGTACACACTAATTTATGGAGGTTCATTCTAATATTTTACTCATCTGTAACTGCTTTTAATATTGGTCTTTCCTTCAATGGATTGGGTAGAGGTGGGGGTGGGTGACAAGAAAACAAGATCTTAGAGTCTTATTCAGAAATATACCACCAAGTACTTGGCTCAAAGAAAATACTCAACCTGAATGTCCCCTCCCTGAGGACTAGCTTTCATGGTACCAAAAAGCACCATGCAAGCTTCCAAAAGAGGGAAGCAAACAACAGTCCTACCCAGCTATGATGCCTACAAACCCCAACAACGAACAGCCTGGCACCATGGAGAGAGATAACCTAGTTGGTTATTGTCTAACTGACAATAATTATTAAGTCTAATTGAATGTAGCACTGTCTCAACAAGCGGAAAACCATGCTCAACAAGAGGGAAACCACGCCTGCGACTGAAAATCTAGCTAACTACTCGGTTCTTGTAAAGTCATACTTATTGGAAGAGAATCTATCACCTCTAGTTTACCAAATCACCATAATCACTAAGAACAATCTATAAATGTCTGTCATTATACTCACAGATAAGTGTAGCCTTCACTCCTCAACAAGGAAACTTCCCTTTGCAACCAAGACCACTACAGAAAGTCACAAAGACTCAAAATACAGAGTTGTGGAGCCCAGTCCCAATGGATACACCTACAAAAACACACCTAAAGTTCAGGGAACATTGAGGAAGAGGCAGCAGAAAGACAGTAAGAGCCAGAAGATCAGAACATTTGCTGTTAGCTTGTGTCTCTTAGTAACATCAGAAGCTACATTCATGAAGCCTCTCCAATATGAATGGCCAAACATGAGCTGAACAAAGATGACACCAATGGACATGCCAAACTGGACTGAGAAACACCCAGAACTACAGGCAACTAAGGAAAGCTCCGATGGGAAAAGTTAGTCCTCTCCGTAGAGAAGAGCACAAGCATTGACTGTCCAGTGCCAAATGATCAGCCTTGAAAATATATACACATGTAACATTATACAAACTCAAGTTATACTTAGAAATTATATATATATATATATATATATATATAACACACACACACACACACACACACACACACATACACACACATACTGTACATATATGCATGCAATAACAATCAGTAAAAATAAGATGCTATGAATTTAAAAGAGAGCAGAAGAGTATATGGGAAGGTTTGGAGGCAGAAAAGGGAAGGGAAAAAGATAATGCTCAAAATGTTATGCTGGAATATATTAAATTAATTGGCCACCTCTGCTTTACAGATGAAGAATCCAAACCTCAGAGGGCTTAAATAACTGAACAGATGAAACTATTACCTGATATTCTGAATTCAGAAACTATAGCCTGATTTTGAGCTTCATTAAGTATATTTTTTGAAGGCCTACTTAGCCACTATTTTGTAAGGATGAACATCCATCTAGAGTTAGAATTGTCTCAGACCACAGAAATGAAAAAAAAAAAAAAAGCTTATAATGTTTTATGAGTTTATTTAATAGGCATTCAAAGTGAATGGAGGCCAACAAATTATCTTAATTTCTAAATAGATACTGGTTTTGTACCTTGTTCCCACAAAAGCATCTCATTAAGATTTTTAAAAGGATATTCAATTTTTATCTAAGGTGGCATAATTCATCCCTGAGCAAAATATTCTTAAGGATAGCTTACAAATAATCCAGTTAGTAAGAAACAGACCCACATACTTCTCTTTATCTATACTTAAGCCCTTCTGAACTTTTTTTTTAAATTATTTATTATATATACAATGTTCTACCTGCATATATGGCTACAAGCCAGAAGAGGGCACCAAATCTCATCATAGATGGTTATAAGTCACAATGTGGTTGCTGGGAATTCAACTCAGGACCCTTTGGAAGAGCAGCCAGTGTTCTTTACCTCTGAGCCATCTCTCCAGCCCCCCTTCTGAACTTTTAAACACTTAATTTTTTAATAAAATATAAATAACTCATCTGGTATTTCCTTTTACTAAGACAGGGTCTCACTGCAAAGCCCTGACTGACTTGGAACTCTCTATATAGATCAGGCTGGCCTCAGACTCACAAAGATCTGCTTTCCTCTGCCTCCCAGGTGCTGGGATTAAAGATGTGCACTTCCTTTTCAAATGAAATCTTTTAAAGCTTGATATATAAAGATTAAGTATTCCTTATTCAAACTGCATAGGGCCAAAAAGTACAGAACTTTTTTCAGATTTTGAAATAGCTACATGTAGTAAAATATCTTAGACCTGGGTCTAAATGTAAAATCCCTTATGTTTAATATGTAACTTACATATATGCCTGTATTGAGTATTAAGTATTCAATTGAATAATATCTGCATACTACTGACCCCTGAAGGGACAACAGGTACAGAATTTTTTGTGCCATGTTGATATTCAGAGATTTACATCACTTAAAATTTTCAGATAAAGAATGTTCAACCTATACTATTTTTATAGAAATCAGTTACTCTTAAGAGGAAAATGACTTTAAAATTAGGGAAACTTCTAAGTCTGCAAAGTTACTTGCTACAGACAAGTATGAGAACTTCAATTCAAATCCCTAGCACCTGTGTTAAAAGCTGGGTGTCAATGGTGTGTGTCCATAATCCTAACATGGGGAGTGGTCAGGCAAAGGCAAGGAGATCCAAGGGGGTTGCTGTTCAGGCAACACAGGCAAATCCGATCTCCAATTCAGTGAGACATCTCCAAAGTTTAGAGAACAATTGAAAAACACATCTTCTGTCAACCTCTGGCCTCTACAAGGAATGTGAAAGCCAGTTCACACAAAATGACGTACTCAACAGCTGGAGATGAAGCTCAGTGGTAAAACACTAGCTTAGTGTGTGCAAGACCCTGTGTTCAATCCCCACTCCCCAAGGCTGTGTCTGGACTGGATAACAGGATAGAGAAATCAGCATTTAAATACAAGGATAATCTTTACACACACAAGGAAGAAGAAAACAAGGACAGTGTCTTACTACCACGAAAACACCTTGACCGAAAAGCAAACTAGGGAAGAAAGAGTTTATTCGGCTTACAGATCACAGTCCATCATTGGAGGAAGTGTGGACAGGAATTTAAGCCAGGCAGGAACCTGGAGGCAGGAGCTGATGCAGAGGTCATGGTGTGGTGCTGTTTACTGACTTGCTTCTTGTGGCTTGCTCAGCCTGCTTTCTTATACAACCTAGGACCACCAGCCCAGGGGTGGTACCACCCACCATTGGCTGGGCCCTCCACCATTGATCACTAATTGAGAAAATGCCTTACTGCTAGATCTCATGGAGGTATTTTCTCAGCTGAAGCTCCTTCCTCTCTGATAACTTTAACTTATGTCAAGTTGAAACAAACAAACAAACAAACAAAAAAACAAAAAAAAAACCAGCCAGTACAGACAGAAAAAAGAGGCTAGGTAATCTAAGATGGGAATGTTAGCTGCACCTCACTTCAGCCTACCATCCTGTAAGTACACAACAGTCTCCCTAGACAGCTTCCTAAATGCCAACCAAAACTCTACCCTGACTGTAAACAAAAGACTTTTGAAGAACTCAATGAAAACCCTTTCTAACCAATAAAACATTTGTCTGAGCCTAATAAACTCCTACAATGAAGGTTTTTGTTTGAAGCTGAGTATAGTTCATGCCTGTAATCCCAGTACTTTGAGGCTGAAGTAAGAAGATTTCTGTAAGTTTGAGGCTAGCCCGTTCTATACAGTGAGTTCTAGGTTGGTTATGCTACAGTAAAATAATAATAATAACAACATCAGCAATAACAGTAATAATAAATTAATAAGTTTGATCCAAAGCTCACAAAAAAATCTGATCTATAAAAACAGTTCACTCGCAACACAAATACACAAAGAGATACCTTAAAAAAAAAAGACTGATGATACGTCAAACCTACAATTCATGACTAGTGATGATTCCACCATCCCAAGGAAAATGAGACTATCAATGTCCTCTTAAAAACTCATAAACTCCAGGAATATAATCAACAAAACAAGATCAAACCTGAGGTGTCAGACAAAATACAAACTACCAAAGGAAAGGAACAGCCTACAGACAGAATGTGTGGTAAAAGAAAACTGACATCTACCTCCACGACCCTTACCTGAAAGAAGGGCAGCCCCATGGGCAAGGGTCAATTCAAATCAGACACTACAAAGTTAACCTAATGACTGCCAAAGGATGGACGGAGTGAGAATTTTGGTTTCTTTAAAAACCTAGTAATGTTATGTGATTATGTTTTTGTTTTAATTCCAGGTGTGGGATATTGGGGCTGCTTCAGATTGTCCACAGCCGCTAACTATGATTTTTCTCTTGCAAACAGTCTGTTTGGAATTCTGGAGACTCTTGAAAGAATGTAAATGTGAGTGCCCCAAGAGCCTGTGGTGGCAGCTGCTGGTTCTGCTTCTACCTTTCCTATTGCTGGACTGCTGGTTCCTGGGTCCTGGATTGCTGGTTGCTGGCTAGAGATATTCTGACCATGAAGATTGGACTTGCCCCAAGGAACTCAATGCACCTAATCAGCAGGAAGTAGTCCTAAAGAGGTCTACGCCCCCTTTCCCCTCTAACCTTCTTTCTCAGCTACCTAGTGTTGGGGGGCGGGGGGGGGGAGAGGTTTGGACGGATTAGGGTGGAGAAGGGTAGTAGATATAAGAATCCAATAAAGTGGCCCAAAAAGTATGACTACAATCGATTTTGAAAATAAAACATTTTAAGAAAAGCTATAAAACCAAAATATAAACAGCCAGTCTACAGTGAGAAAAGAAAAACTCTTCCCAGTTTTTACAAAACTAAAACTTTACAAACTAACCTAGTAAGCTGTCCCTTTATACTTTCTATATATGCAAACTTTATCTTCCTTTCTTTCCTGATTTTTGTTTTTCTCTATGAATGGGGAAAATGTGAATTATCAAATGTTTCAGTTGACAAAATTTACTTTGTTCCCAAATGTAAGTGTAAGAGATCTTGCAAAAGTTAACTACCTGGGCACTGAAGAGAAAGAAGGCTCAGTGCTCAAGAGCACTTGCTGCTCTTGCCGAGGAATTAGGTCCTTATCCCAGCATTCACACCTGGCAGCTTACAACCATCTGTAATTCTAGATCCAGGAAATCCCAACATCCTCTTCTAGCTTCTGCTGGCAGCAATATACACACACACACACACTCGGTTCACATGCATACACGCAGGCACACATATAAGAATAAATAAATAAATACATCTTTTAAAAAGAAAGTTAGCTACCTGTTAATGGTATGAAAAGCATTTTCTCTATACATAATTTCAATTAGGAGGAATTTGAGTTACATAATCTTATCCACTGGTTTCCAAAAAATTTTTTTTGTTAAAAGTTCATTTTGAAAAGAAAAAAAAAAAAAAAGAAAAAAAAGTTCATTTTGACCACCACCTTTTATCGTATCTTCCTTCTCTCACCCTGGTGTAGACAGAACAAGCACAACCCCGGCATACTTTATACAACAAATGTTTAAAAATCAAACTACAGGGCTGAAGAGATGGCTCAGCAGTTAAAAGCACTGACTGCTCTTCCAAAGGTCCTGAGCTCAATGCCCTGCAACCACATGGTAGCTCACAACCATCTGTAAACAGGATCAGATGTTCTCTTCTGCTGTGTCTCAAGACAACAACAGTGTACTCATACATAAAATAAATGGATTAATTAAAAAAAATTATTTCTCATTGACTCAAGACTAGGCTAGGAGTGACACCTATTTCAGAATTTGGGAAAGGATAAAATATGACACTGGTGGATAAGTTTTAGCAACAAATATTTCTGTAGTGGTTTTATTATCACTGGGGCTGGGGTCTGAATAACTCTTTAATATGTGTTTCTCAACTTGTTTTGTTATTCTGTGCTACAGATTGAACCCAGGGCCTTGCAAGTATGAACATAGACTCTACCCCAAGAGACACCTCCAATTTTTTTAAAGTCATGCTTCCATACTTCAGGATAACTCATGTCCATTGTATTTTATTACATTTTCCAAATGTAACATTAGACTACTAAATGTATAGTTTCAAATTTCAATATCTTAATAATCAAATAATACTCCACAACTGACCTCTAAGAAGGGTCAAAAATCATAAGAAAATAAATCGTATGTAATCTATAAAATACTGGAGGCATTAGAAAGCTATTTGCACCCTAATTTCAGAGTATGAAATTAAATATTCAATAAGCATGTAGACTGTGAATATGTTCTGTGCTTCTAAGGGCATATACCAGAATTTGCATGTAAATATTTTCACCTTTCCACTTGAAACTACATTCCTTAAGCAAAATGCAATGCAAATTTTGTTCTACCTTTATGACTTTTACTTGTTTCTTTTCTTTTGCTCTCTTTTAAATACATCTTTCATGTCATCCACAACTTAGGTCAGCTCATTCCTCACTCAGACTTCATCTTCTCCACCAAGCCTTCCAAAACCACTTAAGCTACTGCTGATCTTTTCCTCAAAAAACTGAGAGTATCATCTGGCATAGTACACTGTATAAACTATTCTTTGTCATGTTTTCCTGAATGGAACAAAATTGTCCCAACTAGGGAATACACTCAAATTCAAAGACATGCCGACCCCTGGACCACACTCACTGAGCATATGTCTTCGCAGTGGCCACCATTCAATATACTGACGAGCTACAATGCAATGCACAACCTGACAAAGAGTAGCCAGTAACAGACGTGACTAACCATCCCTGGCAGAGTCAGTGCACAGCATCTATACTTATGATGACACAAAATGATTGCTCAGGGCAGAAGAGAGGGCTCAACAGTCAAGAACACTTGCTGCTCTTCCAGACAACCCAAGTTCAGTTCCCAGAGCTCCTATTAGGTGGCTCACAACCTTCTATAACTCCAGCTCTCGGAAATCTAAAGCCTCTGGCCTCTGAAGGAACTTGCAGTCATATGTACAAAGACATACGAAGACACACATACCTACACATAATTTAAAGTATTTTTTTAATTTAAAGAAAATGGTTTCTCATGAAAGAACAAAAATTGTACTCTACAGTGGATCAGGCCACTACCTCTTATCTCAAAGTGAGAGCAACAGTGCAGATGTGAAACCAAAGCCCTAGGGAGTGGAGCACCAATGTTATACAATAATCCAGGGTCAGCACCTGCACTGAAACCCAGGTTTCCCACGTGAAGCCTCAATCAAACTGGGACTCTGATCACTGCTCTGGGGGAATGGGTGTGGAAATAAACTAGTTTTTAATTTAAACATGCTAATTGTTGGAAACCCCCACAAATTCCTACACTCTCTAAAATGGCCGGCAAAGGAACCAAAAGTTCAAAGAAACTGGGAAAGTGAATGGCTTTCCCTATTCCTCTCAAGAGCCTCTCTACACTCTGGTGCTTGTATTTGCAGTCTATGATATAAACTAGCATTGTTGATGAAAAATTCCCAAACCCTAGGCCCCATGGCTTTAAAAAAGCTCAGCATGGTAGATCCTATCCTTTTGTAGTAGCACTGACTCCCTGGAAAAATGCACCACCTGGCCATTCACCTTTCTATTTCCCTCAACATGAACCCCAGCTCACGGATTCTCCTTCCTAAACAGCATAATTCTTGTTTCCCCACTGGCTACCACTCGGGATCTATAAGCTTTCTGAGTTTCATCTCTGTCACTACAAAAAAATTGGATTAGCCTTGTGCCCATTATTTATAAATTAAAATATACATTTTTACATTTATATTCAGTAACATACATGATAAATACATTGAACTTTTAAAAGCTATAAACAGAGAATGGTCTTATAAAATGCTTATACTCTTTCTTACAGTCTATTGTGTTATTTTACATATACCTGGGGTTAGAAACCTGTTATTTTGAATCCATGGTAAAATGAGACTGCTCCTACAAGAGATACATATGTATGCATATATATGTGTGTGTGTGTGTGTGTGTGCTTCTATTTATAAAAGTTTATATTTGTAATATTTAATATGTACATGCATTTATGTGTATACAGATGTACACATGTATATCTGCTCTTGCATAAATTTGAAGGAGCCTCTTTTCTCATGTATACATGCTAGACATGTTGGTAAAGATAATTATTACCTTCTAAAGCCACACACTAAAAAGTTTTCAAACTCTGAGAAATTTATAATACACATGCCAGACATATTGGTAAAGATAATAATCCTTATCTTCTAAAGTCACACACAAAAAATAAAGTTTGCAAACTGTGAGAAATTTACAAAGTACAGTTTTATTCTTTTCCATACAACTCCTGAAAGTGAGGTACTCTGCTCTCACCCACCTACCTCAATTTCTAACCAGTCAGAATTGTGTGAACTGTCCTTTAACCTCAGTACACTTCCGATTTCTGAGACTGTATACTGCTATTGAGATTGTATACTGCTACTACTTTAGATCCAATCAAGAAGACTCAATTACTCTCTTTCCTCCTTTTATCCTCAAATTCCCGATTACCAACTATTTGACATATGATAAACAAAAAAATCTGAAAACCTATACCTAAAGTCCCAATAAACAGTAATATAAAACACTAATCAACTCTGAAACTAATTTGCAGACAAATGGTAAATGCTTATTTTAACATATTCACGAATATAATCTTGGATTCCATCCGTAATGAATCTTCAGATCAGCAGAGCCTGTTATACATCAAAAAATTTACATTTAAATTCTGGAAAAAAAAAATAAAAACAATCCTCTGAAACTTTTACTAATTTCAACATGTCTATTTCATCACGCTGGTAATAGTTAAGAATACTAGTACTCATACATTCACAGAACACTGCTAAAATTATTTTCTCCAAACAACATACTATGTTATATATCTCCCTCTCTACCTGTAAACCAGGGGAGGTGAGGGGGTCTCTGTTAGAAAAATGCCAAACAGTAAAGGAACTACATTAGGCAGCAAGCATTCTAGACAAACATCTGTCAAGTCAATTAATTTTCCTAATAAAAAACAGGAGAGGTGAGCAGTGTTTGTGGAGTTAACCAACACAGAACTACATTTTCGTTTCATTGATGTTGATGCAGAACAGATTCAAATGAGGCTGACCAGAAAATTAAACACAACTGGTATTAAAAGTGCTAAATCCGGTTATTTTTCAACTTTGTTAATTCTGTACTTTTCATGTACAGAATACTGAAGATTAAAAACAACCTGGCGGTGGAGGGGGAGACAGATGCTCAGTGGTTAAGAGCACTACCTGCTCTTCCAGAGGACCTGGGTTCTATTGCTAGTACCCACATGCCAGCTGACAGCCACCTGTGGATCCTGTTACAGGGGATCTGACCCCATCTTCCAGCCTCCACAGGTGCCGCATACACGCAGGGCAAACTTACAAGCAGGCAAATACGCACCCACATAAAATAAACAAATCAAAGCCTTAAAAAAAGGAAACAGCCGGGCAGTGGTGACGCACGCCTTTAATCCCAGCACTTGGGAGGCAGAGGCAGGCAGATTCTGAGTTCGAGGCCAGCCTGGTCCACAGAGTGAGTTCCAGGACAGCCAGGGCTACTACACAGAGAAACCCTGTCTCGAAAAAAAAAAAAAAAAAAAGAAACAACCTCAAACAGTGAAATGGCTCAGCACATGAAAATGCTTACCCCAAGCTGGGCAATCTGAATCCAATCCCTGGAATCCACATGATAGTGGAAGAAAAGAAGAAACCTCACAAATATATCCTCTGACCTCCAAACATGCATGTCAGGGCATACACCCCCCACACACACACACACAAATAATTATAAATTAAAATTAAAGAAACCATCTTAATGCAGAACTTTACATCCTCAACAACAGATTCTTCAACTGTATGCCTGTAAATTCAACAGATAAGCTACAAATTGCCTTTTACTCACATAAGAACTAGCATTCTAGTATCTTCTACTCTCCCCAAGTGCCTATATACAACATACCAGTGTTTCATCCATTTCTATTTGTCATTCTGTCATCTTTGGTCATTACCATGGTTGAATAAATCAAAATTCCTCATAGACATGGATATCATATAGGCACTGAGATCCTTCCCTTCCTGCCTTGATGTCCTTCAGTATTTAAGAGGTAACTTTCAATTAAAATTTCTTAGTCCGTTCTACAGTTTTATCTAGGATATGGCTACTGTAATGGCTGTGTGTGATTTAAGAAAGAAATCTAATAAGAATTCGTCTGTTTGTCCTATGCAAGCAACAACCACAACAACAAAAACAAAACAAAATTAAACAAACAAAGCTTAGTCATACATCATACTACTCTTTTCATACCAAAGTGGATTGGCAGATCCAGGAAACCTTCCTAATGCTACAAAACATCCTGAGAGGTTTGTAGATCTTTTTAACCTTAGCAAGGAGCAAAGAAAAGTAACCAATGTATATGAAGCACTGTGGTCTAAGTTGTGGTTTTACATTTCATTACTTACTGTGTCTTTTTTTCTTTTTTTGGAGACAAGGTCTTACTACAAAGTCCAGACTGGCACTGCCTTGGAATCCTCTTGCCCTATACAATGCCTTCTTTATTTTACATTAATAAGGTTACTTAAAGTTCAAGCATAAGCTCTGGAGGTGAGCCCATGAACTCTCCAAATTACTTACACTCCTCCACCTCGGTTTCTTCATTTGTAAAAGGAGATAAGTAGTCCCAATACCACCATGGGTCAGGGTTCTGCAGTGTGGTCAGTACTTGTAAACACATGCTGGAAGCTGGGTCTGACTTCGTGTCACAAGTATTACTATAATTAGTGTAGGAGCTCCTTTTCTCTTTTAAAGATGAAGAAACGGAAAATAGTATAATTTATTACTCGTTTTTACCACTGAGAACTAGGTTTCAAATTAAAAAGTTCAAATTCACTGTGGCATTCGGGATCAGGGCGGTCAATAACCCAGCCTGTCACTAGGAGGCATGAGAAGGAGTAGGCAGCCACACTACACGAGGCCCCGGGTGGGCACCGCCTCGCGGACCACGGGCGCCGCGGCCTGGTTCCCAGGATCCCGAGCCACTGGGCACGGACGGACGGAACCCCTCTGAGGTCAGAGGGCACCGCGATCCCTGTTGTACCCACCCTTGCCCCGCCACGCCCCGGTGTAACTGGCCAGGCTCGCGATCCTCCCTCAGACAAGGCCGGGCGGGGCGGGGAGCTGCAGCCGAACGAAGCCGTGCGCCGTCCGGTCCCTAAGACCGGACTCCTCCCGGCCCAGGCCGCAGAGGCACGCCTGGTTAGCCCTAGTTGCCCGGAGCCCGCGCCCGCACGTCCACACGCCCGCGGCCTTACCTTTTCGCAGCGTCCGCCCGACACGCGGGCGGCCCGGGCTCCGCCGCGTTCCGCCTCTCGAAGGGTCTCGGGTCGGTGTCGGCGGACCTCGGCCTTTCGGAGGGTCTCGGACAGGCGTCGGCGGGCCTCGGCTTCTCGGTAGGTCTCGGGTAGTGTCGGCGGGTCTCGGCCGCTCCGCGGCTCTCAGCGGCTCTCAGTCAGTGGGCGGAGACTCCGCCTGTCCCTCAGGAAGCCGCCCGGCTCCGCCCCCGCCGAAAAGGTCTCTCTCCCGGGCTGCCCGGCCTCTCTCTCCCTCCGGAAACGCATTCCACCGCGCCGCGTCAGCCGCGCCTGAAAAGGAGGGGGAGGCGGCAGGAAGAAGGAAGGTGGGGCAGGGAGCAGACAAAGGAGCTCGGCCGTTCCGCACTTCTGCCGAGGGTACGGCGCTGTATCACCGAGTGCGCTGGCCACCCGGCGGGAAAGTCCAGCCGCAGCCTGTGTCCGGTCCCTGGGATCCCAAGCCAGACCTCTCTGTGGGCTGAGGGGCAAGAAGGATGGGGTATTCTGCAGGCAGCACTCGGACCCGCCCGGTCACCCTAAAATTGCAGACTCCTGCTCCACCCCTGCTGTGCCACCCTGCCCGCCTGGGCGCTGCTTTTGCTCAATTTTCTATCTGGGTAGCCAAGTACAAAAAGGAAAAATGTTATGTTTGTAGACTTATTTTCTCTTTTCTGGGAAAAGATTTGAAAAGAAACTAGCCAGTCTCAAAATCTAAATGAGAAGCTTGAAACTTGGGCTAGCCTCAGCACCCTGAAAGCTGTGTGACAGCAGGTGCCATCAGCTTTCTCAAATAGTGTAGGCTGCCAGGAGGAACAGGGAGCCCTGCCGTAAAGACAGCTTTCATTGCCGAGTTTATGAACCCGAGAAGTAGTGTTTCTGTTCTGGAAGAGTAAAACTGAGGTGCCCCCTCCAAAAAAACAATCACTATAGAAAAGTTATATGTTGCCCATGAGCAAATCAAATGTATTGTTTAACTAAATTTTTAATAAATGAGCACTGTTTTGCTAATTAGTAAATGACCGAGCTTAAGAGGCTACTTCTGCATCAGCAGCCCATTGGTAAAGCTCAATGACGTTGCCTTTAAAGGTATTGAGCTTACCACTTCAGATTTAAACCATTAGCCCAGTCTCTGCACAAGAAACAACTTTATAAACATACTTTATCCATGCTTGGCCTGCACTGTGTGCGCTTTTATGTGTGTTGATTTGAGGAGTCGGTAACAATCTACCATAAGATCCTGCCTGAGCGAGCTTCACGGTTAAGCAGCTCTGAAAATCAGTTCCTCAAGAATAGCTATCAAGCGCTGAGAGACACAAAAGTAAATAGTGTTTGCCCTGTTCTCCCAGGACTCAACCTAAGCTGACAGAGGAATACCAACTTACAGGTAGAAGTCATGAACTTTGAAGAAAATAGAAATTAATAAGTTCTGTAATTGCTCAGAAATGTAGCTATACTTGAATTCATAAAGATGTTAAGAGATGGACAGTTACTTAGCAATATAAAATGCATGAACATTGTTCTAATTACTTGTCTCACTACTGGGACACAATAACTGACAAAGCAACTTAATGAAAGAATTTATTTTAGCTCACAGTTCCACAGTACTGTCCATCTCGGCAAGAAAGTTGTAGTGGCAGAAGCTTGAGGTCATGTTACAGCTCCAGCCATTTACCCTGAGCGAGGAGGATTGAAGTTCTGCCTAGACTAAGACTATAAACTGCTTCTTGCTTTTTCAAAATGTAAGCCTTTCTCCACTGCAGCATTACTGTGTTGGTTATTCTCCCCAGCAATAGCTATTGCAGCTATTTAGTAACAACCCAAGGATAGGGATAGAATTCTTTCAGTGAAAAAGAGTGTTATACAAGAAACAGTCAATTGGGCCATCAAAAGCCCCTGTCCTACATTTTAATTCCAGCATTTGGGAGGAGTCAGAGGCAAGAGAGTCTCTTGAGTTTGAGACCAGCCCCATGTACAGAGCAAGTTTGGGGAGGGAGGGGAGGGGAGAGGAGGGGAGGGGAGGGGAGGGGAGGGGAGGGGAGGGGAGGGGAGGGGAGGGGAGGGGAGGGGAGGGGAGGAAAAAGGCCTTGTCTTTTCCAGGATCCTTCATTGTTGGCATTTCTCTTGGTGCTAGAGCATTTTCTTTCCTTCATCAGGATTTCTACTGCCAGCTACAGATTGAGCCTGAGTCTATGAAGGTGAGCTAGTTCAAGCATTTTCACCCTGAGTGGTCTCTCAGCCATGTTTTGCTTCTCCTCAACATCTTTGCTGTCTTTCTATCCAGCTCATGTATTACAATATTTGAGCGGTAGTGGAATTTGTAATGTCAGACAGTTCATATTTGAGGCTGTCAAAGATGAGATGTGCCAGTTTTTCCAAACCACAGGTTTTCTTCCTTGTTAGACTCTAGTCATAAACAATCATTATCTACATTATTCTTGTTCTCTATGTACCAGATAGGGAGTAGTCTTCCTTTAGTCACTAAACACACAATCCCCATTTGGGGTCCATTATTGGTTCTAGCACCAGAATCTCAAATACAACCATCATGGTAGACTAATCCTCATTTTGGACCAGGGTATAGGGGAAATGCAAAACATGATCTTACTTGTAACGTATGCACAGGGTGTTTCCATGTCTCCATCTTTATTAAGAGAAGATGAGGAGCACTCTACTTTCTTGTAAGGAAAACAATTTTTCCACTTGGTCTGTGTATCCAAATTAGCAAAATAAAAATAGTTTGCTGAGTTTGGCATGACTTTGGTGGGGGTGGAATGGCATGACTCCTGCCCCAGGGACAGGGCCAACCAGGCTACAATAGCATTAGGCTTGTTTGTATAATAATGTACATATTTTTATGTTCTTCCTTTGAGGAATGTCCTCCCTGTTAACCTTAATGACTCCATGTTAATCAGAGACAGCAGGAGTCCAGGTGGTGAAGGTGTGGTTAATGACTTAGCAAAATGGTAAATGCTTCAAGACAGCCCTTAAGGCTGTGGAAAAGAACTCTAAAAACATGAGTTTGAAAATATATAATTGGGCAACTATGCAAAAAATAAGGATGCAATATGAATTATATAAGGAACTTTAAGAATGTAAAGGAACAAAGGCAGCTGCATTAATGAGTCAGCTTCTCAGAAAAGTACAAAGGCTGGCAGATTCCTGAGTTCAGGATCAGTCTAGGACAGAGCAAGTTTAGGCCCAGGCATGGTAGCAATTTCATGGTAGGGTCCCACCCAGCTAGCTTATCATCAGTGCTTAACAGAGGCAGGCAAATCTCTGGATTCTTTCATGTTAAAAGAAAATGTGTGCTTGCTATCTCCTAAGAATTAAGGGGTTAGGGTCTCAGAATGTTGATTCCTAGGATAATCAAAAGGAAAGCTGGAGTAAATGACTGAATTGATATGTAAAAAGACTCGGCTTATGATCTGCAAGAGATGAGCTATCCAGAGAAACTTTTAGAATAGCAGAAGAAAAGTCCTTGGAGAACTGTTTCCAAGCAGAAAATAGAGAGAACTATCTGGAGATATCCAGAAAGAGCAGAACACAAGAGAGAAAACTAGAAAGCTGTCTTGAGTAGAATATAGGCCACCAGCTTGGACCCAGGATTTGACTTTGAGTCATTTGTTTGCACAGCTCCCAGACACCCCTTCTCTCAGCACCCCTCTCCAAGCCAGGGCTGGCCCTTGGAAATGGGTTACTTTGTCCTAAGAATGGCCCTTTTTTCTTTTAAAAAAATTATGTGTATGAATATTTTGCCTGCATGTGTGTATGCACCGTGTGCATGCTTGATGCCTGGGGTGTCTAGAAGAAAGTGTCAGATCCTCTGGAACTGGAGTTACATTGAGTGCCGTTTGAGTGCAGGTCCTTCTGATGAGCAACAACTCTTAACCACTGAACCATCTCTCCAGACTCCCACCAACACCTTTTCTTTTCACTTTTCTTTCTTCCTTTCTTTCTTCCTTCCTTTCTTTCTTTTTGTTTTGTCTTGTTGGGTTTTGTTTTTTTGTTTTGTTTTGTTTTTTTGAGACAGGGTTTCTCAGTGTAGTTCTACTTGTCCTAGAACTCACTCCATAGACCAGGCTGGCCTTGAACTCAGATATCTTCCTGCCTCTCTGCCTCTGCCTCTTCCTCTGCCTCTGCCTCTGCCTCTGCCTCTGCCTCTGCCTCTCTGCCTCTGCCTCTCTGCCTCTGCCTCTCTGCCTCCCAAATGCTGGAATTAAACAAACAAACACAAACAAACAAACAAACAAACAAACAAAAGATCCCATTTAAAAAATGTGAATCTGGGAATTGAGCATAGCTTTATAGAATAGCACTGTAGAGAGAATTTCTTGTGTATGGTATAAAAGCATTCACCTAAGGCTATGGCCAGTGAGCTGAGGCAGGAAATAGGAGGTGGAACACCTGGTGGGGTTGGGGGAGGAATTCTGGGAAATAGTCAGGTGACAGAGATCTGCCCTGAACTCTGAGGAGGAGAGGTAACTAAGCAATGGAAGAACATAGTCTAGAATAAACTGGATTATTGAGATATGAGCTAGACAGAGAGCAGAGCTAAAGCTTATGGCCTGAGCATTTATTCATGAAATATTAAGCCTCAGAGTTGTTATTTCAGTTAACTTGGGTCGGCTGCATTTAACTGCCTTCCACTACATAGCATTGCAGGATCCACCCCCAGCACTGAGGATAAATGAAAACACAACTACACAGCCAAGCACACCACACGATAAGTATATATGCTTCCCGTGGCTCCATCTATATATGCAAGGGAGCTATATATAAGTGGGAGAAGAGATCCTTGGTCCCATGAAGGCTGGATGTCGTGGGGTTGGGGAGGTGAGGTACGGGGGAAGTTTGGGTGGGGGTACACCAACATGGAGGCAGGAGGAGGGGGGAAGGGATAGTGAGTTCCTGGGAGGGAGGGGGGGAAATGGGGTAAGGAGAGAACATCTGAAATGTAAATAAAATTTCCAATAAAAAAAAAAAAGGAAAAAAAAAAGTATATATGCTTATATGTGTATGCGTGTGCATGTGTGTGTGTGTGTGTATGAATTACTGACCTTTCACAAAACTCGAAAAGGTGAAACCATCCTCTCAGTTCTTACTTTCTATGTCTCCAAATAAGGAAATAATGTACAGAGTCATATAACGCAGAGAAACTGGAAGTTCCTTGATTTAGTAAGTTTTTGGCTGGGGCTTGAGCACTTCCATTAAGTGATAGCCCTCAACAGTCCACAAGAACAACTGTGAAAAGCTTGTCTGCTGTACAGCCACCTGCTGGGCATACATCCTATGTGGCAGGGAATTTGGCTAGCTTTTTTAACTTTCCATTTATTTATTTTGTGATAGTTGCTTTGGTTTTTTGTTTTGTTTTGTTTTGTGTTTGTTTGTTTTCCATCATGGAGATAGAACACACCCAGGGCCTTTGCTCTGAACCACACTTCAGCCAACTAGGTTGCCTTAAGGCATTTGGTAGTCCTTCATTTCTCTGCATATGTGAGTATTCTGAGAAGTGGCAGATTACTGGCTCATTCTTGCAGTTTCAGCTAGCCAGTAAGTCTTTCCTATTTCCAGGTAAGTTGGTAGTGCCTGGCTTAAGGCTTTGTACATGGGTGGTATATGAATAAGGCTGTCAGCTCTGGCCCTGCTTCCTGTACACCATATATAGCATCCCTGCTTTTCCTTGGCTCAGGCCACAGAGTCTTGTCTCCACGGGTGTGAGCATTCCTGGCCAGCAATCAGATGCTGAACATTTTTAAGGGCCTAAAGGGAACAGTGTTTGGGGGCAGCTCTCTGTGAACACTGAGTTTCTCCAGCTGTAGAAGGGAATGTGCTTTCCTAAATAAGAAGGAATATGCCAAACATGAGCAGTTGAACAGCACTGAAGTTATTTTTGGGAACCAGGGTCATTCCTTACAGGAAATGAGATCCACAGAGAGGGCTAGTGACTATGAAACAACAATGTCTCTTCATTTACCTTCTCCAGTAGCTGGAGAAAAAGTACAATCTTGAATTAGAAACAGCTTTTTAGGCTAGATTAAGTGAGAAGTAGGAAGGATTGCTTTTCCTAAAGGGGGAATGTGAATATACATATGAATATATATATGTATATGTATATATATATGTGTGTGTGTTGCGCAGTGCGCGCCGGTGTGTGTGTGTGTGTGTGTGTGTGTGTGTGTGTGATATATATATATATATATATATATATGTTTCACTGCCCCCAAATTAATCCTCATGTCTTATATTAGTGGAAATTTTTGCCCCACTAAGTCCTTGCTTCAGGCTGATAAATGAGATACCATTGAGGCCTCAAAATTTGTAAGCAGAATTTCATGCATATATACATATCTGCATTATTCTGATTTCAGTTTTATCTTAGTAGCAAAATTATTTTAAGCACATTATATAAATAGTTCCTTTTATAAACAAGGTGCTTAAATAAACATCTTTGTTGGTGGGATTTTGAACTTTGTATATCCATTAATCTTACCTGAAACAATTTCAAAATATTAGCTAGTTCTTCCAAATACTTTTTTATAATAAGGTTTACATTGTGTATTACTTATATGTAGAAATAAAATGAGACACAAGAGCAAACTACATAACTGAGGAGCTGGCTATGCTTGCTTTTTAAAATTAAAAGTGAAAGAAAAACTTTAAAGGGAAACTAGAGTTTTTTATTTCAGATTTTCAGCTTAAGGACTGTGGGTGTGGGTCAATGATAGAACACCAAGGTTCAGGGTTCAATCTCCAGCACTGAAAAGAAAGTCATTATTTTAGACAGTAGAACTGAAATGTCTCCAAGCTATATCTGAAACTGATCCAGATTGAGGTCTGAAGTGCACAACTCTGTAGTACACTTGCCTGGTAAGTAAAAGACCACAAGTTCAATATGAGCACCAGAAAAAAAAAAAAAAAAGAATAAAAAGCAAAAAGGAATAAGAGCTGGAGAGATGGCTTGATAGGGAAGAGCACTTGCTATACAAGTATAGGTCCTAGGTTCAGATCCTAGCACCCAATAATAAATAATAATAATAAAATGCTGGGCCTGGCCACTGGCTGTCACCCCAGGACTGTGGGGGATGGAAACAGGAGGATAACTGTGGATTGCTGGCTGCTAGCCTAGCTCCATGTTCAGTGAAAGAGTCTCGCTCTGAAAAGAAAAGGTAAATGGTAATTACCCAGTGTGACTAAAATATCAATTAAACTGTTTTTGATTTTTTACATTGATGTTTCGCTGCTGAAATAAAAACACTTCAATAAAAATAGAAATACCTGCTTTATGTAATCACAGGATCTAAAATTTACACTATTTTTTTTAATCTTATGTATTATTGTTTTTATGTGATATGGGGATGGTGTGTGGATGCCATGGTACACATGTTGAACAGAGGACAACCTGATGGAGTCAGTTTTCTTCTACATTTACATGGAACCCAGAAATCAAACTTAGGTTGTCAGGGTTGCACATCAAGTGCCTTTGCACATTAGGCATGCTCACAAGCCTTGAACCATATATAAAAATGGTTTGTTACTTTTATTTAAGTGTATGGATATTTGCCTACAGGAGTGTGTGTGTGTGTGTGTGTGTGTGTGTGTGTCTGTGTCTGTGTCTGTGTCTGTGTCTGTGTGTATGTCTGTGTGTCTATGTGTGTTGCCGCTGGCAGCCAGAAGAGGGCATAGTTCCCTTGAGATTGGCACTGCAAATTGTTGTAAGCCTCCATAATTGTTGAGCCATCTCTCTACCCTGAATCTCCTAACTTTGAAACAAGCTCTTATAATTGATGAACAGATCAAATACCTTGAATAATTAAGCACTTTTTTGTTATTGTTGTTGTTGGTTTTTGTTTGTTTGTTTGACACAGGATCTCAGGTAATGTAGCTTGGTGTTGAAGTTGCTATGAAGTTGAGGATGACCTTGAACCTCTGATCCTATCATACCATATACCCATCTTATAAGGTGCTTGGGATTCCAGGACATCAGGCAGGCTAGTCAAGCACTATGTAACTGAGCCATATCCTCAACCTATGTTTTGTTTTTTGATGGTGAGACACTCTATGTATAAATAGATTGGTATCCAACTCACAGTCCTCCTGCCTCAGCCTCCTACATTCTGGAATTTCAGACATGTACCATCATGCTGGGTCAGCTGTCTCAAATTTAAAAATTAAGTTTTTAAAGTGTAAAAAGATATGCCCGGCAGTGACATAGGACTAGAATGACCTATATTTTATCAGCCAGAGAAAACAAAAGACAAGAGAGCAATACTAAGTTACTGAGATTAGAACCCAGACAGTCTGACTCCAGAGTTCACATGCTTATCAAGGTGATTGCCTCTTTTGATCTCCTGAATAACTTTGCAGAAACAGTGTCTGTTCTGCTTTCACACTGTAGAAGTCATCCTGGCCATTTTCCAGGGAGGAAGAATGAAAAGGCAGTTTATCTGTATGAGTAAGCCCAGTTTCCAGGATCAGCACTTGCAGTAAAAATGAGGTAACATATTCTCTGTGTTTCTCTTTTAACTGAAGAGCTGGACATGAGTATGCTGTTAGGACTTGGACCCTAAACAACATAGAAAGGACAATATTATAATTCTTACATATCACTGTAAAACCCATGATGAGGAGTATCCAACCTAATTGTTCCAGATTTTGTAGTTATATACTTTTATTAGAGACCTTATATATACACCAACTTTCTCAAGGGCAGTGACCATCCTATATGTGTCTAACAAGGTCAGAAACTCCTTTTCATTAAGATGAGGCTATCAAGGCAAAACAAAATAACCTCCAAAACATAACAAATAGGATAAAGATACAAAGAAATTGAAATTCTTGTGTATGGTTGGTGCGCATGAAGATAATGTGACTGCTATGAAAAACAGTTGCTCCTCAAATAATTGAAAATAGAAGTAGCATAGGACCCATGGGTTCTACTTTTATTATACACTGAAGAGAATTTTATCTATTTGTCCATCTATCTGCCTATGTAAGACAGGGTCTCATGTAACCCAGGCCAGCCTCAAACTTGCTATGTATCTGAAGCTGGGATTATAGATATGTACCATCTTTATTCGTAATAGCATTGCATGTCTTGGCTGAATGGTAGAAGCAGCCTGTGTGCCACAGTATATGGATACATAAACAAATCTGATCCAAGACAAATTTAATTGGGTGGTATTCCATCATGACAGGAAAAGAAATCTTGCTACACACAACATGAATGAATGTGAAGATATCATGCTTAGTGTTGAGGTTTTGCTTTTTATATGTATTGTAATGCTAAGTACTGGCACTCAAGGCCTGGTTGACCCAAGGATGAAAGAATCTGCACATACCCTGCTCCTTAAAAAACTACTGGTTTAATAAAGATGCCAATAGCCTAAAGCTGAGCAGAAGAGAGATTGGTGAGTTTCAGTTTCCAAGCATGGGGTCTGAGGCAGGACCACAAGGGAGAGAGGGGAGTAGGTGGAGAGAGGAGAAGACACGCATGGGGTAGATGAGTCATGAAAACATGACAATAAGAGCTGGCCAATTGGAGTTAAGAGTGGCCCAGATGGAACTGGCAAGTTGTAACTCTGGATTATTAATAGGGAAGTAGAGATAATAACATAGAGGGTAGATATCTGCCCAGCTCTAGTGCTTTAAGGCTTAGTATAAATATAAAAGTTTTGTGTCTTTTATCTAGGAACTGAATGCTCAAAGGTGAGCTAGAAACCTCTGACTGAGGTTAAATAATTACTACAACAGCTTTGTAAATAAATATTAAAAAGCTAGTTATAAATAAAGTAAATTAACGCTAGTTATAAAACACATAAATACTGTAAAATTTATTTATATGAAGAACCTGGAGTAAAAAAATTCATAGAGACAGACAATAGTAGTGTAGCTGATGTAGATTGAAATGTGTAAGGAATCCCCAATGGAAAATCATTGCATTTTATGGGCAGAGAATCAGCTTTGCAGATGAGAAGCATTCTCAAGAGTGCTCACAGAACAATGTGAAAATCCTTAATACTTTTGAACCATACTCTGAAATCTGTTAAGATGGTGAATTTTATATTAAATTTACTATATTTTTAAAAGACATATTTTCTAGTTTGATGTACTAAAAACACTTAGAAATAATATGTGCACTGTAGTGTTGAAACCATGGCCCAGTGCAAAGAAATACCATTCTTGCCAACCAGAGGCTGAGTTCTAACCTCAAGTAGGAAGCACACAAGATAGTTTGAGGTGGGGTAAGGTTGATGTGTGCCAGAAAACATAGAAACAACCTAGGTATTTTAATTATATTGAAAAGGAATAGAGACATCTTAAAAAGTCTTTTGTGAATGTTAGAGATATTTTCATAAAACATACTGCCAAGAGCAGGTATTAGTAATCTCTCAGGGATAAACATAAAAGGGGACCCTTCAAAGTACTTCTCTGTTTCCTGTATCATGTCCTTCCAGGCACAGATCCTGACCTTATCTCTCCAGCACACTGTCAGTTACACTGCATACATGCCTTGAGGGCACTTGTGAAGGCTATTCTTATTCATTGTTAAGCCATTTAGTAAACTCAAAGCTTAAGTCTAAGAAACATACTAAATGATTTCTCATCTCTCCTTAGAGTGTTTTTCACTAGAATGATGGGTGTTTTTTTCTTTTGGTTATTAAGGTGAAATGTTTTAGCTGTTGTTACACTGGCAAAGCAGAGCAAAGCCATTGCCAGATAGTATAAGAAAGACAAATAAAATCTATATTCAAGGCCACTTTTTCATTCCTTTTTCCTTCTTTTTTCTTTTCTTTCTTTCTTTCTTTTTTTTTTTTTACCAGAATAACTGATCTACGACAGTTTTGCCATGTAAATCAGAGTCACCAACTCAAGCACATGAAATATCCTGCAGCTGGGCAGTTAGGGTGTTATGCAAAAATAGGTGGAAGGAAACAGCTTTTACTACTAATCTGTTTTCATGATTTGATGTTACCAGTGTTGTGTTGAATACCTACTCTCATCTTTGAAAATTTAAAGTTACAAGTCACTCAAAATAATTTAGTTTCTCTCTTTTTTTTCTGTGAATTTAAATCTTCATCTTACTTCTAAAACAAGAAATATTGACACCTTATCAAGTCAGTTTTCAGTTTGGCTTTGAGATTTCCATACTGCTGTGGAGCTTTATAAGACTGCTTTTGGAAAGAGGATGGCTTTTAACTACTAATCCCCCTTGCTTCTATTTCCCAAGTGCTAAAATTACAGAAATGCTCAACCACACCCAGCTAAAAGAGTTTCTTCTCCTTTCTGTCTGGTCCTAGGAACCAACCCACACCCTTGCATGTGCTTGGCAAGTGTTCTACAACTGAGCTACATCACCAGACACAGTAATGGGCTTTTCAAGAGTCACCTAGACTCAAAGTGTGAATCTATGATTTCAGAACTATTCAAAGATTTAAACATCACAGAAGTGCTAAAAGACTCAACTGGACCAGATTCAGATTAGAACCAAACATCACACATTAACACACAGAGAGATACTGAGGCATAATTTACAATTATTTAATATGCCCTTGGTATTTTATTTATGCCCCTAAGAAGGAACACTAGGAGCTGGAGAAATAGTACATCAGTTAAGAGTGCTTACTGCTGTTGCAGTGGACCCAGGTCCAATTTCTAGCACATACACTGGCAGTTCACAATCTCTGGTAATTTCAATTCCAGGGGATCCAATGCCTTCTTTTAGCCTCTTTGGGTAACTGCATGTACATGTGCATACAGATTCACCCAGGTATACACACATACACAGATAAAATAAATAAATGTAAAAAAAACCCCACACACATTAAAAATAAAAGCATTAAAATAAAGTCCAAGTATATATATGGTTTAGTTGATAAGAGTGTTTGCCCAGCGTGCACAAGGCTCTGGGTTACATCCCAGCATTGCAAAAAACAGACTTGGTGACTCAGATGTGTGATTCTAGCACTTGGAAGGTTGGAGGCCAGAGAACCAGAAGCTCAGTGTTATTTTCAGCTATGAAGGAAGTTTGAGAACATGCTGGGCTTCATAAAGACCTTGTCTTTAAAAAGATGGTGACACATTCTTTTTTGTTTTATTTAATCTTCAGAAGTTAAGAACAACTTTCAACCAATAACACTGAAACAGAAATTAATGTAGCCCTGTGTATCAGTAGTGTTGTAAAAGTTGGAGGTGGGTAAGTCAGTTTACAGCTGAATACCCTAACATTGATAGTGTCATCTGAATACCTACCATCAAATCTGTAGAACCATATTACCCTGAGGAGGAGAAAACCAGGAGAACTTGTTACTTTCATTTCTGTTAAGGACACACCATAGCACTGAGGGAACACAGTCTGAGTACTCTGTTATATCCCACAGCTCCAGATTCTCACAAGCAGCAGAAGCTAAGTTCTCCCCTTCCAAATTCTCGAAGTGAATTCCTAGAATAGCACAGCACCCACAGCTCACAGCTACCTGTAACTCTCTTCTGGCCTTCATAGACACATGTATGTGTACACACATACACATAAATAAAAATAAATCTTTTTTTTTTTTTTAAAGTGGTGATGGTGCATGACTTTAATCCCAACACTCAGCAAGTGGATCTCTGTAAATTCAAGGCCAGCCTACTCTACAAAATTAGTTCTAAGCCAAGCAGAACTACAAAGTGAGATTCCTGTCTTAAGAAAAATAAGGAGGGCTGGAGATGGCTCAGTGGTTAAGAGTGCTGATTGCTCTTCCAGAGGTCTTGAGTTCAATTCCCAGCAACCACATGGTGAGCTCACAACCATCCCAAAGGTGGGATCATGCCTTTTTCTGGTGTGTCTGAAGACACCTACAGTGTACTCATAAATAAAATAAATAAGTAATTCTTAAAAAAAAAAAACAAAGAAAAATAAGGAAGAGGAGAGGAGAGGAAAGGAGAGAGTGGTGGTTTGAAGGAGAATGGCTCCCATAGGCTCATATGTTTGCATAATTCATCTATTTGATGACTTATTTAGGGAGGATTAGGGGGTGTGGCTTTGTTGGAGAATGTATGACAGTATTAGAGGAGGTGTTTCATGTGTTGCTAGAGGTGGGCTTTGAGGTTTCAAAAGCATACATAAGGCCCAGTGTCTCTCTGCCTGCTACTTGTGGGCAGTAAAACTCTACTGCTCCAGCACCATGCCTGACTGTCTCCTGCAATGATGATAATGGACTAACCTTTGAAAATGTAAGCAAGCCTCCAATTAAATGATTTCTTTCATGAGTTGACTTGGTCATGGTGTCTCTTCATATCAATAGTACACTAAGACAGAAAAAATTATTTAAAATAAAAGCAGTTGGGAACTGGAGCAGCATGTCTGTGGTAGAACACTTGCTTAGCATGTGTGAAGTCCTGAGTTTGGTCCACAGGAAAAAGAAATTTAAAAAAAGCAGGAAGGGGGAATGTAAAGAAGTTTGCCTTCAGGATCAGGAGAAAACAATTCTCCAGGTTCTTGGTACAAAATAAGGGGTTTTATTGTGACGTTTTTAGTTCTCTAATAATGTACCTGGATTATATCCCCCACTCCACTAAATTTTCCTATTCCTGAACTCCAACTTTGAAAATAAAAAGTGATATTTAGCATCCTGGCTTTTAATTTATTGGCATTTTGTATGCATGCATGCATGGATTTAATTCAAAAAGTAGATTACAGTCTGTTTATTGTATTTGAAACAAATAACAAAAACAAAAAATACACTTATAATGATACCATTCATATCAAAAATCTTAGTATATCATCTCAGAGTCCATCAACTTTCATTCTTTCCCAATAACATCAAAGGGCCTCAGAAACCATGGAAACTACAGAGGTTCTTGTACTGCACTGTATCCAAACTGTGAAATCACACATATGCTCCTGTGAAAACACAGTGTGGTCTAACATTATGGGGGAGAGTGCAAGTATGGATACATCAAGTTTTTTTTGTTTGTTTGTTTGTTTTTTTTCAAGAATCAATTTTAAGTTTGGGGACAAAATTGACTGCTTGTTGTTTGGGGATTTTTTTTCTTTAGCTTGTCATTTGTGAGTGGTATCCACTGCAGGGAGCAGAACATAGAATCTTCCAGTCTTCCTACATCTAATCCTCACCGGGCTTCACCTTCCTTCTTTACTCAGTCCTCTTAGAAATATCTGGAAGCCAAACCTAATGACTGAGCCTCCTTTCCTCACATTCATCTTTATGATGCATAATTTTTCAAAATAGACTTTCTTTTACTCAATCATGATATCTTCTGCCAGCACAACTGGCAGAAGCAATGTTTTCTTTTACTATCATTTTATTTTATTATTTTATTTATTTTTAAGATAAAATCTCATGGAATCAGGCTGGCCTCAAACTCCCTATGTAGCTGACAAATGAGCTACCAGCTGAGCAGCAAGCCCTAATTCCTGTTTTTCCTTAATATATAATTCCAAATCTATACTCAATTTCTCTGAAGGTCTAAATATATATTTATGCATATGTAAATATATATATATATATATAACACAGATAATGTAAATATAGATACACAGATAATATATGTATAAAATGATTGGTCTGCTCAAATCAGAGCTTAAACAAATAAAGACCCTTAAACCAAATCTGCGCGACTGTGGTTTTATATGCAGTGATTCTTGTTATCTATTTAATTAAACCCTTTCCATTCTTTTTTGTCTTGAGCTACAAGGCTGTTGATAGGCCTTGTCAGTTATCCTGTAGAAATATTTTCCAAGTGTGCAACTTGAAGGCTAAATAGGAATATAGTCTCATGGAAGGAAACACTTGAAACATTGCCAAGTAAATAATTGAAACCTTAAAGGATTTTATTACCTCCCATGAAATTAGTCCTTAGGGTACTTATTTCCAATTTCCAAATGAAATCAAATCAAATAGGCCCCTTGTGAATTTGCTGAATGTATCTTACTTTCACGTATAATGAGATTTGCCTATTGAGAGAATCGTGCCCAAGTGTTTTTTTTAAACTAATGTACTATTTATTACTGGAGCTTGTATAATGTTCAGATTTTAGTGAACTGGCCATTTAAGCTGGGGTGACCTGGCTCTGAGTCCTTCCCCTTAGTTTTCTTCCCTTACTCATAATTTGTTTGAAGGTGGATGTAGACAGAATCCCTTGTGTACGTATGGAAGCATCACCTGTCAGTAAAAAGCTGATGACCTATTAGCTAAGGCAGGAAATAGGAGGTGGGAGTTCTGGTAGAAAGAGAAGAACTGTGGGATAGAGTCCTAATTCTGAAAATTGGCTTCTGTCTTTCACACACAATGCAATGTTGTTCTGGTATGTATGTGAGCACACACAATCATTAGATAGATAGATAGATAGATAGATAGATAGATAGATAGATAGATAGATAGATAGATAGATAGATAAAGTGATTAAAAGTGTAAATGCCCCAACATGCATCTGTCTATGGTAGTCATAGAATTGAATACATGAATTAATTAAGTTACAAGTTAGTTGGGGAATGAGCGAAAGCTTGTGGCTCAGACATTTGTTCATAAATAATAAGTCTCAGCCATCATTTCGGGAACTGTGGCACAGGTGGAAAAGCCCTTGGTTATAGGTAGGGTCTCACTATGCAACCCAGGCTAGACTCAGCCCTGCCCACTGCTGTGATTACTAGTATGTGCTGCCATGTGTAGCTCATTCTCACCTTCAGGTTGTGGCTATTTCTAATCACAGCTCTCATCTCTTAAACCTGAATACATTAGGAACTCTATGGGCAACTTTATTATGTTATTAAACCTTCAAGGTACACATTGTCAGCTTCATTTTTCCAGGGTTAGTTAAAAGCATTAGCTGCCAGCCCTAATGGCAGAAGTTGGAATCTCAGAACCCACCTTGTGAAAAAACATACATCTGAAAATTGGCTTCTGCCTTCCACACACAATGCAGTGATATTCTGGTATGTATGTGAGCACACACAATCATTAAATACAAACATACATACATACATACATACATATACATACATACATACATACATACTTGCATACATACATGTGATTAAAAGTGTAAGTGCTCCAACACGTATCTGTGTAACTGAATTCTGTTTATTTATTCTGAAACAGAATCTCCTGTATCCCAAGCTGGCCTTGAACTCACTATAGGAGCAAGACCTTCAACTTGTTTGGTTGTGTTACATCTCAAGAAAACTCAGTACAAATGGCTGAGATTTCTATTTAATATATCAAGGTGGACTATGGCCACCAGGATCTCAGCATCACAAGTACCTGTTACAGAGTCATCCAGTCTGGCATACCCTGCCCCTACCCTAAACCTTTCTAGCCCTGAGATTCACTTTCCTTCCCCAGCTTCTCTGATTCCTATATAATCCAGTTGTTTTGGCTACATGCCCTCTTAGTTTTTGTGCTCTTGATTCCTGTGAACTCTCTTGGTCTCCTGGCTAGCTCCTGGCCTCTTAGTGGCCCTCTTTCCTCTCTCTCCTCTCTCACTACCCCCTCCCCCTTGTCCAGTTCAGTTTGATGGCCATGTTCAGTCTGGACCCTTCCAGATGCCTCTGGCTATGCTTCCCCCCACCACTCCCATATGTACAATAAACCTTCTCTTCAACCTTGACCTTGTCTCTGTCTTGTCCTCATTTTTTCATTTAGTTTGTTTGTCCTGGAACTGGCTTTGTAGATAATCTGGCTTTGAACTCAGAGATTTGCCTGCCTCTGGTTCCCTAGTGCTAGGATTAAGGTAGTGTGCCACCATGCCCATCCTGACCTTCAACTTCTTACCCTCCTGTCCAGTACCCATCTTCACTAACATGTTGCACTAATTTAATATTGTTTCTTCAATGTGTTCTTCCTCTGTTAAAGTTGGTTTAGAAACTATAATCTAGCAGCTCTCCATGCACTGAAGGTGTAGCAGCCTGAGGCCTTAGACATTAGTGGGCATGTGCCATACCAGGCTGTTTTTCACTGTTTTGGACCACGGCACACTCAACATGCTGATTGCCAATCTCACTAAGTCAACCAGTTTGAGATCTTTGTTTCATTTTAATATCTATTTTCTCCACCTTATTTCCCTACAGAACGCCAATTGGGAGATTGTTTTACTGCTTCAGATTTAACAAAGCTAATTATTACTCCTTCCTCTTTCCTTTCCCTCCCCCTCCTGCTCCAGCTGAGATGTTACCTGGCCTGTCCTAACCTTGAGCTCACTAGGTAGCAAAGTATGACTTGAAACTACTGATCCTCTCCTGTCTCTGCCTCCAGAGTGCTGGGATTATAAATGTTCACCACTGTACCTAGCTCAATTTTTGTTTTATTTGTTTTTGAAGACAGAGTTTTTTTTGTGTAGCCTTGGCTGTCCTGGAACTAGCACTGTAGACCAGGATGGCCTCCAACTAATAGACATCCTCCTGCCATTGCCTTCCAAGTGCTGGTTTTAAAGGCATGTGTCAAAAATGTTTTTAATAGTTAAATTGAACACTGTTTGATATAAGCTCAGCTCCATACAAGCCCAGCTTTGAATTTTCACCATGACAGTTCCATTGGGTGGTGCTGGTACCGAGTCACCTCATTCAGAGCTCCAGTCATCAGACAATTCCTGTCTTACTTTGTCTCAGCTTTAATGTTTAATTGGTACCTCTCTGTGATTTGAGCCACTGTGAATAAGATATAAGAGAATGCTCCCTGGGGGCACCATGATTTATACACCCAGATGCAAAGATAGCTGAGTCTTATGAGAAGATTTTGATGAGTGATGCTGTGATTCAACAGCATGTCCAGACAATCTCATCACTAGTTATGAATAGCCTAGGGTCATTCATCATTCCTAGGCATTCCCTTTCCAGTCCCCATCCAATCCCTGAAGGTCAATGGGTGGTATAACAGGGTTATACATAGGTGGCTTAAGCCAAGCGTTCTCTGTTTAATTCGGCTGGGTAGTAAAGGAAATGTTAGATGTGTTAGATAGAAGTTTGGTCATAGCACACTCACTTCTTTTAGACAGGCATACACATGACTATTTGGCTTATTTTTAGTGAGGTGCTGGGGTCATGCTTATGCAGAGGGAGTGAGAGCAGCGGACTGAGAATGGACAGGCCTTTGGTGTGAGTCACAGTTCTGCTCAGGCTACTCATTCATCTCTCAGAACAGCATTTAAAAACTGGAGCATTAGCCAAGCAGTGGTGGTGCACACCTTTAACCCAGCACTAGGGAGGCAGAGGCAGGAGGATCTCTGACTTGAAGACCTGCCTGATCTATAGAGTGAGTTCCAGGACAGCCAAAGCTACAGAGAGAAACTCTGTCTCAAAAACCAAAAGACCACCACCCCCAATAACAACAACAAACCAGTTGATTTCTGGGATTTGCATCCCAGGAGACATATGAGTTGCTGACACAGGGATCAGATTGAATTTGAGCCCAGATGAGGTGTCTGTGTCTTCCCATTCCATTGTCCCTGGCTTAGACCTCCTGAGTTCATGGCATACAGAACGCACTGGCTGATTTTTTGTTTTTTAATTCCTGAGATAGAATTCCATGGTTTGGGCACTCTAGCAACTGAGCTATATCCAAAGCCCCCAAGATGTTTTGTTATTTCCAATCTACTCATAAGAATGTAAGTTACAAAATGTAAGACTGGCTGCCTTTTCTTCTAGTCCCAAATACCCAGAGAAATCCACAGTAGACTATCTTTAAAATTAATTTTTATTAGTGTGCAAGTGTATGCAAGAATTGGTGCATGTATGTGGTTTTGTGTGCCACAGTGTGCAAGTGAAGACGGGAGGACAATTTGTGGAGTTGACTTTCTGTATTCACCTTTATGAGTACAGTTTACTGGTCTTTCATGGCAAGTAAATACCTTCTGATAGTTGTATCTAACTGTGTCTGGGCCGTTTGGACTCCTGTCACTTATATTAAAAGTTGTGTTCTTAAATGGATTATTTACTAGCGACAGAGGGGCTATAGATAAGATTGAAGTACATTATCTATCACATAGGAAATATCACAATAAAGCCCCATTATTTTGTGCAATTAATAGGTGAGAAGGTAGGAAGGCAGGAAGGAATTCATGAAGGCAGGTTAGCTTGCAGGTTGGTGGCATTCTGGCTGTAATCCCTGTTCAAGGCCAGCCTGGGATACATAGGGAAACTCACTGTCACTTGAACACAAAGGAAAAGACTAAAGAAAGGGTAGTCGGATAGAGACTGAGGGGGAGGGGAGGGGAGAGGGAAAGAGAGGAAAGGAAGTGGGCAGAGGAGTAGGAAGAGCAGGTAGGTAGAAGGGTGAAGGGGGTAGGAGTGAGGCCAGTAATACTAGGGAGAGAGAAGAGGGGCCAGTGTGGACCACTGAAAGTTATTGCAGGGATGAGAAGGAACTCAATAAGCAGAGCAGGGGGAACATCATTTAAAAGCAAGTAATTTTTCAGTTCATGTAAAAACCTAAACTTTGCTTTGCTTGCTGCAGGGTGGCATGTGTCCTCATGGGCTGACAGGGACTGATAGGGTGCTTGCTTAGCCCTGGGTTCTATGCCCAGCATGAAATAAACCAAGTGTGGTGATGCAAGCAATAGGATCAGAAGTTCAAGGTTATATTTTGTTATATAATAGTAGTCGAGGACAGCGCTTTAGGAATCTTGGTGGTTTCTAATTTTCTCTCCTGGGAAAGAAGTTAGGACTGTAATGGCCAAGGATTATGGAAGAAGGGGTGAGGAGTTGACTCCTCCTCTTTCCCAACCTGCCTTGAAGCATCAACCCTAGTAAGAATTTATTACCCTGACAGTTATTAGGCTTCACTCATTGTTTGATGTTATATGACTCCCACCACACACACACACAGCCTCTGAGTATGCAGACGAAGCATCTTCCAACACTTCCAATTGTACACAAATCTTGCCTAAAGGTCCTGGCCATCTCTCCAGGGGCATAAATACCCCTTTCTCTTCCTTCTCTCCCATTAAACTGAACCAATGTTCCAAAGCTTTTCCTCAGTGTGTGTTCTTTGCTGAAGCACCCAACTGTACTCTACTAAGCTTCTCTCCCTCCAGCCTGGTGCACAATGGACTTGGGAGAAGTGAACACTGGTCAGCACCCAACCCACCCAATACATGATTTTGTTGGTGCAGCAGAGCATGCTATTTTTGCTTTTGCTTTTGTTGCTGGGAAGGGAGTCTAGAACCTTGCTGGATAGACACAGTGGTCTATCTACCAATGAATTGCACCCTAGCCCTAATCATGTCTATAAAAATAAACTATTACCTTTCCTCTTGCCTCCCTCTTCCCTCTTCTCCTCATTATCTTCCTCTTCTTTCCTCATCTCTTCTTTCTCCTCCTCCTTCATCCTCCCCTTCCTCCTTTCCCCCTTCCTTCTTCTTTTTCCCCTCCTGCTCCCTCTTTCTCCTTCCTCCCTTGCTTCTTCTCTTCTCTCCTTTACCCTCCATTGAGTCTCACTATGTAGTTAGACTGGACTCAAATGGTCTTTCTTGCCTCTACCTCCATAGCATTTGTAGCTCAGGCTGTAAACCCTACTATTCCCTAGTTTGTGAAGGGATCATGTGATCCTAAATTCTAAAGATTGGCCTCTGGCACACACCCAACCATCTCTCCTCAGCCCCAATCCACTTGAAAGAAAGTCTGTTTATCTGGAGAGAAACTGTACCTGCTGTCTGGCTGAGGCCCAGGCTGACTGTGGAAGACAAGGAGGAAGAGTACAGTGAGATGTCCTCCACCCATCATTCCACTGTAATTCTTTTGATGTCATAAAACCTTTAGTGGGCTGGAGAAAGATTCTCCTTCTACTTCTCTCTGCCTGAGCAGCCAGCAGTAGGAACCTTGAATGGGCAGCCAAGCTTGCTAACACCAGCCTGGGTGCTTTCCCAAGACCCTTCCAACTTTGCAATTCTATGAATGGCAATATCTGTTTCTAATCTAGTTCCTTTGAGCCAAGAAACAAAAATTTTGAAACTATATTACCTTAGACACAGACACACAAGAAGAACAGAAATAGTCTTTTAATTTTATTTTTGTAAAGTTAAAATGTTCTGCTTCATCTTTTAACCAAGTTCATTACAAAAATATACAATTGCTTATATACATGATAATTAACTATTCATAAGAAGGAAGAAATGTACACTGGAAAATTCCAACCTGAACATCAGAAATGCAGAGAGATAGGTGTACTGTGGTCTCGGAATGGGAGAGAAGGTTAAGTCAGCAATATCTCAGTCCTGACTTAATCACAGCCACAGTGGCTGAGCTCGCTGTGAGCAGAACTTCCTGCATAGTCTGCAGGCTTTGGCTGCATCAGGAAATAAAGTATGTGCAATTATATTTTTTGGCCAGTTAGCCTTTTGTTAAAAATACTCATAGTGGTTATGATGTCAGTGACAAGGCCAAAGGTGAGAAAATGCATTAATTATTCTCTAAAGCAAGGGCTGAAAAAACAGATATTTCCTTTCTAACTGACATAGGAATCAAGGGGTAGAAAGGACCATATAAAGATCCCCTTTAATTCTTTCACCAATATCTAAGACGGTCCCCAAGTTTTGCAAAGGTACAACTCTCTTGATTCCCACACCAGTGCCTGGCACTGAGAGATCCCTGGTAAATAATAAACACAGGTGTTAATAAAGCAGTTTTGGAAATCTAAAGCTCTTTGTTTAATGTGATTCAGAAAAACAAACACTGAATTATAAACCCATAAAGGCAGACATTGGCTCTTTAGAGAATCTGACAAAATTGCCAGTAAATATTAAAATGAATTAGCCAAGAGGTCTTCTAGTTGGGAGTGTGGGCCATCTGTTCTACTTAATGATACTCATTCCAAACAAAACAAAAAAAAAAAAAAAAAAAAAAAAGAAGAAGAAAAGAAAAAGAAAACAGGGAAGTAGGGAGGAGGAAGAGTCCAGGAGGAAAAGAAAATATATATGGCATGCAGTGCTAGGCATGGAGCTTAGTTGATAGAGTGTTTGCCTAGCTAGCCTTCACCATCACCTGAAAAAAAAAAGCCCCCAAAATGGAATCATCCAAACGACAACAATATGGGTATGGTAGGTCATGCCTGTTATTCCAGCACTTGGGAACCAGAGCAGGAAGCTCAGAAATTCAAGGTCACATCAGCCACAGAGTGAGTTTGAGACAAATCTGAGCTAAAGACTGCCTCAAAACCAACCAACCAATCAAGCAACAAAATCATATTTTATATTCCAAATCCGGTGTCTAAAAACTCATCTGTTAATTCACTGATGGTCAGCATGTGCCAAACATCAAGTAATCATTAACAGTAATTGAGAAAACCTGTTTCAGTAAAAGAAACACTCTGGCTTAAGGATTTATACTCCTGAAGTTGACAGTTTTAGGTCAAAGCACTGAGTAGTTAATGACACATACAAATGGAATTGCCCTAAATGTTTATCAGTAGGAAATGAGTTATAATACACTTGTGTGTGTGTGTGTGTGTGTGTGTGTGTGTGTGTGTGTTCTGGTATCTAGATTTCTCTGGTTTTTTGGATCTTACCTTGTAGTCCAGGCTAGTCTCAACCTCAGGGATCTGCCTATCTTTGGTGCCTTACCCAGTGTTGGAATTAAATGCATGTGCTACCACACCAATTGTGATACTTTCACGAGTCACAAGACTATACTTTCAGTTAAAATCTTGTTTCTCCAAAAATTTATTGGCAAGAAAGTTAATGTCTGGTAAATAAAAAAACATCAGAGCAAGGACCACACCTATTTCCTAGCCACACCCATTTCCTAGTCTGTTTAAGGCAGTCATTTCCCTCTGTTTTCTCATTATTCAGTCCAGTCCATCCCAGAGCTGAGTCAGAATGCTGGAGGGGGTTCCCTATAGGTAACAGCTCCAGGCATGAGAATATGGTTCATTCAGGCTATGAAGCAACCTGAGACTATGTAAAGGAATATAGATTAAGAATGGGGCAGGGTAGAGGTACAGTTTAAAAATGGGAGGACAAGCCGGGTGGTGATCATATACACCTTTAATCTCAGAACTCAGGAGGCAGAGTCTTGTGGATCTGAGTTCCAGTCCAGCCAGTCTACAGAATTAGTTCCAACACAGCCAGGGCTACACAGCAAAACCCTGTTTCAAAGAACCAAGAAAGGAAAGAAGGAAGGAAGAAAGGAAGGAAGAAAGAGGGAAAGAGGGAGGGAGGAAGGAAGGAAGAAGAATAGGGGGACACAACCTAAGAGTAGGGGGGCCTGAGAGTGAAGGGGACTGCAGCCTGACAGTGGGGATTGCTACCTGATAGTAAGGGACTAGAGCCTGATAGTGGGAGTTCAGAGCACAATAGTGGAGGTCCAGAGCATAATAGTTGGGGAGGCAAAGTGGGGTGTCACATCAGGAGTTAGGGATCAGAGCCTGATAGTGAGGGGCAAGAGCCTTATAGTTGGGAGGCCGAATAGGGTGTCACAGCATGAGAATGAGGGCATTCAGTCTGACTTTAGGGGTATACAATCTGCAGGTGGGGAGCCAGACACTGAGAGTGGAGAGATTGTAGCTTGAGAGTGGGAATTCTCAGACTCAGTATAGAGGCCTGAATCCTGAGAGCAGAGAAGCTCTTGTAAATGGGATGCTGGATCTTCCATGTCTAAAGAGTGTCAGGTAGCATAGATCCTGCACCTTTTAAAGTGGTGTTGTGTACATGATGTTTAGTAGCAGGAAGTGGTGGGCAGTCAGGCCTCTGGCATGCTGGCAAAGAGCAGGAATATGGGAAGGACTCAAAGGCTGGCCTTCCCATCACCTGGTCAGTTAGTCTCAGTCACTAGGTGCAGGTGGGTAGAGATGGGTTTACCACCATCTGACTCTCTCTCTGTACTAGACTTTATTCACCTGCTGTCATCTCCATGCACAGCCCATTCCCTGGATTTGTACACTGATTTGAACTATTTAGATATAGTTGGATGTATCCCATTTTGTCCTAATTTTTGACTCAGGGCTGGCCTTGAATTTGTTATGGTACCTCAGTATGACCTTGAATTTCTGATCTTTTCTCTACTTCCCAAATTCTGGGATTACATGTATATAAGGCTTCCAGAAAAAACAGGAAGATGTTCCAACCACTTTTGTCTTCCTTAAGTTGCGTTTGGTCATGGTGCTTTAATTGTCTTAGTCAGGGTTAATATTGCTCTGATGAAACACCATGACTAAAACAATCTGGGAGGAAAGGGTTTTTTTGGCTTATGCTTCCACATCATAGTTCATCACAGGAAGTCAGGACAGAGCAGGAACCTGGAGCCAGGAGCTAATGCAGAGGCCATGGAGGGGTGCTGTTAACAGGTTTGCTCAGCCTGCTTTCTTATAGAACCCAGACCACCAGTCCAGGGGTGTCACCATCCACAATGAGTTGGGCCCTGTTATGTCAATCACTAATTAAGAAAATGTCCTACAGGCTTGCCTGCAGCCTGTTCTTCTGGAGGTATTTTCTTAGCAGAGGTTCCTTCCTCTCATGACTTTAACTTGTGTGGAGTTGACATAAAACTATCCAGCACAATCACAGTAACAAAAAATAACTAATACAACCATAAACAGAAGGTGCAAATCTTAGGCATTTGTATGTGGGTTTTCCAAGCTAACTTGTCGTCCTGTTCACATGGGTAAGTGCCTCAGCAGTCTCAGACTTCAGACTGATGGGGAAACCTGGAATATTCCTAGAGAGCAGCTAGTCCTTAGTCAACAATGGAAGCCTAGAAATGTTGACTCTGATATCAGCAAAGGAATCAGCCGCAACAGAGTAAATAAACTCATCAATTGAGCATAAAGTGAATAATCTTCCTTTTGTCAAGACCCTTTTATTCTGGGCTGCTACAAGAAGATTTGGACTATGCTTTGGGTGGCTCTTTCCAGATCAGTTAAGGAAATCTGAACAACCTTTCAACTGAGACTTCCCATGTGTATGGGCCTGAGGCATAAGTTAGAAGAATGAAGAGATAGAGATAGGTGCTAGTTTTCAAGCTGTGCCTTGTGGACTTCTCAGAGTCCAGTGTTCCTTGGGAGTCCTTGGGTGTGCTTACGTGTTCCATATCAGTGTCATGTTTTCAGCCTAAGAATAAAAATTTAGAGACTAAAAAGGCTGGGGTTTGGAGGTAAGGGGTGGGTGGGAATGGAGGTTGGCAAAAGGGGCATAACTTAATTAGTGGAGTCCTTGTCTAGCATGCAGAAAGCCCGGAGTTCCAGAAAACTGGGTGTGGTGGTAAATGCCTGTAACCTCATAACTCAGGAGGTGGAGATTGGAAGATCAGGAGACCATCTTCTTTCACTACATAATGAGTCAAGGCTAGTTTGGGCTTTAGAGGACCCACTCTATACAGAGTCTCACTCTGTACCCCTGACTGTCTGACTGTCCTAGAGCTCATTATGTAGACCAAGCTGTTCTGGAATTCACTTTGTAGATCAGGCAGGCCTCGAACTCACAGAAATCCACCTATACTCTGGACAGATTTGTCTTTCTGCTGTGTCTGGCAGGCAAACTTGAATTGCAAAAGAATACTATAAACTGGGGAATTTGTAAACAGCAATTTTTTTTTGTCTAGAGGGTGGTTAGATTGTCCAGCAAGGACTTCCAAGGTGGCACCCTGTAGCTGTATCCTTAAGAGCAGCAGAAGGAGCAGCTTATCTACCTTATAGTAGAAGGTAGAGGAAGGAGAGACCAGACTGAAGTTCATGGACCTGGGCCTTAATCCTGTTATTAAGCATCAACCTTTCTGACTAAATCAGCTCTTTTCCTGCCATTCCTCTTAGCATCAAGCTGGGAGGCCTACATTTTGGAAAGGACATGTTGGAATCAATGTGGGGCCCAAGGAGGCCCTGGTCACCTTTATGTTTGTGTGCTTTACTGAGCATGCTCAAGATTGTTTAGAAATAGGCAGAAAGCTAGCATATATGGGCATGAAAGGCATAGTAGTCATTGCTTATACCTCACGCCTAAGCCAGATGATCTTGTCTTTTTCTAAGATGGGGTCTCCTTGCCCAGGCTGGATGCAGCTCCCCATGTGACTGATGACGGCTTTTAACTGTTACCATTGCTTCTCCATACTGAGTGCTGGGATTGCAGATATATGCTATTGTGTCTGCTTTATACGGTGCTGGGGATCAAACTTTGGGCTTCATATGTGCTAGGTAAAAACTCTACCACCAGAACTACATCCCCAGCCCCTTTTCTCCTATGGAACCTAAGAATAACTCATTCTAGTTAGTATTTTAAATCCTTCCTATTAATCACTTATAATATTTATCATCTGGTAATAATAGACTACATATACTTAAATATTGGTCATCAGGTGATAGTGTTATGTGATGGAAACATTTAAAAGCTAAGAATATATTTCTTCCAAGAGGTTCAAAAAGCTTTACTTTATAATCACAGAAGACTTAATAGAGTGCTAGAACCCCAGAGAAGATGGTGCAGACTTTATGCCTGCAAAGTGAGGGTATATACTATGCCCATGTTAACAAAAATGATCAGTAGGATTAAAGAGAAACACTTTAAAGTCTTTGCTACATAGTCAAGTCTCTACCTCTTGGAACCTTCCTATGATCAAAGCACTCAGGAGATGTAATCAGAAGGTTCAGAAGTTCAAGATAATGAGGTTGAGACCAACCTGAGCTGTAAGAGACTCTGGTTCTAAAACCAAACAACAAAATACAAATTTTGCCCTGTCAGCTAGGCTGTTTCAGGTGTGGCCTGTAACTGAGTTTGGTTTTTAATTTTTAGCAATGTTTGTTAGTCATAGAGAATTTGTTTGAGATCATAAGCTTTTCTTATTTCTTATTTTTATTTTAGATAGTCTCACTCTGTAGTCCAAACTGATCTGGAACTTGCAATCTTTGGTCCTCCTACCTTAGCCTTCTTGCTACAATAGACTTTAGCAACTGTCCAGCTGAGTGTTCTAATTAGATTAATATTTCTATTCATATGTGGGTGGGGCAAGCAGGCTGGGGCATATAACTCAGTGGTAGGGTACTTGCCTAGTATGTACCAGGACATTGATGCATTCTTGACCCTGGAAAAGATTTAAAAAAAAAAAAAAGAAAGAAAATATAAAATACAGATAGCAATGTTAACCTTTCATTTTTAAGGAGTGGAAAACCTTTTGCATCAGTTTCTCCCAAATTTTAGTAACTGTTTACCACCCTTCTGGCAGTTAGGTTTTCTGGGTATGCTGACATTTGCGAGGTTCCCTTTTCTAGTCTGCCTTCACCATAGCCCCAATCAGTTCGTCGAATGCCTTCAGCCCAGGGCTGACTTCCTCCTGACCCTGGGGCCCAGTCTCCTACGGATGGCAGCTGGCTTAGGCTTCTCTATCCGCTGCTTCTTCTCTTCCCTTCCAGTCTCCCCACCCCTCCCACCCCTCTTCCAGCAGGCTGTTTTCTTTCTATATATGGTAATACTGCTCACTAGCATAAGCGGCTAGCTTCCCGGGAAGGCTGGAAAGTGACATCACCCTAACATAAACTTTCTGACACTGGCTGCACTCTTCTCTGTTAGCAACGGGGAGGGCTTATTGTTAAGGCAACTGTAGCGGGTGGACGTTTTGCTGCTGCAAGCTCTGAGTAGTAGTGCTAAGAAGTAGCCAGCCTGGCAGGCGCCTGGTGCACAGTCGTGAAGCTGCCATCGCAGCACCGCGCCACGCCCTTATTCCAGCCAGTGTACTAGTTCCTCCTGCCCGCTCAGTCAGTAGCGATATCTGCGAGGCTCTCAGGCCCGGATGGTGGGACGCAGATGGGTGGGTGGGTGGGGAGGGGTTGTCCAAAATCACGTGGCTTAGCACAGACAGACACACAGACACACAGACACACACACACAGACACACACCAGACACACACACCACACACACACAACACACACACACACACACACACACACACACACACACACACACACACACACACACACAGAGCCAAGGAGCAAGAGAGAGACAGGAAGTTCCAGGAGGTCGGAGAGTAGTGAAGAACCCAGCTGGGTAATTAGTCCGGAATTAGAGCTTCCTCTGTTCCCTAGTGAGATTGACCCCAGAAAAGCAAAGGCCATTCCGAATCTCCTCCGAATCACCAGAAGCTTAAAGGAAATGCGTGTGACTAGGACGTCTATTGAAAATGATCTCATCATCCTTGAAAATACTCTTCCTGGTTATTTGGTTAGAAAAAAAAAAATGCTTAAGCTGGCCCAAATGAAGCAATCCTGTGTGAAATCCCAGCAGAGACTGAAGCAAGGGAATCACAAATTCAAGGCCAATCAACGTGGACTATGGAGTTGAGTTCCAGGCCAACAGGAACAACTTAGTGAGACTGTCTGAAACTAAAAAGATAAAAAGAGGCCTAGGAATGTAGCTCTACGGTAGTGTTTGCCTTGCCTGCACCAGCCAGTGCGGGCCGGGGGTGGGGGTGGGGGGCGGGGGACACGACGACGACAAACACCAAAACCAAACCAAACAAACAAAACAACAACAACAAAACCCTCATAGACTAGTTACCTACTGGAGAAAAGACTTTTTCCAATGTTATTGAAGAGTTCTCATCCAAATTTTGTAATTAAATAAAACAGTATTTATTTTTGTATGTATACAAACACTTAGAAAATGGAAAGGATGAATGCCTCACTCTCTCTTGTGGGATCTCAGCAGTGGGTGTCAGACAGAACACTCAAAGGAGGGAGGGAAACCTTCACAGCAACTCATAGCACACCATGACCTCAGATCTGGAGTCCACAGCCAGTTCTTTCCACTAAACGGTAAGAGTACCAGCTTACCCAAAGGCAGAATGAAGTCCACCCAGGCCTGCTAGATGTAGTATTTAGTGTTTCTGTGACTGGGAAACCAAGGCAGTTCTGAGGTTGGTGGAGCCCTCCACAGGGCCTTTCAGCCTGATTTCCCTTTCCCCCAGAATAGCCCTGCTCTCCTTCTCACCCAGATTTGCCCTTACTCTGACAAGCAGAAGTAAGTTAATCATGACAGAGAGACAGCTCAGTCAGGAAAAGTGCTTGCCTTGCAAACATGAGGATTTTATTCAGTCTGCAGTGCCCTGGTAAAGATGGGTATGATGGCAGATGCCTGCAACCACCGGAAATAGGAAATAGAAACAGGGTTTCTGGGGCCAGCCAGCCTAGCCAAATTGGTGAGCTTCAGGCTCAGTGAGAGATCCTGTCTCAAAACATAAGATGGAGAGACACTGAGGGAAACTCCAACGTCAACCTCAGGCCCCCATATATAGATGCGTACACATGAGCACCTACATATATGCAGAGAAGCAAAGGTGACAAATTATTTACTGCATTATAACCAACCTGGTTTCATAACACCACAGTCATAGCCTTTATTATCGATTCCCTCCTGAGTTCCCTATTGACTAAAACATAAAACTTAAGCTCAGCTGAAAAAAAAAAATCAAGAACAAATCCTCTTTGTAAGAGTGTATGTATCTTGTCTTAAAAATTTAAAATTCAGGGGCTAGAAAGATGACTCAGTGATTAAGAGCACTGGCTGCTTTTCCAGAGGACCACTGGTGACTCACAACCATCTGTAATAGGATCCGATGCCCTCTTCTGGTGTATCTGAAGACAGCGGCAATGTACTCACATACATAAAAATAAATAATTTTTTTATATTAAAAAAAAAAGATTAAAACTCCTGCTTTCCCTCAGTGGCATAAAGATGTGTGGTACAGATTTGTGCCTTTCCTCATGTGAGGTCAGAGGCCAAACGAAAATGTAGCAGCCTCACCCTCATTTTCCCATACTGTGGCTTATGTCCCCCCTTCTACTCCGTCCCTTTTCTTTTTCTTTCTTTTTTGGGAATGGGATGCAGAAGAAGTAGCTGTCTGCCATCTAGTGTGCCCAGCTGGATTTGCATCTTGCCACTGTGAAGGAACAATAACTCAGGAGAGCTGGGCGTGCCGCCTGGAATGAGGCAGAGGACTGTTTTTTTCAAATTTCAGAGTTACACAAACAAAACAAGATACCAAAAAGACACACCACTTAACATTTACTGCAAAACTAGAGAGCAGAAACTGTGAAGGAAGGTTCCAGAAAGTTAGAGAAGGTGAACACTTTTTTGTTACGTGGGCTCAAATTGAGTGAGTGCCTCAGAACCCCTGTATTTGGCTAGTTAATTGATCTTTTAAGTTTCTTGTTTTTCAATGCCACATGAATGCTGTGACTCTGGAAGAGTCCAGCCCCAGCTTTCCCTACCTCTTTATGTTTCATTTCCTATCACTGCTTAGCTTGGTTTGTAGGTGCTTGGTAATTTGCTTCTTCTTAGCTATGACTGACTGCACCAACCCTTCTGAGGTCCCCTCATCCTGATCGTGCTGATCCATTGCTGTTTAAACTCCAAGGAAGCCTTCCCTCCCCACATTATCACACAAATATGAGAAAATGGCCAAAGGGTGATGTTGAAGGCTTCATCAATCACCTCCACCTTATGTTTTGAGGCAGTGTCTCTCACTGACCCAGGCTTGTAACATCTGCTCAGCTCGGCTTTCCTGCTTTGTGTGGACACTTCCCCAGTCACTCCATGGCAGTAAGCCTGTCTCATTGTTTGGTATTTGTGCTGGACACTGGTCCTATCACCCCCAGTCAAAGTCTCCTACTCATCAGAATCCAACCTCTCCTTTATCTGCATTGCCTGTAATTAGACTACTATAGAAAATGTTTTGTGGCTGAGTCTAGTGCAAATACCATCAAACAGTTGATGGCTACTATACAGACTTTGTTCTAATTTAGCATAAAATGTATTGTAAAAAACTAACCATCTAGTGTTGTTTACCTCTTCTTGGTCCCCTACACATCCAGGAAGATAGTGCTTTCCTTTAAAGGGGTGTGCATTGGTTCTAGTCACCCTCAGTTCATAGAAGAGGGAACTGTTATTCTCTCTCTCCCTCCCTCCTTCTTTTCCTTCCTCCCTTCCTCCCTTCCTACTTTCCTCCTTCCCTCCTTCCCTCCCTTCCTCCCTCCCTCCTTCCTTCCCTCTCTCCTCTCTGACAGAGTCTCTTGTAACCAAAGCAGGTCTCAAATTCTCTGTGTATCTGAGAATGACCTTGAACCTCTGATCCTCCTGCCTCCACCTCCAAGTGCTGGCATTTCAGCTGTGCACCTACCACACCACATTTATTCACTGCTAGGAACAAAACCTAGGGCTCCCTGCCCTTTAAGCAAACACTCTACCAAGCTACATTATCAGCACCTGTTATTCCTGCTCTTTAACTGTGAATACTGAGGATACTGAGGCCTAGAGCATCCTTCACAGTGCTAGGTCCAGGAGCTCTAGATCATTCCTGCCCAGTGCCTTTCCCAGGCTTACTGTCATCAGACTGGCACAGAGAAAGTGCTGCACAGAATCTTTATTTTTAGCTGGACATGTAGACACAGGCTACTGAAGGCAACTAAATCCAGTGCTTGAGGGAGTGGCCAGGCAGCACATTTTAATCAGGGTGTGTGGTTGTGTGCTGGCAATTTCAGTTCTTTCTGGGTGGTTATGCCACATATCCAGCCCACACCCATTTGTACCTTTTGAAAACCACTAACTGATATTCTGGAAGATATGACATTCTTTCACACAGGCCTCTAATTAAAGGCTGGGCTACTTTGTTTACTCCTTCAGAGTGCCAAGGTCCAGATGCCTGCTGTGCTTTTCAGTCTACCACAGGTGTCCTGGGGAACTAGGCTCAGCATGAAAGGAACAATGAAGAACAGCTACATGAAAGCTGTTCTATCTATCTATCTATCTATCTATCTATTCTATCTATCTATCTATGGTGACATTATCTTCTGTATCCCAGAATGGTCTAGAATTCCCCAGGTAGTTAGTTAAAGAGATCTTGAAATTCCAGTTCTACTTCCACAGCCCAAGTATGGATGCTGGGAATCCTAGACAAGCAACCCCATTCCAAGTTTGTGTGATGCTGAGGACTAAACCTAGGCTTCATAGTGCATGCCACCAATTCAGTCACATCTCCACCCCTTTCCCAGTTGACTTAAAAATCACTGGGAGTAATGTAATTCCTCCATCATAATGGATTCATTTTCTGTCCAATGTCATGTCTTACATTCACTTGTACAGAATAAATGCATCAAATCCTGCACTGAAAGGACCTGGGTAGCCCAGTGGTAGTGCTCCTGACCAGTAGCCTCAAGGTCTAAGAGGGGAGCCCAGCACCAAAAACAAACAAAAAGAAAATTCTCTGTGGAGGTATGAGTTTTCTAGTGCCTGACTGGGACCCTGAAGGTTTGGGTTTCAGGGCAAGATGACTGGATAGAAAAGTGAAAATGTCATAGCCATTAGGGTTCAGGGTACCACATGGATGGCATTCAACCAAGTAACAGTTACTTGTTAGAAGCTAACAAGAATTGAAAGAGAATGATTGCACATGTGCAATTGAACAAGAAAAGCGATACAGAGCTTTGAACTGGTTAAAGAAATTGTATATGTTGGTAATCCCAGACCCTTAGGGTAACGAAGCCCTAAATAGACTGGGCTGGAGACAGGTCAAGTCCCACTCTCGTACTCAAGCCCATGTCCACTCCTGACACCCTAGAATTACAGGCAGCCTGACTTGTTCCATGAGTTTCATACCTCTATCCAGAGAAAGAGTGCTCCTGACACATAAGTTACATGTGTCCTGTTCCTCTAGCTTAGTCACATAGCTAAGGTCATACATTAGCTAAGCCTATGCTCTTGAAGGGCAAAGCATTCCCTTTGCTTAGAAACCTTTGAGGTAGTCACATAGGACTGAAACTTTTTACATCAGATTATTGTGATGTGATCTCTTATAGCTCTAGACAACCCCTGCTCTGTGCCATTGTGTTAATAAATCTCTTGCCTGAAGGACAATTAGATTTGCTCAGTACCCACCCTGTCTGTCTTTTTCTGTTTGTCAGTTTTTCGGTTTTTCTCTGTATCTGTCTCTCTCCCTCTCTCCACTTGTCCTCCCTAGAAATCTAACAATAAATATATATCAAATGACTTTTCTAATTATATGTCCAATGAAATGATCATAGAGTCCAAAAGTCTCATGAAATATAGTATTTTATCTTATGTTAGAAATATTAACATATTAAGGAGATTGGCCTCCAGGTGAGTTAACAAAGGTTCATGATAATAGTGGCAGGAAATTTAAAAATAAGAATTATGGGTCTGTGACATGGCTCACAGATTAAAAGTTCAAGGCCATACTTGGCTACATAGTGAAATTTCAGACCACTTTGGACACATGAGCCCCTATCTCAGAAGAAAAAGAACCATGACCCTTCTGCCTCCATCTCCTGTGTGCTAGAATTACAGACAATGGACCACTACACCTGGTCACCATTTAGGTGCTGCTAGGTATTGAACCCAGGGCTTTGTATATGATAGGCCAGCACTGCCAACTGAACTTATAGCAATAGATAATTGTCTTGTGTGACATTCTTTAATTCTTTTTTATTGTTGTTTTAGTTTTTTGAGACAGGTTTCTCTGTGTAGCCCTGATTGTACTGGAACTCACTCTGTAGACCAGGCTAGCCTCAAACTCAGAAATCCACCTGCCTTTGCTTTAAAGGCATGTGCCTTCAGCACCCAGTGACCCTTCTTCTTTTAAAGATGGTTAAGAGAGAGTTGCTATTTTCAACCCAGGGAATTACAATGTTTCTGGACCTTCTGAGAATTACAGACTCCAATAGTCTTTTCAGTCCACACTCAGGTACTGCTTTATTGGATTTGTTAATGTTCTCAGAATGGGAATCAGATATGAGAAGGTTGGTGAGAATGTTCCACACCTGTGAAATCCCCTACTTGGAGGAAGCAAATGTCTTCTCTGTTCCTGAGCCCTTTGGGTAAGTCACATTGCCAAGAGCCAATGTGTGAGATGAAGTTGTTTACAGGAACAGTTGCAAATGAGAAGGAAATGGATGATTACAGATGGTACAAACTTCATGCCACAGCTATAACTCTCCAGCCAGAGGAGGAAACTGAGGCACAGAGAGCTCTGTTCAGTGCTTCACTCCTTCCTGAAGGTAGAGTCAGCATTTTGTCCTAGGAGACTGACTCCAGAACACTGAGTAATTTCCCATATTCTAACTCCAGAGCTCTCTTTTTGATGAAAGTGCTCACAGCCTTCTCTTGTCTCAGGTTTCAACAGTTACCAGTGAAGCAATGGAAGCAGGAGACTCAAGTGTGACCATCATAAAACCTCATGAAATAAAGTTATGGACTTCTTCAAGAATGAACTACCTGGGGCTCAGCTGCTACAGTGCTTGTCTAGTATGTGTGAACTCTGGGTTCTTCTAGCCCCAGCACTGCATAAACTGGGTGTGGTGACTCATTCCTGAGAGCTTAAGCTCTGGAGAGGTAGGTAGAGGTGGGAATGTCAGAGGGTTAAGGTTTCCTTGACTACATAGTGAGTTTGAGACTCCCCTGAGATGTATAAGACTACCAAAAAAAAAAAAAAAAAAAAAAAAAAAAAAAAAAAAAACAAAACGGAAAGAGCCATCTAAATTGATGCTGTGCTGTCACCCATGAAGTCATAAATTACCTCTCAGAACCATATAAGGGAACCTTTGAGTATTTGTTCTAGAAGAATTCTCTGTATTCACATAAAACTAAGCTCTTGCTAAATACTGTAGTCCGGGAAATAGCTATGGAAATCTCATGGAACCACACATCTCAGGCTAGGTCCTATTCTTAAAGTGCTCTCCTTCCTGTTCTTTTGGCTTTCCTTATTTCCTACTGGGTCTGATTTTTCAGGAGAAAGAATATCTATCAGTTGCATCCAGGCTTGTTTCCAAGGAGCAAAGAGCTCAGACCCACTACGTGCCTCCTAAACATATGTTTTTACAGAGTAAGTCAGCTTAAAGTCAGGCAAACACCTCTGACACCACATCACAGGTTTGAAAGAGGAAGAGTAAAGTGAGTCATGACATGCTGAAACCTCGACTCCACCAGAGCCTCCTCCATGCCTGGTCCCAAGTTTGAAATCCAGCATCTGCCTTAATCAATTTACACATAGGCATGCATTCTTACTTCCTAGATGTCTGTTCTTTTCCTAGGGTTGGAAAATTGGAAGGAACTCCTGAGGACATGTATTGAGATAAATGTCGTCTGGAGACCTGGTTTCTTGCAGCTGACCTATACTCTGAAGGAAGTGGTCAGCCAAGGATGGAATGACGTCATGGACAACTTGACCACCTGCCATCAACAAGCTTAGGACAGTTTAGTATGAGGGTATGAGCTTAGCTCAGGAGGAAAGTGAGCAAGTAGTAATGGTGTTTATCCGTACACTGGGACTCAATGTCTGGTAAGCCCCTACCTGTTTCCTAAGAACGTTCTCACTTGATGGATTACCTACTAGCTTAAATACGACAGCAGAAAAATCCCATTCCCAGCTTCTCAGCGTAGAAAGTTCCCTCACTAATCATGGGGTTACTGTCCAATTGTTATGGCTATACAGTCTCCTATGAAGTGACTCTGGGACCTGGGATTCTTTCACCTTGGGCTTTGCCAGCTTTGGCGGTTTGGGGGCTCTCCAGTAGATGATTCTAGAAGGGGTATTCGTTTCACTAGACATATCTCACTGTCTGAACTCAAGGACTAAGCTCCATATAGATAGAGTGCAGGTATTGTGGTCTTTCTGGATGCCCTAGAGAAAAACAAATGGATCTGAAGAAAAAGTTAAGGAAAGCACATGGGAGTAAACACCATCTAAGTGAGAAGCCAGGAATGTTCCCACACTGTGAGGAAAGCAGCTTTTTAGCCAAACAGTGGATTTCCCAATCTTTAAAAACAAATTTTATTTAAAGAACTCTTTTTACATCTCAGTCACATCCCCCTACTCCCATGGCCCCCTTACACAGCCCCTCCCTCTCCCCATCCCTTTCTCCTCTGAGGCCCACCCTGGGTACCAACCCACCATGACACCTCAAGTCATTGTAGGATTTCCACAGGAAATCTTGTGGAAGAGGTGGGGGAAGGATTGAGGGTTTTCCAATTAACAGGAGGAACTGCTAACCCTTTTACAAGGCAGTTCTTCCTCCCTCTTGCTGCTCATGACCTAGCTTGCCTTTCCTGCCTCAGGCACTGCATGCTCTGCAATAGAGCTACTAGCTGTTCTTTCAATGTATCACATACATTCACACCTCAAGGCCTTTGCAAATGGCATTTCCTGTATGAAACATCTCTCCTCCTTACCCTGCCCCCTCCGGCAGCCAGTATACTTAACTCTTTTCTGTGGACCTGGCCTGAACTTCCTCCCTGGACAAAGTTCATCACTACCAATGGGTTCTCAGTTGTTGTGTTGTGTCTTTTCTGTCTTCCTTTTGTTTGCTTATATGATTCTAGACTGTGCTAAAACATGCCAGGGTAAGTAACTAAATGAGATAGGTATTTATAAATCCTTAAGTATACCAATGTCTAACTGAAGAGCCACGCCAGGTATCAGCCAGAAATTCATAACACAGTAAGCCAGGCATGCAGTTTCAACTCTTGAGCACCCAAGACAGGAGGATTATCTCAAGTTTGAGGCTAACTTGGGATACAAAGTATAGCTCTGTCCCCCAAAAAAAGCAAACTCCCAATTTAAAAAAATATTATTTAAGTCAGTTGTGGTGGCACATAACCTTGAATCTGAGCACTTGGAAGACAAAGGCAGGAGGATCTCAGAGTTCAATGCCAGCCTGATCTACAGAGAGAGTTTCAGGAGAGAGAAACCCTGTCTTAAAAGAAATTTATTTTGATTTATGTATATGAGAGTTTTGCCTGCATGTGTATGTGTACCACATGAGTATCTGACAGAGGCCACAAGAGGGTGTTGGATACCCTGGAACTGGAGTTAATGTGGGGTTGTGAGCTGTCATGTGGATGCTGGGAACTGAACCCAGGTCCTGTCCAAGAGCATTAAATGTTCTTAACCACATAGTCATCTCTTTAGGCCTGCAAATACAAACATTTACAACATAGTTTGTAAACAAGAAAACACATTTTATTTTTGTTGTGTTGCTTTCACATGCCATGTAGATCTGCTTGCCTCCACCTCCCAAGTGCTGGGATTAAAGGAATCTGCCATAATGCATGATTTCCAAAGCAAGTTTTATTTAAGAAAAGTTGGAAGTTGTTTGGGCATGTATGTCAGTTGGTAGAATCCTGTTATATATGAAATCTCAGGCTTCATCTAGAGCAAAAATAAATGTGGTGTAGTGACACATGCCTGAAATCCCAGCAGTCATGAGGCAGAGGTAGGAGGCTCAGAAGTTTAAGTTTGGCCAGTAAGATGGGTAAAGGGTACTTACTGAAGAGTTGGAACTCTGGAACCCACGTGGTGGAGGTATGAGAACTGATTCCTCTGAGTTGTCCTCTGACCTTCACAAGTGCTTGGTGCCTGCTCCAATACACAAATCAATGTAAAATAGTTTTTAAAAGTAAAAAAATGTTACTTACATAGGGAGTCTGAGTCTAATCTGGGCTATAAAATGCCCTATCTCATAGAGGAGAGAGAGAGAAGGGAGAGGGCGTTGAAAGCTATCAAAATATGTTCTAGATGCACTGAGTCCCTGGAGAAATATAAAAGCAGAAAGAACACTCCACCTGTTGCTCTGGTCTTCTCTGTAGTGCTGAGTGCTAGGCCTGGCACACAGGAAAAGAGAGAAGCAAACTAATAGAGGATTCTGGCTGGCATGAATCATCACACAGTTACAGAAAGAATAAGTTTTGGAAGAAGTGCAGAAAAGACTCGAATTTATATTAACGTCTCATCTCCCAGACTTGACAAACTTGGAGTTCACATGCTCTGAACTGAACATGCTCTGGATTCGATCACAGTAAAGGGGGCTGTGTCTCTACTTTGCCGAGAGCAAATGAACAGCTACAGTTCAGAAGAACTTTTCATTCCTGTTGTGGATCTCAGGAAAAAAGCAAAGATAGGCCTCTTCCTAGTGGCACGGTGGCAGCATAGCTCCAAGTTCAATTACTTTGGCAGTGAAAGGAGTTCACTTTCAGACTTTGATATAAAAAAATATTTTCTGCACTCCTGTTTGTACTTAAAAGAGCTCAGAGTTTCGCCAAGCCCTTTCCTGGCTGATCTCTCCAATGTTTTCCCCAGGCCCTTTAAGACTTTTTACTATCAGTCAGTGTTTCATGATTGACCCCAAGGATGATAAACAGGAGTAGCTAGGCTGGTTCAACTCTGGAAGAATATAAAGAGATCCTGACAGTGAGTGAGTGATTGGCATCAGGAATGGGACAGCAGCAGAGACAGATGTTCAATTCGCCTTTCCCACCCATCAAATTCCCTTTTCACATAAGATTGGAAAACTCATTTTGATTCCCATGACTGAATAGGCAACTCTGCTTTTTGTCAGCTAAATCCATTTTCTCTACCCCTGGCAACAGTTTCTGCCAAGATTCTCTGTTGTCTCCATAAGTCTCTGCCCAAGGTGAGTGCTGGAAGGGTACTCTTATGAAATTAAACAGCAAAAGACAACAGGAAGGTAATTTAACAGGGGTGGCCCACAGTGACACAAATATGTAGTTTTACTTGAATTTTGGTCATGGGGGCTTCCCCATTGCTTTTCATATGCTTTCTGCCAACATGTTTCATGTTTTAAAAATGACTGTGATAAAACTGAGAGTGAGCTAGGTGGGACAGGATAGGAAGAGGTTCTGAGAGAGATCTCAGAACGAAAGCACCTGGCTTCAGGAATAAGGAAAGCACTTCATTAATCTCTTCTCCATTTTACAACCATTGTGAAACACCTCAGAAGATGTGGAGACCACAAGCTAGCGGTTGACAAACAGTCTGTTACAAACTTCAGAGTGGGAAGGCAGCCCCAGCTTCCAGTACTCCCTGCCCCTACAATGAATGCTGACAACTGTTCAGAATAGAAAGGTGGTTATTTTAGTGTTATTTCTAAAGATGTATGTATGTATGCATGCATCTATCTATCTATCTATCTATCTATCCGTGTGCATATGTGTATATTCATGTGTACAAGTGGGTACATGGACTTCTATATATGTGGAAGCCAGAAAAGAGTATTGGATTCCTTAGAGCTGGAGTTACAAACAGAATCTGTAAGGTGCCTGGCTTATATCAAGGTGCTGGGATCCTAATTCCAGTTCTTATAATTCTGCAGTGTGTAAGAATTTTTATTTTTTTTTTTTTGGTTTTGTTTTTGCTTTGGGGTTTTTTCATTTGTTTGTTTTGAGACAGAGTCTTCTCTACCAAGTCCTAATGGTCCTGGAGCTCACTGTGTAGACCAGACTGGCTTTGAGCTGCTCATCAAGATCCACCTGCCTCTGCCTCCCAGTATTGGGATTACTCCTGAACACATGCAACACCACACTTGTTTTATCCAGTGCTGAGAATGGAATCCAGGGATTTGTGCAAGCCAGACCCAACTCTCTCTTTCTTTTCCTGTGCCCTTGGATCTGGATTTAAAACTCTCAGCTAATTTTCCACCATCATGTCTGCCTATGTGCTGCCATACTCTGAGCCATGATAACAATGGACTAAACCTCCAAAACTGTAAGCAAGCCCCAATGAAATGTTTTCCCTTATAAAAGCTGCCACGGTCATGGTGTCTCTTCAAAGCAATTGAACACTGATTAAGACATGCAATGGTAGGCAAGTGTTCTACCAACTGAGCTACATCCCTACCCCCCATTCTTTCCTTCTGTAACCCTCTGTTTCTCTATCTGCCAAGAGGGCATTAAGTTGTAGCATCTTTCAGATCACTCCCAGTTCTACCATCTGAGCATTAGTTTCTCTAGTTCCTATATCATATCATCTGGTAAATGAGTTCTGCCGGACTGATGTTGCTGCAAAATAGTAGCAAGTGAGAAATCGATCCCTTCTTGGTTTGCATTAACAGTTCCAACTTTCAGTTGGTAGAATGCTAGCCCATCATGCACAAAGCCCTGAGTTCCATTTCCAATACAGTATACATGGGGCATGGAGGCTGATGACACTGGTATTTGGGTGTGGAGATAGGGAGATCAGAAGTCAAGGTTATCTTTAGCTACATGATGAGTTGGAGACAAGCTTGGTTCTTTCTCCTCTTCCTCTTTCTCCCTCCCTTTTCTCTCCCATTTCTCTTCAATTTTTAAAGCCCTAATGATGTACACCTGTGGCCTTTGTGTGGGTTATTTGCTGTACAGGGTTTTACATTATGGTTAAAAAAACTTAGAGGCAACCAAATTAAGTCACTATATTGAGGGGAAACTCAAATTCACAGGTTTAGTCTGCAAGAAAGAGAACTTTTCCTTTATCCTCTGTTTTTTACTGTCCTCGAACTAGCCTCCCCCATCTGTCACATTTCATCTTCAGAATTTTCCAACTTCTTTTTTGTCTTCAGAGTTGCAGGCTAAGGCACCAAGGCTTCCTGGGTAGGGTAGCTAGCATTGACACAGCATTAAATGAGAAGTGAGTTCAATAGATTAGTTCTCATGCCACCAGGATTTGCATAGCCTTCAGATTTTCTATCATGCCACATACTCTTTCTAGGTTTTGGAAGAATCTTAATAGATGTAATTAAAACAACAGCAGTTTAAGAATTTTGTTTTTTCTTCAAGCAGATATATTTTATAATGTTTAGTCTTCCCTAAATTTTGTTTCAACTCAGAAGTGCTAAGTTAAATGGATTTCAAACAACAGGCATCTTCCTTCATTTTCTATTTTGTAACATAGAGATGACAAAAAAAATTTAAAATAAGAACCAAAAAACAAACATGATTTGTTGTTTTGGTACATGGCAATTGATCCCAGTGTTGTGTGTGTGTGTTGTGTGTGTGTGTTGTGTGTGTGTCTTGTTTCTGGTTTCTTGAGTCAGAGTCATACTATGTAGCCCATACTGGTTCTGAACTCCATTCCTCCTGAACATAGTCTCTATGAAAAAATAGAACCTGATACTATCTTCAAGTGAGTGGGATTCAGTTGGGAGACTCCTCTGGAATTGGTCTACATTAAGGACCAGTGACAGAGCTTTCTTGGAAGCACCTGTAGTCCTTGATTTTGACTGTTATACGGATTTCCTGCTGCATGGCTCTCATCTTTGGACAATTGGATTAATTGACCTGCTGAACTTGTAGTTAGAGAAAAGAGAACTGGGCAATAGAAGCCAGGGTAGGAAAAGGCAGAGCTCATAGGAATCCCCAAAAGTCATACTAAGTGGCTGCTCGAAATTCTGTATGGAAAAGGAAGCCCCTGTAGGACTAAACAACCAGGAAATGAGCCATTAAGACCAGGAAAATAAAGGCCAGTCAATCAAAAGTTAAGCCCTTACCAGGCCTGTGGAATAAAGGGTATGAACTATATTTGTGTGTGAGCATGCATGAGAAAGAGAAAATGAGAGAGAGAGAAAGAGAGAGACAGAGACACAGCACACACAACACACACACAAGAGAGAGAGAGAGAGAGAGAGAGAGAGAGAGAGAGAGAGAGAGAGAGAGAATTGAATTGATTAGGCTTTTAATTTGACATTTTATAACACCACAGTCAAGAACTAAAGAGGAGAATGATGTTCAGGAAGTTAAATATCAATTCGTATAAGATTTATTTAGTCATTATCACTGGACCATGGTGCATTTATTGGTGGAGAGTAAGAAATCAACACTAGATTTTGAATACATACGGAAAAATTTTTAACATTTTCTTAGGTGGGGGGGGGTCTCTCAGTGTAGCCCAGATGGGTTTAGAATTCCTAATGCAGCCCAAGCTGGCTTTGACCTCATGGTTTTCTTGGTTTAGACTCCTGAGTGGTGGGATTGTAGGTGTGTATCACTATGGATAACAAATATTTTATGAATACCTGCAACATGTCAGGTATGAATTCTTTTTTGTTTACAATATAGTTTTCTTTTTTAGTTTTATGATTTATTGAAATATATATTGTTTGGCTATATAATTCTAAAATCATATTTTTTTAAATTTATTTCAAATCTCAATGGTTATAGCAAGAGAATACATAAATCACTCAACTTTCTTCTCAACCAGTTATATAGTGAACTATTTTGCTCATTTGGTAAACATTGCCTCACAAGCTTCTTCACCTTCTGTAGAGAGAATCTCTTATAAGCATCTCTTGTCAATAAAAAAGCTTATGGCCAATGAGCTGAAGCAGAAAATAGGAGATGGGACATTGAGGTCGAGCAGAGAGAGAGAGATAATTCTGGGAAATAGTCAGGAACTCAGGAGATTTGCCCAGACAGAAAGAAAGACAGTCTCATAAACCTGAGAAGAGGTAAGTAACCAGTAGAAGAACTTAGACAAGAATAAACTGGATTATTGGGATATGAGCTAGCCAGAGAACAGAGTCAAGGCTATAGCCTAAACTTTTATTAATAAATAATTAGTGTCAGAGTCTTATTTCTGTGAACAAAGGGGATGGTAGGAAAAGCAAAGAGTTACAACCTTCTTCATCATAATAATTATCACCATTCTCAGTAGCTTCTCTAGTATAAAGTGTAACACTGAGTTTAGGATTATACACTCATGTAGAAAGTGAATGATTTCAAGGTCTAAAGCCATAATATCTTCAATATCATCATCCAGTTCTTCAGACTCAGGAACTCCAGGAAAGGCAAAAGAATTAAAGGAAGAATCATTGGTAACCATTTTAGTCACAGTACAAGCTATCCAACATCCCTTGCTTTGGGGTGGTGGTGGTAGTGGTGGTGATTTTTTTCCACTTATTTTATTTATTGAAAATATTTTTCATGCAATATGTTCTGATCATGTTTTCTCCTCCCCCAGCTCCTCCCAGATCCTCTCCTCTTCCCTACCTATGCAACTCCATTCCTCTTTTCTCTCATTAGAATAAAAATAGGCAAACAAAAGAAAACCCAAACCAGAATTTTAAAAATGAAAAACAAAACACAAGAAATACACATACTCACAAACAAAACTCATAAAAACAAAAAATTGGAAATCATAAAATATAAGCAAAAGACTGGTAAGACACCTCCTCCCACCCCCCCAAAAAAAACAGCCCAAACAAAGCAGTATGAGCCAAAACATCTCCAAAAATACCATTAAATTTATTTTGTATTGACCATCTAATACTGGACATGAAACCCACCCTTAAGTATGGTTTATATGTTTATATACCCAGTGAGACTTCATTGGGGGAAAACTAATTTTTACTTTGGTTAAGGTGTCAATTGAAGACAGTTGCTTAGTTAGGGGTGGGAATCCATGCCCACATCCCTTTCTCAGTGCTGAGACCCCTTTTGGCTTGAACCTGTGCAGGCCCTGTGCATGCTGCCACAATCTCTGTGAGTTCATATGTGCATCAGTGCTGTTTGTCTGGAAGACAGTTTCCTTGGTGTCTTCCATTCCCTCTGACTCTTAATCTTTCCTTCCTTCTTCCTCATAGCTCCCTGAGCCCCAAGGGGAGAGGTTTGATGAAAACATTGTATTTAGAATTGAGTTGAGGAAGAAGAATTCAGTGAGGGGTTCTGGGAATCAAATTCAGGGCATCAGGTTTGCACAGCAAGCTCTTTGACCAGCTGAGCTATCCTGCAGGCCCTTTGTAGTTATTGGTTTGTTTTTGTTTTTCTGAGGCAGGGTTTCTCTAAATAGCTCTGGCTTTCCTAGAACTTACTCTATTGACTAGGATGGTCTTAATTCAGAGATCCTTCTGCCTTTGCTCCTCAGTACTAGAATTAAAGGAGTGTACCACTATACACAGTAATTGTTTTTAGACAGAGTTTTTAAGGCTAGCCTCAGACTAGGGTTTGAAGGCTAAAGTGATTTTGAACTTCTGAGCTTCCTGTCTTTACCTCCAAAGTACTGGTGTCACAGGTATGCAAACCATGCCAGTTTTATGCATACGTTATATAGAATTTAGGGCTTCCTGCAAGCCAGGCAAGAATTCTGCCAATGCAGCCACATTCCCCAGTCCAGGACTGCACCTTTGAAGCACAGAAGCACAGGCTCTGGGCTTCTGAGCCTTGAAGGACTCTCCTCGAAAATGCTGGCCTTCTTTTTGGTGAGTCATGTTCTGGCAACACTGAGCTACACTTCAACCCAGGGCAGCACAATCAATGAGAAGCTAGAGACTTCCAAGTTCAACATCTGAAACTGAAAATGAAGCTCAGAACCCACAGGGAGAAAAGCAGACAGGGTGGTTTGAGAATTCTCTGTGACCCAGAGTCTCTACGCATAGGAGCTAAAGCTCAAGGTCCAGGCTGTTCAGCATGAATAGCAGGCATGCCATTTATCTCTGTATCAGGCAAGGAGATCTAGGGAGCCATCAGCAGCCAAGCTGTTTAAGAAGTGAGAGCTAGCTTAGCTTTGTGTTAGGGAGTCTTAATCTTTGCAAGTGACTAGATGCCATTTTTATATGTGCTGATTTTTGAGCTTTGAGAATGAGAAAGTCAGCTTTCCCTGATTTGCCTCACCCTGGTGTGTGTGTGTGTGTGCAGGCAAAGTCATCTAATGTTAAAATGTATCATTAATTTATTTTCCAGTGTCTTGGATGGAATATAACTAGGTGATATATATCAAATAAATTTCATGGCGACAGTCCAAATGTAACAAATGAATCATTTAAGTCTATCTGAGATTGGTGATGCCAAATTTTTCATTCTCTTCCATTTTGTAAGTGCATCACATCTCTCAGCTCAAAATCAATCTATTAACCTTGAAAACACTCGGAACTGGAATGAAGGTTCAAGGTGAGCCTTGTGACCTCCCGTATGACATTAGTCATATTTAGCAATTATCATTGGCTTGAAGTAATGGGTGGCTGGCTGAGGTGAACAGCACATGGTTCTCACCAATCAACAAAGTGTCAGAAACTCTGGAAGATGAAGAGTATGCAAAATCAGGGTTTGAAACCTTGAGCCTGCCCCAAAGCACCTGCCTTATTAAAACAAATTTGAACGTTTTGGCAGCTATGCTGATAGACTGCACATAAAATCCTCTTGTAAAATCTCTGTGTTATGAGATAAGGAATTCTGCTTAATGGATTTGAAGGGCAACTGAAGAGTTCAGAAACAACCGGTTTGCCCTCTAAACCTCCAAGCTGGACCAGTCTGATTGTTTGCTGGGTGCTGGATAGTTTTCTCTCACTACACTGAAGATTATTGAGAGTAGAGCTTTGCAGACATGTTTAAAATTGAGGTCCAAATAAATGTCTCAACTAAAATTGCTGTTTTGGCAATTTTATGCATTGGAAAAATACATAGATTATTATCCTCTGCATGTAATTTATTTGTATCGATTTTAACAGAATACAAAACTTAATGTAGATACTTTTGGATTCCTGACAAGGAAGAACAGTTAATGGCCTGCCCAGATGAGACATACGAAAGTGGATCTCTAAGACTCTTCAGCCACATGCTCTGCATGTTCTGCCTCTAAGAAGCATGAAGATTCAGTGCCACAAACAGAGAATTTCTTGTCATGGTGCCATCCATACAGCTAAACTGCCTAACTACATGGGATGTCAAATGTGTTTCGTTATATCATTTTTGTGACTTAAAAATGTTTCTCATGTGTGTAAGCCACTTTATTTGATGACCTTATCATATAATTTTATATCATTACCCACAGAAGAAGGAAACACTAGATCTATTTCTGAGGGCAAATCATAGATATTTTCCACTTCCAGATTTAACTGAGTTTTAAAAATTAGTTTTCTAGAGTTCTAGCTTGGTTTAACTTAAAAGAGGAGTGTATTAACTTAAAAATTAGGGATGAAGAAGATAAAGTGGTAGAGCATTTGCTTAACATTGATGAACCCTGGGCTCTATCCCTGGTGCATGTGCACACACACCATTTATATACACATAATACTATGTGTATATGTATGTTTATGCACATGAGGGCCATGGAATCCAGGATGCCATGCATATTAGGCAAGTGGTCTATCACTGAACTTCATCGATGGTAATGTAATTATACCTAAGTATACATAATATATATGACAATAATGTACAATGTGGTCAGATGATAATTGAAATTTATGTAATGTAGAAACTTGAACTTAAAGATGAGCCATCTCTGTCAGATGGAGAACGCAAAGTTACCTTTAGTAAACATAGTCCATGTCAGATTCAGAGAAACAAAGAAATCACCCAGAATCATGAGAATGTACTCACTTGCATTGGGAGAGGCCAATCACATTGGTGTCTCAGTTACTTATCTTGTTGCTGTGATAAAATTCCTGACAAAAGCAACTTATTTACTTATCTGTTTGTTTACTACTGCACAAATGTTGTGAGTATGGACACATGCGCTATAGCATACGTGTGGAGGTCAAGAGCGCAGCTTTTGGGAGCTGGTTCTTGACTTCCATTTTGTCTGTTTTGTTTCTTCTGTGCTGTGTACTCTAGATCTAGGTGGCCTATGAGCCCTGAGTGATGCTCCTGTCTCTCCCTGCCACCTCACCTTAGAAATTCTGTGATTATAAATGAGCCCTACCACGTGTGGCTTTTATGTGGATTCCAGGGATGACATTTGGGTTACCAGGTTTGTATGGCTGGCACTTTTACCTGCTGGGTCACCTCCACAGACAGAAAAGAACAACTTAAAAGAGAAAAAAATTTATTTTGACTTACAGTTTGAGACTACAGTCAGTCATGGTGACAGAAGCACCCACAGTCAGGAAGCAAACAGTGGTGAATGCTCATGCTCATCTTTTTAAATACAGCTCAAGACATAAGCTCAGGCAACAGTCCTTCCCAATACAACTGGTAGGATGTGTTTTCCTACTTCCTTTAATCCCTCATAGACATGTCCAGAGCCTAAATAATCCCTGTGTGCCTGACGGTTTATGCAGACATAGATTGCAGATTCTGTAGATGGACATCAATAGTAACTGTCACAACTAGTAACTAAGAAGAAGGCAGGTGATTATTTGAATTTAACCAATTCCTTTCCTTTTAGTACATTTTATCTTTTCACTACCATAAAGATCACCAGAAAAGTGTTCCAAGTATCTGTAACAAAAAGATTGTGAGGCCTCTGAACACTAAACACACCAGGAGACTCATTATAGTACTCAATTGGTCTTGAAATTTTGAAAATCTCATTTTTTTTTTCTCCAGAGGAAGGAGTGGCATGCTGTGTAACTTGGTCTTGCAGGCATGACATGGTGATTACACACTTGAACTCACAGAAGCTGATGATACATGCATAGGGTCTGTACAATATTGGGCTCATCAATATCCTGTCATCTCCAAGGATCTACAGGCAAGTAATAATGGCTAGCAGAGGAGAGACATTTTCTTCAGGGTGTAGACACTGGCAAGGTGCCCATGCTTGTGCAAATGACCCTTCACTCATGGTCCTATAAGCAACAGTAATTTAACTCATTCACAACACACACACACATAACACAACACCACACACACACAATACAATAGGACGGGCTTAGTTGGAAAGAGGACTATAAGAATGGAGGGGAGGGCTGGTGAGATGGCTCAGTGGTTAAGAGCATTGACTCCTCTTCTGGAGGTCATGAGTTCAAAATCCAACAACCACATGATGGCTTACAACCACCTGTAATGAGATCTGATGTCCCTCTTATGGGTGTCTGAAGACAGCTACAGTGTACGTACATATAATAAATAAATAAAAAAAACCTTTAAAAAAAGAATTGGAGGGGTACATATGATCAAAATACATGATAAGCATGTATGACAATGTCATAATGAAGCCATCATTATGTAGAATTAACATATGCTAATCAAACACTTAAATTTACGCTTCTAATAGAGTTCTCAAAAAGAGAAGTACCTCTTCCCAGAAAGCATGCAATTATTATAATAAGCATCCCTTTTTTCTTGTTTTTGAGTTGAGTCTAATGTAGCCCAGGTTGACCTCCAATTTAAGATCCCCTGCCTTAGACTCCCGAGTGTTTGTTTACAGCCATATACCATCATCACAGGAGCTACAAATAAAGATCTCTTTGAGCATGATTATACAATCATGATGATCATACAGGAACAATAGGTCTGAGATATTGAGGTCACAGAAAATGGTACAGAGTCCATAATTACTCTAGAGTTGCACATAGTTTTAAGTCCTTATATTAGGTACTTTTCTGTTGCTGTAACAAAGTACTTAAAGAAGAACGTTTATATTGGCTTACAGTTCCAGAAACAGAGTCCATAATTACAGGGAAGATATGCAGAGAGTGTGATTGGGAAGCAGAGAGAAGCTATAAACCCTCCTTCAGTAATATACTTCTTCCAACAAGGCTGTGTCTCCTAAAGATTCCGTAACTCCTCCAAACAGTATCACTAATAGAGGACCAAGGTTCAAATACATGAGGCTATGACGGATATTTCTCTTCCAAACCACCACAGTCTTACTGTAAAAGAATGCTAGCTTTGAACAAATAACTCTTGGGTTAGCAGGTTTAATCCTACCATTCTAGGAGAAAGCAAGAAAGGATGGAATCATAAACTTGTCTGAAGTAATGTTTTACCAGAAACATTTATAAACTAAACAAAACAATAAAAAAGCTCTAGATTTTGGGCTGGAGGTATTGCTTACTAGTAGATGTTTGCTGAGCAAGCACAAAGACCTGAGTTCATTGCTCAGAAGCCACATACAAGCAAGGCATGGATGCACAAATCTTGGGTCCCAGCACTGGAGGGGATGGAGTCAGATGAGTCCCTGGAACTTGATACTTGATAGCCAGCTATCCAGGTTTAGTGAGAGACCTTGTCTCCAAAAAAGGTGGGATGAGATCAAGGAAGGATAATGTCATCTCTAGCCTCCACATACACATGTGCATGCATTCCACATGAACAAATATGAATGGACAGACATACACACACAACCACATACCACAACACACACACACACAGAACTAAATTTACAATGCATGTATTTTGTATAATCTCCAATTGTTGGGCGATATTTTGGTTTAACTTTCAAATACTTATTAATGGTAGCTTATCTCATAGATCTTTTAATGACTTGGCCTCAGAACAAAATTAAACTTCCTGAATTTGATTTCTCTAAAACATATCTAGCAAATGTGATTGCCCTTTCTGTCAAATATGCCCTCGATGCTTTATACGTCTGGAGTGATTTTTTCCCCCTATCTCATTATGGTTGTCACAAGACTCTTGACATTCTCTAAATCATCTTTCCCTGAGTACAAGAGGTCCACGAGGAAGTCAAGATCGATGATAGACTTCATCTCTCTTGAATTTTAATGCAAATGTCTGTTCCCCTAATCAAACAAAGGTTAAAAAAGGAAATCAAATTAGCTTATTACAAAAGCCAGCATAACTGAACTGACAAGAAAAATGCTTCCTGCATGAAAAGTCTTTAATCAATATCTTAAATAGGAATGTCACTGGGAGGAAGAACTCATAGTGGTCAGGTCCAATCTGCAAATCAATGTAGTCTTTTAAGTAAATATTTGACCACAACAGCCTAATATGCCCTGCTTAGAAGTCGGCCTCTCTGTCTTATTATCCTCTGAGGCAGGATCTCATGTGGCCTAGGCTGGCTTCAAAATTGCTATGTAGCCAAAGATGTCCTTAAATTTCTTTTAGTTAAAAATTATTTTTATTTTATCTTATGTATGTGAATTTTTTTATTGCATGTATTTTAAGCACATATCTGTGCTTGGTGCAGGAGGAAGCTAGATGAGGGCATCAGATCCCTTGCTAATGGAATTACAGATGCTTATGGGCTGGCAAGTAGATGCTGAGAACGTAGCCCCAGTCCTCTAGAAGAGCACTCAGTGCTCTTAACCACTTAGCCATCTCTCCAGCCCCAATGTTGAACTTCTGATCCTTATGTTTCTACTCCAGAATGCTGGATTACAGGCTTGCACCACCACACCCAGTTTGGTGGGTAGGTAATCCAGGGCTTTGTACACTCTACCATCTGAGCCACAGGCACAACCCCAAGACTTCCTTTTCTCATTCCCAAAGTAAAGCAATATCACTGTGTAAATGTTATGTCCAGGGTATAACCTCAATATGTGAGAGAACTCAAGACGGGGCTATTTCACTATGAAATTAATGGGTATTAAATACTGGGATTACGTGCCTTGTCTTGGATATCCAGTTCTCCGTGCAAGTCAGCTGTTCAGAGCTGGGTTGGAAGGCAGCTAGTTATTAAAGTTAGATATAGAAATGATGTTTCCTATTCTGAACTTAAATAGGCTCTCTTAAATGATTTAACCAAACAATACACAAGCCAGGTATAGTGGCAGACATCTTTAATCTCAGTCATTGGGAGGTGAACTGAAGAGGATCAGAAGTTCAAGGTAATTTTTGGCTAAACAGTGAGTTCAAGGTTAGCTTTGAGATTCTATCTCAGAAAAAAAATACAGTATAGTTAAATTTTGGAAGAGTTTTAGGACCAAGTTTGCCAAAATGAAGTCACATGATAGATGACTTTTTAGAAATAAATTTCCTTCTATGGAGCTCTATCAGTGGCACCAACTCAGCACCCTCATCCTATGTGGCAGTTGCCATGCATGCTGGAAGGACTTTTGTACTGCTATGGACACAAGCTAGAATCTTCTATTAACAGGTGTTTGATCATGGGCAAGCCACTGGTCTTGCATACTAGAATATAGGAAGATAGTTTGTCTGTCTACCAACCAAAAGGCTCTTTTGGAAATTTAAGAGTACTGTGTGTATATGTGTGTTGTGTGTGTGTGTGTGTGTGTTTGGGTATATATGTGAGTATGTATGCACATAGTATGCAGACCAGAGGTAGATGTTCAGTGCCTTCCTCAAATGCTCCTTTTTAAAAAAAAAAAAGATTTATTTTATTTGTATTGATGTGTAGCTCTATATGTGTATTTGCATGTGAGGTCAGGTGCCTATGGAAGCCAGAAAAGGGCTTCATATCCCCTGGTGCTGAGTTACAGGTGGTTGGGAGACATCTGATATTGAGTGCTGGGATCCAAATTCAGGCCCTCTGAAAGAACAAAATGATCTCAATCTTTGAGCCATCTCTCTAATAAATATTCCTTTTTTTGTTTTTTTTTTTGAGACGAAAACTGTCACTGAACCTGGAGCTCACTGACTTCTAGAATGACTGTCCAGTGAGTGTCAGGGATCCTCCTATCTTTGCTCACCTGCACTGAGGTTACAGGCATGTGGGACCATGTCTGTCTCTGTGTAGCACCTTGACTTGCTCTACCTTGATAAACACAGTCAATGGAGAAGATGCAGTCTGTTCTCATCTTTTGAGGGAGCTTCTGCATAAGGATAGTCCCAGGAATCTTCAAGGTGAATTCACACCTGAGACCTACCCTGCAACCCTAGAGTGTCTCTTGCAGCTAAGGTATTGCTCCCTTGATCACTGTCCTCCCATGATCCTGTCAAGAGCTTATATAGCACCCTTGGTAACTAAGTGATCTGACTGTTTGAATTGTATCAATGTACACTAGTATTCTTGGGAACAAGAGCAGTGCTCCATGAATTGTCCAGTAACCTAATTAATTAAAATAAAGTGGGTTCTTATTGTTTTTGAGACAGGGCCTTGTGTAGCCCAGGCTATCTTCAACTCCCTATGCAGCCAAAGATAACCTTGAATTATGATCCTTTTGCTTCTGCCTTCATAGTGCTGGGATTATAGGCATGCACCACTATGCCCAGTTTATTCATTGCTGGAGATAGAACACAGTGCTCTGTGACTCCTAAACAAGCACTTGACCAAACCCACAATCTGAGAATGACCAACATATGTGTCATAATTTCCAATTCATCATGGAGAAGTCAAGCTGATGCCTACCTAAAGCCTTCACCCTCACAGACTAGTGTTCATGTAACTACATAGTCTGAATGGTACCAAAGGAGAAAGGTAAACACCAAGCCAGCTACAAACCTTTTGATCTATAAAAGTGATCTGCCTGTAAGATATGTTGATACAATAGCACAAAACCAATATCTGATTTGAATTAAGGCCCACTCTATGAGATAAAACCTATACCCAAATTGCTTGGATGGCCAAAAACCCTGAGACTACCTAAGTCAGGGACCTAGAGGAAAACCAAATACTACTTTTCTGTTAAAGGAATATATCAATAACATGGCACCTAAAGACACTCTACTATACTCATAGATCTGTGCCTTGCTCAGCCGTCATCAGAGACACTTTCTCTTGAAGATGGGAACAGATACAGAGACCAACAGCCAGACAATGTACAGAGACTGAGAGACCATAGAATACTCATCCCTAAAAGGGATGTCTCTATCAAATCTACCCTCTCTGGACTCAGGGAATCCTATAGAAGAGGAGTTGGAAAGACTGGGAGATATAGGGGAATGGAGGATACCAAGGAATCAAGGCTTTTTAGTACAACAGGGCTGGCACACTAACAAACTCATTGAGACTGAGGCAGCATGCACAGGGCCTGCATGAATCTGCAACAGATGGAGTCCTAGAGGTAAAAGGAGTGCATGTCCCCTTCCTAAACCCAGAAGTTATCTCCAACTAATAACTACTTACAAGTGAAAATTTAGTTTTTTCCAAGGAAGTCTTACTGGGGAAACAAACCATTCTTAAGAGTAAGCTGCATAATTAGCAGTAGATGATCAACAGAAAATGGACTCAATGGTGTCTTTGATGGTTCTTTGTCTTATAATGTTAAGTAAGAGCTTTCCCAACCCTTACAAGACTTTCTGTATGTTTTATGGCCTCTGGGTTTGTGGTTTTGTGGTATTCTTGTGTGCGTGACCGTGTGTGTCTCTGTGTCTATGTGCATTTTTAAATGCTTTTTATTTGGCTCTTTTTCTTGTTTGACTGTTTTGTCACATCCCAATTTGTTTTTGATTTATCTTATTTTATTCCTTAGATGCCTGTTCTTTTATAATGAGAGACAGAAAGGATGTGGATCCGAATGAAAGGAGATGTGAGAAGGAAGGGTAGGGTGAGCAGAAACTGATCAGAATATATTGTATGAAAAAAAATCTATTTTCAATAAAAGGAAAAAAAAAGAATTTCCAGTTCATAAAGTGCTCTGGTTAATCATTTCCACACCTGTTTTCCGATTCATAGTGGTTGTCCTGTGATGTAGATATGATTATTCTCACTTTGCAAATGAGAAGAGCAAACTCACAAAAGAACAACCCTGAGTCTCAGGTTTATAGCCAGAACTCTGCACAGTTCAGCCCTATATTGTTAAAGATTTTACTCTTTTGCATTCCGGAACATTGATGAAAAATTTTAAACTTCTGATCTTTCTGCCTCCACCTCTCAGGACTGGGATTATGGTGCACCATCACTCCTGGTTTAAGTGATGCTGTGGATAGAATTAAGCTGCGTATGCCCAGCAATTTAGAGAAATAAAACAAAGACCGAAGGTAAAACAGAAGATGAAATTGTGTAGCAGTGTTTGCAATTTTATTTTTCAAAGTTCAGTTTATCATTATTATTTCGTTGTTGCTGTTGTTTGGGAACATTATTTTGCTATGTAGTTCAGGCTGGCCTTGAACCCATGATCCTCCTGTGTCTACTGGGATTACAGGTTAATACGCAAGCTGTACACATCCATGGGGTTTGAGGTGATGTTTCAACATATGCATATCATATTTTCTGACCAAATCAGGGTAGCTATTGTTTTAAGATTTTTTTTTTTATTTTTAATTATGTGGGTATAGGGTAGGCATGTATGTACATAATTGAGTGTGCTCCAGAAGGTCAGAGGCATTGGATTCCATGGAGCTGAAATTGCAAGAGATTATGAACCACCTGATGTGTGTGCTAGAAATTGGTCCTTGGTAAGAGCAGTAAGTACTCTTAGCCCCTGAGCATCTCTCCAGCCCTTATTAGTAGATCTTTCCCTCTCTTTCATACCATTTTTCTTTCTCCTTTTCGGCAGTGCTGGGCATTAAAACTGGACATTACTCATGTTACTCTGCTAATGAATCCCCCCCCTTTTTTTCATTACTGTGTAATTTTCAAGCAAAGATCTTTAAAGTTTCATGTCTGATTCTGAGGTCAAATCTGTAGCTCGGATATTTCCTAGAAATGTTCAGTTTCTACTTTAAACTGTGTGGAGCCAAATCTAGCTGGAGAGGGAGCATCTGTGTGGTGTTCTGTCAGCAACCATGATGTCTGGTACTCTACCTTCCCAATTGTCTGGTGAATTTCCAGCATTTCTAAGGAATGAAGCCACTAAGGCTAGCAGATATGATAATAACTAATTAGATTTATTCCTGGACTTATCTTGGGCTAAGGACAATTTTGAGCTTCCTCTGGGAAGAGCTTTGTTTGCTTTCTGGTCAAGGTCACTAAATTCAGCCTAGTTCTTAAGAACACAAGTACCTTTCAGAAGAGCAATACCTTCTTTCCTATAGAGCAGAACAAAGGAATTACTACTTCCTTACCAAGAAACCAGAGAGGGACAGGTAATGTAGTAGTACATTTGGTGTAAAATGAAGATGTTTGATCGGTACTCAGGACAGAGCTACTTATTGCTTCAAATACTGTGATGTTTGATACAATGCAGAGCTCAGTGAGCTAAGCCTTTCTGGCTTGGAGTCACTGAATAAGGTGACTAGTAAAATTAGTCAGACTTTAATTGCTTAACAAACAATAAATAACAATGCAAATTCCTTGTACATGTTTTAAATTTTTAATATATATTTTTTAAAGATTTATTTGTAGCGGTGAATTAGTTAAACCTCTTTGGCTCTTGGTGGGTTGTACACATGCTGTACCTGCCCAGGAGTCCCCTCCCAGCGCCCTCCCAGCCCCACCTCTGCAACTTGCACACATTTCCTCCGGGTTTCCTGGCTTAACACCTACTAAGTCTATGTTTTATCTTTGATGCCTTGTTACCTTCTACCCCTGAACATGTTTTAAAGAGATCTTTCCTAGTGAGGCCATTTCAATACAGCAGTCATAGAGTGATTGTTTTCTACCTCAATGTTGTTTAAATCCTTATTTTAGAACATAAGGGGAAAAAAAGGTAATCTCAGTCAGGAAGATATCAGTAGCCACTCCTCAGTAGTTTTGAATTAGGGAAACAAGAAGACACAAGGTAGAAAGGGGGAAATCTACAACAGAAGAGAAATCATGACATCCCCACTGCATACACATACACACAATACACACCTAAAAACTGACGGTTCCTTTTGGTATTCTTAGTCTTATTAAAAGAATTCAGAAAAAAGACTCAGAAAAAGCTGAAAGACAATAATATTAGAATTTAAGAGAAAATATTGAACAAGTTAGGTGAAAATCTTGGCTGCCTTCAGAAGGGGAGCTGGAGTAAAGGTTATGCTTTTAAGTTAGGCACAGAAAGCAACAGTCCTGGCTGCGAATGAGAAATGACTCCATAGTCTCAGGCATTTGAATACTTGGCTGCTACCACCATCCAGCAGGAAACAAATATTCTAGAAATAATACACAGGCCCTGAGCCTGAAGGCTCTTATTCATAGTTCCATAATACTCCCTGCCCAAATTCTTCCTTCGAACAGTGAAGATGGCCTGATTGTTATCCTTCAGGCTGTTTCCTCTATGTCCTTACTAAACAAGAAATTTTGTAGCTATTTATGGTGTGTGTGTGTATGTGTGTATGTGTGTGTGTGAATGTGCACATGGCTGTATGTAGGAACAGATGCAAGAGGATAACTTCAAGCATTGGTCCTCAGGTGCTTCCCAGATTGTTTTTTGAGGCAGGATTTCTCATTAGCCTGGAGCTCATTAACACTTAACACAGGAATTACATGTATGTGCCACCACACCTAGCTCCTTTACATGGGTTCTGGGCTACAACTCCTGTCATGCCTACAAGGCAAGCACTTTATATAGTGAATCAGCTCCCAAGTCTGTTTGTGTGTGTGTGTGTGTGTGTGTGTGTGTGTGTGTGTGTGTCTGGTAGCTCAGATTGGCCTGGAACTCCCACTGTAGCTGCAGATAACCCAGAATTTCTGACTCTTCTGCCTTTATTTCCCGTTCTGAGTGCTCAATTAATTTATACTACATTTTATGCAGTCTTATGCATAACAATGAAGACATTTTTATGGTATTGGAAAAACTGTAAGTGGTGTTGTGCTACTTCATTCAGCAGGGAGAAATAAATATGTTTCATTCTTTTTTTAATCAACAAATGATTCCTGTGATCTATCTTTTTGACTGCAGATCATTAAACACTGTCAAGGAATTACAAACTCTGTGGCATTGGCTTCTTGCACAAGCTCCTTGCCCAGCTATGATTTACTTCACAGGCTTGGGCATATCTGCCATGGGGAGAGCAGTGATTTCCTCTGCCCTCAGGCTAGGCTTCAATCTTGTCCTTCATTTCTTTCCAGTAGCTGATTTTGGCTGAGCATACTATATGCCTCTGGGTGCTCCTATCTTGTGCTCTTGCCAGCTGGTGTCTAGCAACATGACCAGGCAGGTGCCTGCAGATGCATGCTTTTGCTTTCGGAGCTGTAACTCAAATGCAAAATCAGTTCTTTGGATCAAGCATAATTCAGGACTGAACTCAAGGTGAAGGAGCAACTTGATCTGGTGAATAAATGCTAATTGAATGGGACTCCATATATTTTCTCTTTCTTTTCCTTTAAATATTATTATTACTCTGTCTGTTTGCTGTTTGCTGTTGTGTGTGGTGTGTGTGTGTGTGTGTGTGCATGAACCGATGAAGGTTGGGAAATGTCTAAATGTCATGGCACTCATCTGGAGGTCAGAGGACAACTTTGTAGGCTTGGTTCTCTCCTGTCACATGAAAAATTCTAGGATGCTCCAGTGTGGGTTAGGTTTCCAGCTAGGGGTAGATATACTGTTCGTCCTGTTGCTGCTCCTGCTTCTACTATTGATGATGCTAGGAGAAGAAGAAATGACTGAGGAAGAAGTCAGAAACTTATATTATTTATTCATGGGAACGCCATGTCAGGGGCTCCAATTATTAATGGTACGAGTCAGTTTCCAAAGCCTCCAATTATTATTGGTATTACTATAAAGAAAATTATAACAAATGCATGGGCTGTAACAACAACATTATAAATCTGGTCATCTCCTAGAAGTGCACCTGGCTGTCCTAGTTCAGCTTGAATTAGGATGCTTAATGCTGTCCCTACTATTCCTGCTCAAGCACCAAATAGTAGGTATAGGGTACGAATATCTTTATGATTGGTTGAGAATAATCAACAATTTATGAACATAGATAAAATGGCTGAGTAAGCATTAGACTGTAAATCTAAACACAGGGATTTGAGTCCTTTTTTTTACCAGAGTCCTGTGACTCAAACTCTTATCTTCAAGCTCACGTAGGAAGTAAGTACCTTTGCTTGATGAGTCATCTTGCCTGTCCTGGTTCCCCTTTTATTCTTTAATTTGAAAGTCAGAACATCAGGGAATTTATATTTTAAAAGTAAGCCCTCTGGCCTGAAGACAAGGCTCAATTTGTAGAATGATTGCCTGGCATGCACGAAGCCCTAATTTCCACTTCCAACACCACATAACCAGAGTATGGTGCTGCTGTCTGACTTAGGGTATCAACAGCCTTCTGCCCCAGCTTCCAGCGGGAGAGTTCTTAGATTTGGATTCATATAAAACCTGAGCTCATAGCTAGGTGGGGCATATACCTTTAATTCCAGCACTCAGGAAGCAGAGGCAGGCAGATCTCTGATCTCAAGGCTAGCCTGGTTTATAGATTGTGTTCCAGGACATCCAGTGATACACAGAGAAACTCTGTCTCGAAAAGCCAAAACCCAAACTAAACAAAACAGGAAAACCTGGGATTATATCAAAGTGTATATAATATTAAGTATTAAAAACATTTTTTTCCAAGCCAAGTGTAGTGATGCATACTCTAAACCCAGAACCCAGGAGATGGAGGCAAGAGGATCAGGTATTCAAGATCATCCTTAGTTATACAGGAAATCTGAGTCTAGTCTAGAATATATAAGATTCTGTCTTGTAAAAAAAAGTAGAAAAGTAAACTCTTATACCTGTGGTTTCTCACTAGGCAAGAAGGTGTCATGCTGCCCAGAGAAAGGGACCGGATGCCTATAGCCCAGTTTAAAACTTCACCCATGTACTGTACAATAAGTACTAGGGAGAGCTGGCACTCTGGTTGGCCTCCACCCTTCCATAGCCTGTGGGACATGATTCAGAGACCCTACAGGACACCTAGTTAGAATACTGATGTAATGACCTCAATTCTCATCATGCTTGTATTTGTAACATCATAAGAGCCAAAACGCTAGAAGAGGCAGCTGCTCTAATATAAGAAATACTCAGGTAAGAAACACAGATTCCATCTACTGTTAATTTGCAATCTAGATTTCCCACAAATCCAGAGCAGGAGAAGCTGTGTGCACCTTGTTTTCTGAAGACACAGAGCTAAGAAACACCAGTACAGGACAGCATTTCCCAGAAAATGCTCTGAGGAACATTATTGCTATTGCTTTTATTGTTGTTATTATTATTTAATAGGTTTTCTCTGCCAACTAAGTAAGCCAATTCAAGCCAAATTAAAAACATAAAAGCAGGTTTATTGGGGGCAGCTCTGGGCAGGTTCACTGGTGTCAGAGAACAGTACCAGGGAAACCGCCATGCAAATGGGGGAGGGGAGAGAAGAAAGAGAGAGAGAGTGCAAACACAGAGAAGAGGAAAACAGGGAGAGAGGGAGCTCTTGGGTAGCTGGTGGGTCCCAGCAGACATTTGGCATACCTGGCAGTGACAGATGATGCAAGCAGTAGCTAGGTCCCAGAGAGCAGGACAGTGGAGTCATCTGTATATTGGTAGGGTTAATATTAGGGATCCTGGGTTTCCAGCCTCCTGTTGATAAAAATGAATAAGGGTTGACCTAATGATCTCTGACTACTTCCTACTGATATTGGGGCATCATTTTTTAAACAAGGCTTATATCCCAGGATGGCCTTAAATTCACCATGTAGGCAAGGATGACCCTAAAATTCTGATCTTCTTGCCTCCATCTCTTAGGTACTGGATTATAGGTATGTACTACCATGCCCAGTTATATGTGCTGGGATAGAACCAAAGGATTTAGTCATGCTGGCAAGTACTTTACCCATAGAGCTAGAGTCCCCAGCTCAGGACATTAAATTTTTAGTCATGAAAACAAATCTGGATAAAAGTAGACAAACAATCCTCCTGCGTGTGGCGGTTCACTTGTAATCCATGCAACGGAGAGGTAGAAACAGTAGTATCTTAGATCAAGACTAGCCTGGGCTACATGGTAAACTTGACACCAGCTTGGACTATATGAGACCCTATATCAAATTCAAGCAAACAAAGGAAAGAATTCATGTGTCTTTCCTGAAGACTCCTGTCCTGTCCTGAAGACAGGAAAACTCTTCGTTGCTTTTTATAACCCATGCTCTCCACTCCTTTTGTTTGTTTTTCAAGACAGGATTTTGTCTTGCGTAGCCTGACTGTCCTACAAATTCTTGGATTAAAGGCTTGCAGCAACACCACCTTGGCATAATTTATGACCCTTAACATAACTTAAGGCTTAGCATAACTTAAGCCACAACAATTGTGTTTTATCTAGCATTTTAAAAATACATTTCTTTATCAGTGGTTTTTTTTTTTTTTTTTTTTTTTTCTGAAACAAGCGTAGCAGACACAGGGCATTCTGAACTCCTTCTGGCTCTGAGTACTTATTTCTGGTCTTTAAAGACTGTTTAGACTTTGGAAGTTCCAGGAAAGCTACCAAAACCGTTCCTCCAATGCATATCCCATGAATCATTTATTGGAGGAGTAAAAGAACAAGGCAGTTCTGAGTTTGTCTGAGGTTTAGAACAGCTCCCTTAGTATTCATCCAGAGGCAGCCAGAGAAATTGTCTTTTCAACTGTATAGATGTCTCTATGGCTTGGAGTTCAAATGGTTTGGGTGTGCCTGTGATGACCACTACTCTAAAAGCTGCTTTCCGTGGGCCTGATCAAGTGGGAATGCAAAGGGGAAGTAGGTTCTGTGGTTACTTTGCCAGGGTCTTTGCACTCCTTTTACTGCTGGGTATCACCAAAGTCAGTAAGTAACAAGAAGAAGCAGGGCCAGGATAGAGGGAGGATATTATAGTAGTTACTAGTAGCCTTTCTTCAGAATTGAATCATTCCATCCTGGAGGGAAGAGGGAGCTCTTAAAACTGGGGAACTCCTGAAACAAAATGCTTAGAAAGTCCTGGAAGTTACAAGATTAATAGGCTCCTCCCAAAAGCTATAAAAGCCAGAAACTATGGTAGAGGAGAGAAGCACAAGCTCACTTGCACAAGCTTCAGAGATCCAGCCTTTGAGAATCATCCATGCTTTGATGTAGGTGCCTTTGAGCCATCCGTCCATGCCTCTGTAAGGACAATGAGCTAAGCAGATCACTAAGCTAGATTTGGGTGGACTTGCTTCTTTGGTCCATCTTTAGTGCTTTGTGAATAGATCCTTGGTCACATGGCACCAGGAAATGTCACCCCCAATGGTAGAAATACCACCTTAGGAGACTTGTAGCTGTTTTATAACCAGCCCCCAATCTCCCTCAATTCTTTATACAGGTTTTGAAGATGTTCAGGGATGTTTGTGGGCTTGTTTCTGGTGACCTAAGATTTGACCGAAAAGTTTAACCTGGAATTTAGTCTGAACTGAGGTGTGAGATTTCTGGAGTTCATCTCTTCTAAGTTCCATAATCTTAAGTTTATGACTGGAAGAGCAACCACTAGACAGAGCCTACAACGCTAAGAGCCTGCAGGAGCTGGGAGGGAGTACTGGCGACACTTTGTCATCAGAATTCCAGGAACTGAAAAATATATGCTTGGCTAAACATGCCCACAAACAGCCACTGAGTGCTGCACATCAGTCATGGATGTAATGAGCTACTGCACTGCACAGTGATAGGCTGTTTGTCTTCCTTATTTAGGATGTGGAAGACCTGAGTGGAGTTCTAGAAACTCCCATCCTGGGGCCCTGCTTATCAGCAATACCTTGAACCTCACAAATAAATTCCTGAGTGCTTGGGACTAATTACTGGTCTGCCCACACCAATTTGTCATTCTTTTTAATTGAAAAAAATTAAGGAGAAGATTAACATGAATATTCTTGTATGTGTATGAAAAAGTAGGGTGCCCTGATACTATATTTCTCTTCTGTGTTTTATTTCTGTGAAGATATAGTTTAAGGATGTCAACCTTTTTGTTGTTCTGAGAACATGGAAGGTTGGAGAGGAGCAACAGCAAAAACGGGGGTCTTGAGATGAATTTGACTGTAAACATGTCAGTTGGCCTGAATGATGCTTGGTATAATTGGAGAAAATTTAGGCACCACGGTGCACACCTTGATACTAAGATATGGGTGAAGGTAGGAGGATTGTAGCTAAGGACACGTAAGATCTTGTTTTTAAAACAAAAATTAAACAAAACAAAACAAGGCTAAACATGTGGCTTGGGCTTGTAATCCTATCATTTGGAAGGAAGAGGCAGGAGAATCAGAAGTTCAAGGTCAGCCTCAGCTACATAGCAAGTTCCAGAATGGGTTACATAAGATATTGTCTTATGACAGTAACAGCAACAACAAAAGGAAAAAAGATTTAGGCATCTTTGGTGGTCTCATAAAGAAATCTAGATTTTGGATGTCTTTATAAACAAAAACAAAGAGCAGAAAATCTGGCTATACCAGGCCCTGATGCTATATGCAATGATTTTGGATTAAGTGGCCTCTTAAAATGGAGGTGCATATTCTTCTTGATCCTCCTAGACTTGCAGTTGAGCAGAAGGAAAAAAAAATTCACTAAGTCTTCAGCAGAATTCATTTATCCTTTATTCATACATTCAGAAATACTTATTGAACATCAATGTTGTAGTCAATTGTAATGAGTCCACAGAGGTGGCAGAGGAAAGCTACTACTACTTCATGCGGTGCTCTGATTCTTTCTGTCTCAGCCTCTCATGCTTGACTTCCTGCTTCTCCTTCTAAGATTTCATCACTTCAGCGATGTCAGTGATTACTAACTGGCTTAGTGGAAGCCTCTAGAACTTTCAAATGGCATCCACACCCAGATGCAACCCCAGTCTGTGCACATATGCTGAGCACTTACAGGCACCCTTGCCAGAGACTGACAAAACACCAGAGCAACTGTGACTGGGGACAGATATTCCTAGTGGTTTACACTGTTTCTGTGTTTGTGTCCATATAGACACATGTGTGTGGGTGTACACCAGTGCCAAGGTCAGAGACCAACCTTGGGCACCAGTCTTCAGGCACTGCCCTCCCCCCTTTTTGAGACAGGGTCTCTCTATCCATTCCTGGCTGGCCTACAGAGAGCCACCTGCCTCTGCCTCCTGAGTGCTCAGATTAAAGCTGTGTACCCCCATAACATCTTCTACTTTATGTTTTGAGTCAGGGTTTCTAACTGGTCTAGAACTAGCTAATTCAGCTAGGTTAGCCAGCTAGTAAGCCCAGGGAACTTCTTGTGTCTGCCTTTCCAGTGCTGAGATTACAGGTGTGCCTGTCTTCCCCCCACACCCAGGGTTCTCAGGATCAAAGTTGAGTTCTTATGCTTGTTTTACCAGCCAAGCTCTACAATGCTCTCTTTTGACAGCATGGTAGATTGAAGAATTGTACTAATTAAATTGCAAGAATTGTGATCCCCCAAGTCCTGTATCTTTTATCTTACAAGACTATAAGCAATCAGTAAATCCCTTAGGCACTTTAGGGGTCCAGAGATGAGTTGTTATCCAGGTGGTGTGGATGGATCCCATGCAATCAATAGAGATCCTGGATAGAAAAAGACTAGACTGTGGACAGGAAACATCTTTATGTTGGTAGGCACTGGTCTACCAACATAAAGATGAAGAAAAAGAGACAAAAGTCAGAGATACTCATATCTTTCAAAGCCAGAAAAGGAAGAGAGAGACTTTTCTGCCTTGGCCTTTAGAGAAAACTTGGCCTTTGTTTTCTTTATTTCTTCGTTTTCCTGGCTGTTCAGAGTTGCAGACCTTGTTGCTACTGACAGCATCAGCAGGTATATTGGAAAGGATCCCTTACTTGAAGAAGTGGGCATTAGTCTACTTTACTTTCATACTGTCTATGCTCTGGGATCTGAGCACACTGGGATGGTTCTTAAGTAGGTAGGATCCATGGAGGCCCACAGTATGGTCTGGGAAGGTCTAGAGTTTTTGAGGAGCCTAAGTGTTGCCTAAAATGTGGTCTCATTTTACTGGCAGCTTCTTAAAGGCACGTGTCTCATTCAGAAATACGACCTTTGGTCAACAAAATATGTCAAGCTTTCAGGTAAATTTAATCAATGGACACGGCTCTTTTATTTTCCCCCAGATCAGTATTTCATATCGCATTTCCTTCCATTAGCATTGATATAGAGCAGCAATTGATAGCCAGCGATATCGACAGACCCTCCTGGGCACAATCCAGGAGGACTTTAAATCACTTATTCCCAGGATGATTCATAGAGTGCAGAGAGCGGCAGTCATGGGGTATTTCTGTATAAAGCTGCAATAATACAAGTCTCTACCTTCACTGACATGACTAATTTTAGGAACTGTGCTTGCCTCTCTCTCTCAGCACCCTGAATCAGAAGAACTTATTAGTACTTATTTAGATAGATTGGGCCACAGTGTTGATTTTGGAAGGTAAGTCCCTGTATCCTTCAGGGCTAGAAATTTACTCCCACCTAGTAAGCTCATTCCTCACTAGTATCTTCCTTTGAGGGGAGGGACCATGCAAAGATATTTCAGACCCTCTTGTCTTGATCAACTAGTAAAGGTCAGGCTGCCACTAGTGGTACATAGGTTAGTAGGCCTCAGTTCCTGCCCTGCAGGGATCAGAGCAGAAGTTGTAACTCTTGGAATGTTTGTTCTGCCAAGTGTTTTAATTACTTTCCCAAGGATAAAGTTGTCTTATTTCATTTTCTGTTGCTCTGGCAGAATATCTTGAGGCTGGGTAACTTTTAAAGGGCTTTCTTCCCACACTACTTCCAAGTCTTGGAAGTCAGTGAGTATGTGTTGATATCTGCTTGTCACTGAGCAAAGGTCTGGTGCTGTGTGTAGTGAGGTAGAGGTGTCACATAGCAGACCAAACCAGTGTACCAGCATAGTTCCTTCCTCTTTATATAAAGCCAGCACTTCATGACCTCATCTAATGCTTATCACCTCCCTGTGGCCCTGCCTTCAAAGACCATTAACACAAGAACTTCCCAGTTGTGTTGTGCACATAAGCTTTGAGGAGAAATATTTAAATCAGTTACTGTTAGTGTGGTGTTTTAGATTTAAAATAAAAGTAAGTGCTGGTGATATAACCCAGTAGAGCCCTTGCTGAGTGTGTGTTGTTGGGAGCATAGCTTAGTTGGGAAATTAGTCCCCTATAGATAAAAGGTACAGGGTTTGATACTCAACACCACATAAACTGGATGTAGTGATACATACATGCCTGTGATCCCAGCAGTGAGGAGATACAGACAAGAGAATCAGAAGTATGTGATTCCTCTGTCCTTCCCCAAGGCCCTGAGAGAGGTTGGAGGCAGGGAGAATAAGATGAGGTCATCCATCAGTGAGTTTTGACCAACACAACCTTGTAAACTTGTTTAAAATATTATACAATTAAAAAAAAATATTATACAATTTATTTTTTTGAAAAATGGTTTCTAACTACATTGCTTAGCTCTTGAGTATGAACTTGTAGATTTACCATCTATGGTAATGCCACATGACATTTCAAAAGTTTGGTCATGGTCAGGAATGGTAGTGTAAACCTTAGCCCCAGCACTCAGGAAGCAATGACGGCAGACCTCTGCTTGTTGTTTGTCTGACTGCTGTGAGGCCAGTTCCATCTACACAGTGAGGTCCAGGTCAGCCAGGGCTATACAGTGAGACCCTGTCTCAAAAATAAACCAATATAAGTTTTCTTTTTAAAAGGGATTGGCTGGACACGTCTGCCTGGATATTCAGTGTGTGTATGTATATGTTTGTATGAATGAAGTTGTGTTTTAACATGCATGCATGTGATGTGTGTGAAGGTCAGAGATTGGTTTCAGAAGTCTTTCTTAATTACTTTAGTTTTTTTTGGATATGGACATTCACTGATGCTGGAGCTCACTGATTTGGCTCTGGGGATCTTTCCATTGCTCTCTTCCAAGTGCTGGGCTTAGAGACATGCAGCATCTCACCTTGTTTTAACGTGGATACTGGTGAGCCAAACTTGAGGTCTCATGCTTGCTCGGCATGAACTTTACTAAGTCATATTCTATCCAGTTTAAGGTCTATCCAGAACTTCACTTACTATAGACTCTCTAACAGATCCAGAGGTTGGAAACGAAAGCAGATGTGATGATTTACCTGATCATGGAAGGCATTAGGTGAAAAAGTTGCAGATCTGTGAGAACAGTCACTTGGGCTGGGAGAAAGGTCCTTAGAGGCATCTGGCTTCTTGTGGTATGACTGTGACTGACCATTTATCTTTGGGAAAATGAGCAGTGTAAGACTCTGAGAAGAGACTTAGTAAGTCCAGTGGGGGTGTGGTTATGAATGAAAAGCATACCTTGGAAATGAAGTACAAACACTCCACTATAAAAAAAAAAAGAACAAAGTCAAAACCCCCCACCAACAGATGAAGAAGGGCTGATTCCTCAGGATGGGCTTCTCTGAAGCTTCGGAGAGTTTAACAGCTTAACCTCCCTCATCCCTGTGGTATGAAAATGCTGTCTGCTTGTCACAGTGTTCTTTCCCGAAATTAGATGCCTAGAAATAGTGAGACAAAAAAAGGGACATAAAAAGTCTCACTCTTCTGTTGTCCTACGCAGGGCTTGTTAGAGTCAAGGACATTGGCCAGTCCAAAGCTGTATTTGAAAATGGCAGTCTGTATATATGCTACAGTAGTTATGGGTGAATAGAAAGAGACACATAGGCTCTGCCTTTGGAAGATGCACTGCTCACTTAAGGAACCTGGTTACAGCCACAGAGATAACCACAGGATGGTTTCTCGTTTGCATCCTACATGCCTGTCAGAGTTTATAACTGGTCAGTCTTGTGAGACCTGACTTGAGGATTGGGACCTCGGAGAGCTTTTAAGCAGACATTATCTTAGATGGCTGATAAAAGAAGGAAAAAAAAATCAGAAGTGCTGGGCTGATAATAAGAAGAATACACATACTTTCCATGTGATTTGCATACATCAGCTGCTTGTGAGGTAGCATACAGGTGTGGGAAAGCCCATTATCCTTTTTGCCAATAAAATCATATGGAGTGGTACTATGCACAAGGTATATGATTTTGTTTGCTTGTTTGTTGAAACAGGATCTAATGTAGTCCAGGCTAGCCTTGAATTTACTGTGTAGGAAGGACGACCTTGAACTTTGATCCTTCCAAGTGCTAGGGTTATATTTGTGCTATTATGGTGGTTTTATGAAGTGTTTGGGATAGAACCCAGGGCTTCATTCATGCTAGGCAAACACTCTACCAACTGAGATACATCTCCAGGCCTCTTGTTTATTTTATTTTAGAGCTCATAATTTTTAAAGATTTGTTTTATTTTTAATTAAAATTTTTATTCTTTGAGAATTTCATACAGTGCATTTTGATCTCCCAACTCTCCCCAAATCCCCATCCCCACCCCTACTTCCTGCCAATTAACTTAGAGACTTCTTTTATTTTTTTAAAACTCATCAAGTCCAATTTGTGCAGCCCATATATTCTTGGATTTGTGACCTTCCAGTGGAGCGTATTGAAATTACTAGGTGCTACACTCTTGAAGAAACCTGACTCCCCTTTTCCCAGAATCTACAGGTCCTCATGCATGTAAAGCAAGGACTTTATTAATTGGGATTCTTCCAAGATCTTGCAAATAAAATTTTATTGCAAAACAGTCATACTGTGATAGTGGATAGACGTGACCAGGAAGCTTAAACCATGTGTTTCTGGGTAGTTACGAAAGTATGTGATAACCTCTACTCTCAGACTTTGTCTTCATAACATGCAGGCTGTGCTATGGAATGTCCACACTCCTTCTACATAAGAAGAAGGAAAGGAATTTGAGTACTTATTTCCTCTTAAGATAGAGGTTGTACATACCACTTTGGCTCATGCTACACTGCTAATGACTTGGTCACAGGGTACATCTGGCTGCAACAAGAGCTGGGACATACTTTGTGAGTAGTCACACACCCAATTTGAACCACATCAACTGCAAGATGCTGTAGTATTAAGGGTGTATCACAGTTCTTTATATCCTTTCCAGGGGTAAATTCACACACCCACAGAAATTTTATCTTCTCTCTCTGTCACCATCTTCCTTTTCTTCCTTGTTATTTCTTCTCTTCCTTATTCTCCTTCTCTTTTCCTCATCCTTCTCACCCTCCTCCTCATGCCCTTCCTTTTGGAGATGGAACCCAGGGCTTCACACACACCAGAGAAGTACCTTACCCTAAGATGTGCTCCATCCTGAACTATTAATTCTGCTTCCTTCTTTGTTGAGGTCTCTTGCTTTTGCTGCTTGCTTAAAGTTTCTTGGTTTTATTTATCTATTTATTTATTTTGCCTACTTTGACCTAGCTCTTATCTGATTGACCTTTGTAGAAAAAGTTCCAAGATATGGAGGCGGGCATCAAAGGCACTTCAGAACAGATGATTTCTTGTGTGGGAGTGTGTCTGATGCTGATAGAATAAATGCTAAATAGCACTCCTGTTCTCTTCCCAGTGAATTCTGGTATGATCTGCAGGTATGATAATGCCAAATGCTTCCAGATGTTGCCTCAGGGTGTGGTGAGGAAAAACTGTGTCACAACATTGATTCCTATAATGATGGGAGCTTGCCCCCTCCAGGGATTGAATATTTACTTTTGTTCTTAAACACCAATATACTTCAATTCAGTTAGCTTCTGGGGACTGGGGCTCTAGGTAACTATTCATTTACATGAGCACTAGACTCCATACTAGAACACCTGAAATACTCTGTAAAATAATGAGGTCTTAACTTTCCACTACTTAGAAACATCCAGGAAGAGCAACAGTGTACTGTGTAGTTTCTACTACCCTGTTTTAAGCTCTGGGCAGACCACACTATCAGTCCACTCCCCACCCGACTCCCCTCGCCCCCAGGTTCCCTTGGATTTGAGGATGAAACACACACACACACACACAACAGTAGCTCATTTTAAAATACGTTTTTAGCCCAATGGCCAGGCACTTCTAAGCCTCCCACGGTTAGCGTGCCCTTACCTTCACTCCCTGCTAAACACATATGAATCTGCCCTCAGCTTTGTTGCCTGGTTATCTTTTCCTTGCTCAGCACCCTAAATCTGCCCTCAGCTTAGTTGTGTTTCTCATTTCCTGCCTGCTACCCCAGGCCCAGTGGGGAAAGCAGCCAATGGCCACTCCACCTAAGATCGCTGGTGGCTCTCTCTCCTGCCAAAGCATGGCAAAAAAACATTCCTCCTCCTGTATCTCCTCACCTGGCTACAAGAGCCTGGAATTTCTACCTATTCTGCACAGCCACTGGGCACTAGCACCTTTATTGTTTTATCAAGAACCAGTTGGGGAACCCGACCTTCAGCATTCACATACAGATTCCCAATCAAGCATCGGAACCATTCTGTGTAGAACAGAGGTCCATTGTTATACTAAGCCCATCTTTCAGGTCCTGATTTCAGATCTAGATAGAGAGCAAGAAATATTCATCACTTAGCAGTCTTGGTCAAGGTATGGTCTTGTCCATCTTTGATACATCATTGTCTCCACTCCAATCTGTCCTGAAAAGTGATGTAACAAGTTTTCAGAACTTCATGAAATCTTGTCCTGGAAGAGAGGATGTTTCTCTGGATAGTAGTACCAGGCTTCAACCTTTTCCTTCTCCCAACATGAGATTCCTGGGGAAATTCCAGTTTCTTGGGGTTCATTGTTTCCACTGTCTGCTAGCCAAAGGGAGGGTACAGTGTCTCCTTAGGACATCTTCATTCTTGCCAGGTTACAACGCCAGATTGTAGGCCTGGCCTTAAAAAAAAAGGGAGGCTATCTGGAATGGGTCTGATGTAATCAGGAGAGTGCTTAAGGGACTCTTCTTGGAAAGATATTTGAAATGTAAGAGGGATCTGAGGGGACTTTCTATGCTGGTGAGAAGATGGGGAGGATGGTGCAGTGAGGAATGTGCCTGGCTCTGACAGGCAGCAGAGAGATAGGAACCTCAGTTCTGCTAAACTAGAACCTTGCTCTGGTCTACCTGGGCTCCTGCTCTCCATTAAAAGAATTCATAAGAGATACACATAGTAGATAGACAGAATTATTATAAGTAAACCTGGACATTCTTAAGACTGAGGGTGGGTGTTGTACAAAAAGACCATTGTAGAGAAAAACACTCTCAGAGGGTGAGATTGGCTAGTGGTCAGAGTGACCATTGTGCCCCCACAACATAAAAGTTTTTATTGTTTGTTTTCTTTTTTTGAGACAGGGTCTCATGTAGCCCAGCCTGTCCTCAAACTCACTATGTAGTTCAGGCTAGCTCTCAACTCTTGATCTTCTTACCTTCTCCTACCAAGTGCAAAGATTACAGAGTTGGATTACCAACCCTGTATTTCTATTTTTAAAAAGACAGTTTCCTGAGGGGTGTTTTCCTGTCAAGGTGATTGACAGACACATTTGAATTCACTCTTAAGAGAGAGGATAACATAGTAAAGTCTTTGTTTTTCATCAGTAACTCCACTGCTTACATAACAATCTTAGGGTCTTTGGCATAGTTTAGAAAGTGTGTCTCTACTCATGGTAGAAGGGTAGATCCAGGTCTCATTCTTTAACCTATGATCCCGCAGTTCTGTTTCTGCTTACATAGACTGCTGATGAGGGAAGAGCCCATCTTCAGTTCCCTTCCTTTTAATCCTCCTGATACCTGATTAGCTACCAAGTTCTACCTGGTGAACTTGAATGAGGACCCAGAGCTTCAGGCACACACACAGCCTCCTACCACCACAAGCAGAGAATTGCCCCTATTTCTGAACTCCCGAGCTCAGTGGAGTTAGTGAATTTCTATCATGTTAAGGCACAGGCTTCTGGTGAGCATTGTTCATTTGTTACTAATTGTGAGGCGAATGAAAAGACTCCAGCACCTGTTTCAACTCCAAGTCCCAAGGGAGTTTTTGCCAATGTGGATGGAAAGAAAGTGGCCAGTTGACAGTATCAAAGATTTCATTTTTCACTGGAGCCTGATGGATTATATTATATTTTTGTTATGTTTCAGCTACAATTCCAAACAAGAACATTTATACTCACCTAAGATAAGGTCATTAGTCTCAAAATCTTTGTCCCTTTGTAGCTATTGGGTTGAAGAGTGCAACCCTGGAGTGTAATTATTAAGCACTTTTATTTTTGTCTGACTTGCTCTTTTGCTCCACTAATTAGTCTTTGCATCTAGATGACCATGGTCACCTTCAGGTAATGAAAGGTCTTCTAACCACCAATTAGTGTATTTAATTCAGAATGCTTGCCAAAGCATTTAGCTTTGTTCAAGGTTATAGCTACGTTTCTTTGCCAACTGCTATAGTTGTTTTTAATAGCATCTCATGTATCTATGTTGTATTGAGGTCATCACTGTGTAGCAAGGGTGACCTTGAACTTGATTCTTCTGTCTCCCCTTGTCAAGTGTTAGAATTATATCAGTGTATCACCATACCTAGTTTATGTGGTATTGTGAAGGAATTCAGGGATTTGTGCATGAGGACAGCACTCTATCAGCTGAGTTTCCCCCTCAGCATCTTCTACAGATGAGACTTAATTTTCTTCCAATTGTACATTGACTCATTAGTCCCTTCCTACACTAGCTCTTAGCTCTTGTGAGGTCAGAGAAAAAAAAAAAAAAAGACAGCTTCTCTTTCTGTAGGTAAAGCATCCTCAGTAGAGAAGGTGCCTCTGAGAACCTTTGAGTGACTATAAGAGCCAGCTGTGAATCCTGCCATGTCCTGTCCATAAAGATAGGTTGGGTCAGGATAGCTGAATCATTTCCTTCTTTCTTTTCCCCTGTCTTTTCTGTTGCTTGTATGTTACCTTCTTTCTCTCTCCCTTTAGTGGATGTTTCTCTGTATTTGGGCTTCAAGAGAAAGTTCTCCTTTTTATGCTTCTTTTACTTCCTGGTAATGTTCCTGGGTTGGTATTTTCTGCAGGCATCATCCTGGCTAGTTTTATGTCAACTTGACACAAGCTAGAGTCATCAGAGAGGAGGGAGCCTCCATTGAGAAAATGCTTCCATAAGATTCTGCTGTGAACTTAAGCTAGAACAGTAGGCTTCAGGCATGAAAGTGACTTTGGGCTAGGACAGGGAAGTAGGCTCAGATATTTTGGTCATCCTGATAAGCCCTTAGAAATAGTAATCACAGGAGTGATCACAGGACTCTGTTTATTGTCCTGAGTGTTCTTTGACTATTTGGGTTTATTGTCTTGGTTGTTCCTTGACTATTTGCATCTATTGTATTGCTAATTCCTCAACCGAGAACTAATCTTAATACTAGCATATATTTTAAACCGTATAACAGCAAAAAAAGAGGAAGGATTGGATACGGGATTAATGGAGGGAGGAATGGGGAAAGGGGATAACATCTGAAATGTAAATAAATAAAATATCAAATAAAAAAAAGGACATAGGCATGCATTAAGAAAAAAAAAAAGATTCTGCTGTGAGGCATTTTCTTAATTAGTGAAGGGCCCAGCCCATTTTGGGTGGGGCCATCCTTGGTTGCTGGTCCTATATTCTATAAAAAAGCAGGCTGGGGAAGCCAGTAAGCAGCACTCCTTCATAGCCTTCACATCAGCTTCTGAGTCCAGATACCTGTCTTGTTTGAGTTCCAGTCCTGGATTCCTTCCATGATGGACTATGATGTGGAAGTATAAACCAAATAAACCCTTTCTTCCCAGCTTACCTTTGGTTATAGTGTTTCATTGCAGCAATAGAAACCCTAACAGGGATCGACTCTTCAGTCCAGGTTCCCAGAACTCTCTCTTCTGAGCTGCTCATAGCACAGCCATTTAAGGTGAAGCCCTAAAGATTTGGTCATTACATCCATATTTCAAAGTAAATCCACCTTGCCCCTGCTGTGTCCATGCCTATGATGCTTCTGATTTTTCTACATAAGATTTTGTTAGTTGCAGAATAAATAAAATTATAACTCATTGCATTTACCAAATGCACATGCACAGCAGGAATGTGCATTTATTTGTAGGTTTCAGGTGCTGTCTGGTGACACCTTTAGCTCTTGAATTGGTAGAAGGTAAATTGTCATCTGGGGACAATTTTAAAGGTTTTCATAGTCATGGGATGTTAAAGCAGACATGAAAGTGGGCAATGGATGGCCTTAGGAACTAAAAATGGCTGACTATAGTTTGTCTCTGGTCTGTAACATATAGTCTTCCATAATCACTAAGCTGAGTCATTTGGCTTAGTAGAGTCTGGTACACATCAGTATGTATGTATTTGTGTGTGTATGTAAGCATATATGCCAGAGGTCAACCTGGATGGAGTGTCATTACTCAGGAACTGTCTACTTGTATTTTCAGGACAGCCTCTCATTGGCTTACAGCTTTTGGAGTAAGTTGAGGAGGTTGGCCGGTGAGCCTTGGGGATCCGTCAGCATGGTACTATTTGCTTATTTAACAGGTTCTGTGGATTAAACTTGTGTTCTTATTATGTTTAGACTCTATGGTTATTTTCTTCTTACTTAGTGGTGATTTTAATGCCCTTAGAGAACAGAAGAGGCTTTTTTGTTTTGTTTTGTTTTGTTTGTTAAAATACAGCATTTCTGTCTGCGGTTGTGCCCAAACACCATGAGGGACAAGGCACAGACCATGGCATCCTACATGCTGACTGACTGATACGAATGTTTAGCAAGATGGAAGATGGTAATACAGGAAGCAGAATTAGATGCAGAGTCCAGCTGAGATGAGGAGAGCTCACCATGTGCCCAGCACAGGGCAGGCACAACTTAGGACCATCCCTCAAGGACTCAGAAAGCTTTTTATTATTGTTGTTGAGAGGGGGTTTATGTAACCAGATTGGCCTAAAAATTCTTATGTAGTTAAAGATGAATCTGAATTCTTGATCCTCTTGCTTACACCTGCTAAGGTCTGGGGTTATTAGCATGTACCAATCTGCCTAGTTTATGAAGTGCTGGGAATTAAGTCCAGGGATTCAAATGTGCTAGGCATTCTACCAACAGGACCAAACTTCCATCCTCAAATGTCTATCATTTTTCTATCTCTGTGATTTTGGATTCTATCACTAGAAGCTAAATGCATTTCTTCTTGGTACAATAGTACCAATGAAGTCCTAATTCAATTCATTTTCATAAGCTCCTCACTTTTGCCCTTAATTACTATAATATTCAATAATGAAGTATGTACCCCAAAATGCTACTCTAAGTTTTATTTGATTAAAGCACTAAACTTAGCGTATGAAGACACCTGCTTCTTTCAATAGTTTGTTGATTATACAGTACGCTCATCCTCAGATGCAAACTCCTTTTTGCCTGTCAATGGCAGCTCAGGGATCCAGGCTGAGTGAAAGGGGAATGCACCAAGAAAGGCAGAATAAGCATACTCCTTACAGAACAGGTGTGCCCCACTCAGTACCCCACACCCCTGCACCACAGTTACACTTAGACAGTCCTGTGTCCTCCAGCACATTTGTACATCTGCATTTGTTATCTGTGAAGCAACAACACATTGTTTTTTAATTGAGATTTTTCAGCTTTAAAGGTTATTATTCTAATGCTCAGTTCTGTCCTCCCTCTCTCTTAAATAACCTGCTATAGGCATGCAGAGAGTGTGTTCATTGCAGGGCACCGTACAGCTAATTTGCTGCAAGTCTATGGTCATGCCCCTAGCCTGCCTGGGACATCTGTAGCAAGCTAAATCATTTTAACTAGAGGAATTATACCAATGCTTTCTACTAGGGAAAAATACTGTGGATCTTAGTATTCTGCACCAGACTTTTAATGGTAGAACTGAATTGTGTTGCGGATTAATGAAAGAAAAGGAAATCCATTTTATTTTACTAGGGGCTTGACACTTTTAGTTTTAGAATTTATACTTTTGAATGCTTCCTTCATACATTACACTTTCAATGGTCCTTATTAGGCTAGCTGCCCACTTTGTAAGAAGTGTTGGAGAAAATGTGGCGATTGGGGCCATTTAAGAATAAGAAAGATGATAGAGGATCTCTCTAATGATGAAATAGTTTGGAGAGCATAAGAAAGCTTTTATTTACAAAAGCAGGGAAATTCTGAACAGAGAAATATTCTCTTGCAAACTACTCTAGAGTACCAGCTATCTGCCCAAGATTTCCTTACCAGAAACCTAAATGGGAATTCTATGTAATGGAGCAGCATTCATTGTATGTTAGCTCATATGCTGCATATGCTTTCCTGTCTGTAAGAAAGTTGCTTGCCATGACCATTGAGTAAATTGATGTGCTGAGTAGTCAATAAAATAAGACACAATCGTGGGACAGATTTTCTTTCTTCCTGCCCCCTTCCCCTCTTCCTTTCTCTCATAGCCAGGACCCTGTGTGCGCTGGGCAAGTAGACCACTACTGAGCCACACTCAGAGTTTACCTGGGGTTGATTGGTTTGCAGGTAAATGAGGCTTATGGTGTTGAGAGAGGTGTAAATTTGAAAGCTGGAGAACACACTTTGGAGCCACAATGCAAACCAACATGTCTTTAAAATTTTCTGTTGACTCACACTATACTGTCTGAGGTGGTTTTTGTTTAGTTGGTTTGGTTTTCTTTTTGGTGCTGGAAAACCGTGGGAGTAGATCACCCTCTGCATGAAGACAGCTTTGAGAAATTAAAACAGCAGATAAATGTCTGAAGGCAAACAAAACCAATATCAGAATCAAACTGCTCTGTTTTTTCTCTTTTGCACCCCAACAATTTGTGTGTGTGTGTGTGTGTGTGTGAGAGAGAGAGAGAGAGAGAGAGAGAGGAAGAGAAAGAGAGAGAGAGAGAGAGAGAGAGAGAGAGAGAGAGAGAGAGAAAGAGAGAGAGAGAAGGAAGGACTATAACAATGACTGGCAGAAATTGAAGGACTTAGAAAAGGTCAAAGCCACATGGAAAATACAGTGTCATATGGTTTTTGTCCTTAAAAAGTCCCTACATGTGTCTTGTCACACTTGCTATGATTCCAGAAGATGGACCTGACCAGAGTCCATCCTGGTCAGTATTTAATCAAAGCTTGCTCAAATTTGGCTCAACATTGCAGAACTGGTTTTTCTCTTGTGAATCTCAGGATTAATCAAATGAAGATATTCACCCAGAAGTGGTGGCACACACTATTAATCCCAGTATTTGGGAGGCAGAAGTAGGTGAATCTCTGAGATCAAGGCCAGACTTGTCTACAGAGCAAGTTCCAAGCTAGTCAGAGTTACACAGAGAACCCCTGTCTAGAAAACCTGAAAAACAAAACCAAGCAAGCAAGCAAGCAAGCAAACAAACAAAAGCAATGAAGACACTCTAAAGAGACACTTATGTCTCAGTCTTGACTATTGAACTGAAACACAAAGAAATGGGAATTTCCCCAAAAATCTCATGACTTGTAGGTGGGACACTGGATCTCTGTCCTCTTCCCAATGAAGCCACATTGAATAAATCCCTTATTCATCTAATTCTTTTTATTGGCTTATTGAGAAAGGGTGGCCAAACCTGTCTAGGTTGTGATCCCCAAGTTTGATAACAGCTGCAAACCCAATATACAGAATAACCTTCAACTTCTGATTTATCTGCCTCTGGTTTCTTTGGGGGCAGAGATTATAGACATGTGCTACAGGTTGGTTTATGAGATCCTAAGGATGGAACCTAGGACTTTATGTATGTTAAATGTGGATATCCCTGGCCCTATTTGCCATGTTTTGAATCTTAATTTCTGTGAATAGGAAATTCCTGAAAAGAAACTGTGTCTACAAAGACTGATTTTAATCAAAGACTTCAGTGAGTGGGGCGTTTCAAATGTTGCCAGGTTTGGAACCTAATTACAGTTTCCCCTTTTTCTCCTCTGAATTAGACCTAATAACCTGGTAAACAGATAAAAACCTTTGGAATAACAAAGGTTATCACTTTGGTTATAACAAAGGTTAACTATAAATAACTTGATAAACCCTATTTACCATCAATGAGAACATCAACCAAGAATGTTCTCAGATATCATCTGAGGGGTAGAATTGAGATTCCTCCACCTGCTGTAACTGACCAGTTAATGTTTCCACCAGTGTTACTTTAAAATCTCCTTGATTTATAACTTTCTTTGTTCTGTTACCATAACAGCTTCATGAAACTGCTTCCACAATGGAACATGGAACCAGAATTTAAATTCCCGGGCCATGATCACTCACATTTTGGTTCCAGAATAAACTATTTTATGTTCCCTTTGATTTGAGAGCTCTGTGTTTTTGCATCAACAGTTTCCTAATATAGGGTACTGCAAACCAAGATCCTGAGTAAGATACAGATGGCTCTGGACTGACGATGGCTTGGTTTATGAGTTTTTTTTTTTCTTTTTTTTTTTTAATAATGCTGAAAAAGTGGTATGTACTCTAGAAACTGTGCTTGGATTTCAGTTTGTGTACGTATGTGTATGTGTGTGTGCTGTGCATACATATATGTGCTCATGCATATAGAGGTCAGAAGACAACCTCACTATCATTCCTTCGAAACTGAAGCTGTTTACCTTTCCTTTCCCTTTTAGACCGTATCTTCCACTGGCTTGTAGCTCACCAAGAAGGCTAGAGTGGCTGGTCAGCAAGCCTCAGCAACTGTCTGTCTCTGCCTCCCCAACCCTGAGATTACAGGCATGTGCCACTATGCTTCTTTTTTACATGGGTGCTGGGAAATGAATGAAGGTCTTCCTGCTTCTAAGGGAAGCACAAAACCAGTCCCTAGAACAAACAGAAGGTTCCAGAAAGTCTGCTTCTTGTGGAATTTCCAGAAAACAGCTAACCTCCACAACACACCCCAGAGGCCAGAGGCTACAAGAACAGGCAGTTTGACTTATTGCTCACCCTGTAATTTTCAAGAGCAGTTTATCCAGAAAAACAGTTTGTAGGTCTGGAGAAACCATTGCTCCCCACCTGAACTCTCTCAGTCTCTATGCTCGGACTCTGGACTGTGCTTTCTCCTGGGCCCTCAGGTGCTGCTCCGCTGGATTTAGAGGCACCATCTCCCATTCCAATAAAAGTTGGTTCCTGCCATCAGGTTGATCTGAGTTTTCATTCTCCTGTTTTTCTTCATTTATTTAATTTGTACGCTTAGCTGACTGAGCCATTTTCCCAGCCCCAGTCTTTAAATGCTTTTCTGACTTGCATATTTTTAATTTACAATGGCTTTAAAGAGTCACTGTGAGTGGAGGGCATCTGTATTCTGAAATTGTGTTCTTGAAACCACATGTTTCTTTTCCTGACAGACATTCAAACCACTGCCTGTATTGTGAGCCACTATTGGAAGGGAAGAGTGAGGACCCAGGTAGTCACACTAGGCCCTTTCAGGTTACATGGTCTGTTTGTTCTGCTAAAGTAGTAGCTCTCAACCTTCCTAATGCTGTAAACCCTTAATACAGTTCCTCATCTCATAGTGACCTCCTGCAACCATAAAATTAATCCATTGCTACATCACAACTGTAATTTTGCTACTGTTATGAATCATAATGTAAATATCTGATATACAGGATATTTGTTTGAACCCCACAAAGGTGTTTTCACCCCAGCCTGACCATCTGATTCCAGGCCTGCTGTGTTAGACTCTGGGACTGCTCATGTCTCAGCACATCTGTGAAATAAGTATTCACAGCTGCTTGCTGAGTCCCTGTGAGAAGTAAGTGTGTCATTGTCTCTTCCTCCCCATGCTCTGCTGATTCTTCTTTATGTCCGGGGAGAGATAGGGCCTGGGAGGTTCAGACTTTCGAGGAGATCACCCTGTTGTGAATAAACTCCATCTCTGGGGTGAGTGGTCTTAGCATTTGTTTCCTGGCTGTGACTCATGGTCTTGAGTACCTGTGACCTGGTCATGCACTTGACTGGATTTCTCCACTTTGGTTGAATTAGAATGCACATGTTCATCTTGAGAGAGAGTGCAGCATTCACTGTTTTCTCTCACCCACCAAAAAGGGCTGGCCAGAAGGCCTGGCTAGTCACTCACTGAAAATAGATATAACTAGAGTTTGTTGGTATAGCTGCTATATTTAGCCTATGATTTTTATAAAATGTGCAACAGAGCCCATACTCCCCTGCCTGTGAAAGACCCACCAGAAACAGACAAGCTCCTCTCACCCTTGCAAGATCTTAAGTTGTTTTGCTTGAGGTTTCTCATTTCCTGACACACTGAGGAAGTTTGACCCAACACTGCTTTTTTTCTTTTTAATATATTTTATTGGAAAGAGAGAAGGTCATGTTGTTGTCACTAAGCAACATGAATGGGGAAGCACACACAGGACAACTTACTGAATAAACAATCTCATAGTGCAGATAAGAATTGAGATTTTGCCCCTTTTCTGTGTCTTCAGAAGTCAGGCTGAATGTTTCCGTGATGGGACCAGTGCTATCTATGCCCTGCACCTTGACCTTAACAAGCAGACAGGAGAATGCTGTCAAGCTAGCTGCCTGAGGAGACTGGTTGGTGATGAGAATGGCTGGTACCATTTTTACAAGTGAGTTGGCCATAGTATGCCTGGAATTTCTACTTCATATATTTACTCCAGGATTTTATTCTTTGGCTCAATTTCAAAAGGCTACCTGATGACTTTATGCTTGCAATTTAAAATATTGTCTGGATGTTTTTCCAGTATAAGTGGTTTAAACAGATAGCTCAATTTGAGGGTCTATTTTTTTTTTTTTTAACAAATGAAAAGAGAGACAGTTGGCCCATTGTCATCACACTGAATAAGCTCCAATACTGTCCTGGAATTCATAGTTAATATGCAAAATCCAGAGAGCCTAAGTCAATACTTTTGAACAGCTAAGTTTTTCCTCTGGAAAGAGCAGTAAACTTGAATATAAGAAGAAAAATAAAGTATTGAGGATGTGGCATAGTTGGTAAAGTCTTTTTCTCATGTGCAGGAAGTCCTGGGAGTACCAGCTCAAGCCTGTAATATCAGCTCTCAGGAGGTAGAGGAAGGAGGAAAAGAATTGCATTATCTTGCAACATATGGCATTTGAGGTCAGCCTGGTTTACAAGAGGCACTTCCATCTTACCCAGTGTCCACCCAAAAGGAGAAAAACAAAGACTTTCATACACAATATTCTACCTATTGAGTGGCCATTTTATGCCATTTGATAAAGAGAGAAATAAGATCTGAGTACTTATGTAGTTCTTGGAGACAGGACTTCTCTGCTTCAATAGTTTAATTCATTCTGGAATTCATTTATACATTCTACCAATAGACATTTTTGAGCACACTCTAAGTGCTAGGTTCTGGGTTAGATGATGAAAATACATGATTCTGAATAGGTTCATTTGTTCCAGGGATTTTTTTTTTTCGACACAGGGTTTCTCTGTGTAGTCCTGGCTGTCCTGGAACTCACTCTGTAGACCAGGTTGGCCTCGAACTCAGAAATCCACCTGCCTCTGCCTCCAAGTGCTGGGATTAAAGGCATGCTCCACCACTGCCGGCTGTTCCAGGGAATTTAAAAGCAGGGGTGAGATGATTTCAACCAGACATACAGCATTAAGTTAGTGTGTAGAATGTAATGGTTTCTAGTGTTGTTCTAGGATAAAATGCTATTCAGGACAGCATCTGGAGAAGGTGACAGGAACTGTCTTATCAAAAGACATGCCATATGAATATGGGAGATGGAAAGACACTGCAAGATAAGAGTTCAGCATACACAAGTGGTCAATAAGAACTGATCTGCTGCCAATGGGATAATAGTCAGGCTGGTGAGAGAGCTTGGTTAATAAAAGAAATTCCTTTACAATCATGAGGACCTCAGTGTGATTCCCAGAACTCACATAATAAAGCCAGGTGTGATGGCAGAGCTTGCAATTACAGCACTAGAGAGATGGATCCCTGGGGCTTGTTGACCAGCTAGTCTTGCCTACTTGGTGAGCTACAAGCTAGTGAGAGACACTGTTTCAAAAATAATAAACATCAATGACAACTCAAAAAACTCAAAACCAAACAAATAAATCCTAGTAAACAAGATGGACTGTGTTTGAGGAATGATGTCAGAGATTATACAGGAGCGTCCACATGCTTGTAAACACACTTACATGCACACCAGCACACACATATATATAGTTGTACTCAAAAATACACATGCATATACAAAAGGGGAAGGAAATCACATCATTTGTAGGAAAATAGGCATAGACAAAGATATGTTGAGCAAAATAATCTAGAATCAGAAAGGTAAGAATCATGTTTTCTCTCACACATGGACTCTATAGAGAAAAAGACACAAAATGGAGGGTCGAGTAGAGAAAGGAGGGAGATTGAGGAAAAGGGGAGTGGACTAAGAGAAGGCTTCAGGTGGATATGATCAAAGTACATCATATTCATGAATGGAAATGTCACAATCAATGTACACTAATAAACAGAAAATTATCGTGCACACCGTAAACAATTTCCAATTACTAATTAATGCATTTTGATATAAGTAATTACAAAATGCCCAAAGTGGTTGATAACTTATTTTGCATCGAAATTAGTAATTTGTAGGTATGTTAATATATTTTATAATTTAAAATGCTAACCATATTAATTGTCAAAATTAAATGTAATCAGCAATACAATTACAGAGATAGTGGTCTATTTGAACACAAAGTCTTCAAGTGAGAGAGGTGGAACAGAGAGACTGCTGCAGGCACTCTCCACTGGGAAACTCATGGGAAGAAAGTCGGGCTGTGTGTTTACAGTGATTGTTGAGGGAGGACAACAGAGTGTGAAGAAATGTGCACTGCCTCTGGAATCTTCTATCTTGAAATGATTTACTAACCTTCACATTTAATTGGCTAAAGTAGGTCACATTGCTCCTCCTTACTTCCCAGGGGACAGAGAAGCACAATTCTCTTATTTGTCCAGAAGTAGACAAGCACTGTTACCACAGCCACTCAACTATTAGTCGGGATAACTAGAAAAGCAAAACCCTTAGAGGTATTGAGATTGGAGGCATGACCCAGTCAGTAAAACACTTGCCTTGCTAACTGAGTTTGATCTGTGTGATGCAGATATTTGAGAGCCATGGGAGGCCTCTCTTGGCTTAGCTAGGCATGATTCAGAGAGACTAAGGTACCAGATAAACAATAGTCATCAAAAGTCAACCCAAAGTTTGAATCTTCATCCTTGTCTAATATCAATGGGGAATGAAGACACAGACATAGGTGGTGCGAGCATGAGAAAGCAAGTTTATTAAGAAAAGAACAGGAAAAACTAAGATTCCCATAGTGAAAGGGCTCCCCAGAGGGTTCTGTTAAGCTGCCACCCCAGTATCTTTTTATAGGACTTATGGCAGAAACAGGACAAAGACTGAGGTCATTTCTACTGGGACTGGCTAAGTCTCTGGGCAAATCCTGGACTAAGCCAATGGAGGTTCATATGATCTGTTCATGTCCCCAGGTCTTGGCTTGGTTTGCAAGCCTCTGACCTTGGTAGGTCTATTAGCCTTTGGCTTTGATAGGGTCTACAAGCCATTAATTAAACTGTGCTCTCATGTTTCTATGATCAGCTTATAGCTCACTGTGGACAGTTGTCTGTTTTAACTATGGGAAGCTAACCCCTACTATACCTATTAAGATGTAGCTACAGTCGTTCTTGGTTGCCTCATATTTAGCTCCTTGTTTATGAGAGAGGCTTTGGGTAGCCTCCTTTCTGGAATATATAGAGACTTTTTAGAACCCATTCTTACAGTTCAGTCTATTGCAATTATATACATCAGATGTAAGACTCTTTGTAAGGGCAGCAGTGCTTTGCATATGTTCCTCAGAGGTTGTAGGAGCCAGACAAAGCTTGCTAAGACTAGTTTTGTTACTTTTTCCAGAGTCCTGTTCTTTCTCTTAGCTGGTTGGCTTGGTTGTCTTATACCCAACTTCAGGCCCATTTCTTTACTTTCCTCATTGTTTTTTGATGTCTTAACTCTAAAACTTCCTTTAACCGTAACATCTGTTTTCAATGTAACACTTAGAACTCATATAAAGAAAAATACAGAGTGGTGACATATGCTTTAGATTCCAGTGCCAGGATAGCAGAGACAGGAGGATCCCTGGCATTTGCTGACCAGATAGCCACTTGTTGAATTCCATACCATCAAGAGATCCTATCTCAGAAAGCAAGGCACATGGTACCTAAAGAGCAACAGCTGAAGCTGATTGTGGCCTCCATACACATGTAATACATACACATTCATGGACACAAACACAAATTAGAACTATTATGTTTGGTAAGTGTTACTTTTCCAGAACCTGGTTTGTAAATAGCTTCTCTATTAATAGGATCCACATGTTCTTTATGTCATATTTCAATTTCTCTTGAATGTCATAAGAACTGAATCATCTCAGAATGGAACATTCTTTTGGTATGACTAGTTTTCCTCAAGTGGGCACCTGCTTTCATCAATTTAAAAATCTGTTTCTGTTAATATGATTTGATCTTTGGGGCAATGGTCCCTTGTTCTTGTGGACCACAAGAAGGAAAGAATCCAACTTCTGTTTATTGTTGGTGGGAGATAGGGAATACACAAAGCTCTTGCTTTTTACCAGAGACTGAATCACCCAATATTTATTTGGGATGTTTATTGTTAAGGGGTATCTCACTTGACTAAGGTATGCCCAGCTCATTGTTTCTTTCAGAAACTGTAGGATTTCAACATGCTAGCCTGAGGATCTGTGTTTTATATATACTATATGGACTTCTGGAAAAATACTTCTGAGTGGAGTCTTGGGAGTGATTGAGAATTCTAGAAGCAGGGTGACCTAAGACCTGGCTCCATGTAACTACTTATGAATCTGCTGTAAGTTCAAAGTATCTGAGACTCTACCTGAGTGAGATACTAATTGAAGAAATGAAGTACAGTTATGTGTACAGAAAAGCTGGGGTTGGATGGTGTCCTGGCTGGTTTTGTGTTAACTTGACACATGCTAGAATCATCAGAGAGAAAGGAGCCTCAGTTGAGAAATGGCTCTGTGAGGTTCAGCTGTGAGGCATTGCCTCAATTAGTGATCAGTGAGGAAAAGCCCAGCCCACTGTGGGTGGTGCCATCTTTGGGCTGGTAGTTCTGCTCTTATAAAAAAAAAAAGCAGGCTGAACAAGTCTTGTGAAGTAAGCTAGTAGACAGCACCTCTCCATGGCTTCTGTGTCAGCTACTACCTCCAGGATCCTAACCTGTTTGAGTTCCTGTCCTGAGTTCCTTCAGTGATAAATAGCAGTGTGGAAGTGTAAGTCAAAGAAACCCTTTCCTTTCCAACTTGTGTTTTTGGTCATGGTGTTTCATCGCAGGAAACCTTAACTAAGACAGAATAGCTGTAAACTCTGATAGAGCCACACCAACTAAGAAATAGCCCAGGATCTCAGTGAGTTTGTTTAGTAAAGCACAGGAGAAGGGGCTACTAGTTTCTGTAGGAGCCCTCTGTAGGTGAGCAGTCTCAAGCTGTAATCATCTGGGAGGAGGAAGCTGAAGTTGCTAGCTTTTGCACATTCTGGTCAATTGTTCATTAGTATTTTGCACACACTGTCAAGATTTGCACTTGGAAAAGAGGAAGTCTTTGCTATCCTTCTGGCCTCACCCAGGGAAGGCTTTGTCATTTATTCCCAGGGGTCTGAGGCATTAGGTCCTTGACATGACCATGCCTGTAAGGAGCAGAAAAAGCCCTAAGTGAGCCAAGTCTTGAATGAATATGTGTATGTTGACATGAGTTGCCCATGTCAAAGACCTCAGAGCTTCAGACTCATGGGAGAATGGCAAAGCTTTCCTCCATGCACCCAAGGTGAGGTCAGAGGGATGGCAAAGCCTTCCTCATGGAATTGGGCACACGTGTTGTCTGTGTGTATAATATGTCTACTATACCTTTCTCCCTCAAATGTTACAGCTTGAATGTTCCTCTAGAGACTGCTCCTACCAGGATTAACTAAACCTGTCTCTTTGATTTCACTGTTAAACCATAAACTCTGCCTTTATTTTTTTTTTTTTTATTTGTATGTAGCAACTATGACTCCTTGTCCAGCTGCTTGCAATAGCCCTGCTTGCAGCTTGTTGATTTAGCTAGGCTTCCTGCTCAGCAAGCATCTGGGAATCCTCCTGCCTCTGCCCCCCACAGTGGGTGAATACAAGTATGTCTGTACACCTGGCATTTTATATGACTTTAGGATCCAAACTTGTTTTTCACTCTGTGTAGCAAGCCTTAACCACTGAGCAATCATTTCAACCAGGAACCTTCATTCTTGGGGTGTGTAAAAACGAGCAATTTTTTTTAAAGGTAATTCAAGCTTTAGTGAAAATTAATCTTTCTATGTGGACACATGGCATTACCAAAATACAGATTTATTTGGGGTAATAATTATCTCACCTGAAATCATCTTTCATTAAATGGTGTCTGGGAGCACTGGAGGTCAGGAAGGGTGAAGGCAATTTTCACTTTTGTTTTAGTGTGAGCATGTATTATGTGTGAGGGTGGATGTGACAAAAGATGAATTTAGATGTGGTATATTGAATGGGAGTTGCCTAGGGATGACTTTGGAAATAGTAAATAGTCTGCTGAATTTAAAAGTCAACAGGTTCTAATGAGACAATTCTGACTTTGACCTGTGAGACAATATGGCATAGACTTTTACTAGAAGGAAGCTATGCCATACCACATTTTACCTTCTGGGCTCCCCGGTCCAGCTTCCAATAGACTTCCAGTTCTCTCTCTGTAAGCCTTCCATTTCAGTCTCTCCTCATTCAGATCTCAAAGCTGTAATTAGTGTGCCTAGGAAAGATTTTCAAAAATACAGACATTAGTAAGTCTACCCTGCAAGTAGCTAACCCCTGAGGAGAGGGACCTAAGTGAGTGTCACTCACTGTAGGCTTGTATGGAGTAAGAAGAACATTAGGGTGGGACACAGTCACATAATGAGATGCTGCAACAGGGGCTCTTCCAAGGCCAGAGATCTGAGTCACTCAGTTAAGAAGGGACAGCTTGAGAAAAGTAGGGTAGATTTGAAGAGGCAGATCCCAGTTTCTTTAAGAATGCTGACTGATGCTAGCACTGGCTGGATTTGGGGTAAATGTTAATCCCAAAGACAGGAGGAGAACAACCACTGACCCAAATCATCATGGTAAAATTAAAGCAAGCTCTTTTATTTGTATACATGGGCTGCCTTCCCCTAAGGCAGAGTTTGAGAGGTCAAGGACTTTATAGCTGAGGTGGGAAATCTGGTGGGCAAAATAGGCAGGGTTACAAGGAGTACATAAGCATAACAAGTTAGTCCTAATGACCTCTTGAAACAAAGACATAGTTGCAAGGTGGATATAACAACAGATAGTCATAACAAGGTAGCCATACAACCCTTTTAAAACAATGGTAAGATTGCAAGATTGTTATTAACTTTTTGAAACAGAGACGTTATTGCCATTCCTGGAACAGTTAGTACAGAATCATTTATTAGGGTTACATGTGGGACATAGTCCAATCCTTGAGAAACAGAGGTTCAATCATAAACAGGAACGAACCTAAATTGTTGTTACTAAAACATGGTTTTTAAGCTTAAAATGGAGCCAGGCTGGTTCTTCATTCAAAGAAAGGCTTTTTATGCAGAAGTATGTCTCCACCCCCAGACAAAGGGAGGAGGAATGAGTTTCTGTGCAAGTACCAACTCGTGGAAACTCCTGAGAGCTGTAAATTTCTAGAAGGGACAATGTCTGCTTCTACTTTCTCTGTAGCCTGGGCAGGACTTGGGAGAGGAGTGGTTGTGAAAGCTGCACAGCAGCAGGGCTGAGTGTCTCTAGCCCTTCAGAAAGCTGTTTCCATAAATCATAGCAAGTATCATTGCTGGGGCCATCAGATAACAAGGCATTCTATAACATTCTTGCTAGTTACACACGGAGCCCACCAGTGAAGCATGGTTCCAAGGCTCTCAGGGGAAGCAGGTATTTGCCAGAGCACCTTAGTGATAAACACAAACAAGAGGCACATTTTCGATTCATCTTAAGAACTGTTGTTAGAACACATAATTTGGTTGTCCTTTCACTTGCTAAAGCTACTGGGTAGAGAGCAAATACCACTAAGAAGGAATGGAATAGCAGACGTCTCAGCCAGGGTTGCTTCCACGAGCTGTGTGACACGCCTAAGGTATAAACAGGACCTCCTTGGTTTTGTATTCATCAATTGGTGTTTTAATTAACAGGAAACATAGAAAGCTAACTGACTTTCTCTTGAGGTTTACCCTGTGAGACTAGATTACAAAAACATCTCTGGAGATTTTGAAGAGACTGTATTTCATAGCTACAGAGAATTGCTGTAGCTTTAGGAGAAAGAGAAAGCTTGTGTGCTTTAGGCTAACAGATGAAGCCAACCTGTTATCCAGTAGTGTTTCAGCATCCCCTAGACCCTTCTATAGGTTGTCTTGGGCCTTCTAGGATCATCATTCCATTCCCCACAATACTAGAGTAAGCCTGACCCTCCACCCTTGCCCCACACCAGGGCTCTCCAGGTTGTAATTCTTCCTGTTTGGTTCATTTAGTAGCATCTCCCAGGAAGCCAGTGGCTTCAAGAACAAGAGTTCTTGAAGGGGACTCAATTGTGCATCTGTATAACTATTTCTGTCCTGGAGGGAACAGGAAGGCTCATAAGACTCTGGCAGCTCCAGGGATGCAGCTTTTATGAGTCATGCTGGGGTGGGCTTTTCAGTGATAAGTTACCTGTAAACAATCCACTCAGTTTACTGGCTTACACTGTATTCTTTGATCTGCCATTGGTGCTCTGTCTAGGGTGAATAGGTGTCTCTCCAGGAAAAGACACATAACAGCATCTATCCTTTGCAAATGTAGAGCCACCATCTTTACCTCTAAGTAGTCACTCACAGACTTTCACAGGATGGAAGGTTCATGTTTGGAGGATTTAAAAAAAGTGCTTGAGACATATATGATCAGCAAATGACTAGAGAGTAAATGGGACTATGGAGGACATAATTAGAGAATAGAAACAGGCTCAGACGTGAGCATAATTAGAATGTCAACCTGGAAGGTGCCTGTAGAGAAAGATGACCCTTCAAACTGGATTGAAATGGAGAGTAGAAGAAAACTTGAGAGGTCAGAGGTCACAGAGTGTTGGTGAGACCATTTGCCCTGTAAGTATGGAGATCAGAGTTTGTATTTCCAGCACCTACATAAAGACTGTATGGGTATTCATCCTGTATGTAATAAAATCCAAACCAGTGAGCTCCAAGTCAATAAGAGATCTAGCCTAAGTAAATAAAAGTAAAGGAAGAGGTGACAACAACCTTTGGCTTCCATACTCATGCCATACATATTCAGACTCATTCCCACATACTTGTTTGTACGTATACATTCTCAAACATGTATACATACATACACACACAGAGGTCACAGGAAACAGGGTTGGTAGAGTTGAGAGAATATGGTTCATATAAAAAGAATAATGTGTGTTAAAAAGAAAGTGTGGCTGGGTGTGGTGGTGGTGGTGGTGTGCATGCCTTTACTCCCAGTATTTAGGAGGCAGAGATAGGTGAATCTCTTTGGGTTCGAGGCCAGCCTGGTCTACAGAGTGAGTTCTAGGACAGCTAGGGTTCTGTTACACAGAGAAACCCTGTCTTGCAAAAACAAAAGGAAAAATATAGTGTGATTATTAGGCCTGAGAAAAATAAACAGTTGCACCTAGCAGTGAGGAGGCCCCTGTAGGGAAACACTATTGAGACTAGTCATGGAGGAGGAATGGGGCACAGAGGACTCACTGGTGAGGAAGTAGACATGGAGAGTGTGGACAATAGAAAGAATGACCAATGAGAAAGAACATAACACTCAAAAGAGTTGTGAACTTGCAGTGGGCTCATTAAGTTAGGAGTATTTGGTGTTTTTAATGAAGGTGGAAGAGTTGTGAGCTTTGCAGACCCAGAAGAGAGACTAACTGACCACATGGGTCTTTGGCCTGAGAAGGCAGCTGGTTGCTAGGAAATGGTAGTGAGCTGAGGATGTAACTCAGTTGGTAAAGTGCTTACATAATATTCATGAGGCTCTGGCTTCCATTACAGGGACTGTATTAATGGGCTGTGGAGCACACCTGTTATCCCAGCACACAGGAGGCAGAGGCAGGAGAATGAAAAGTTAAAGATCATTCTCGACTCTATAGGGATAGATAGTGAACTGGGGGTTAGGTTTGTGTAGGAGGAATTGCCTCTTCAGTGGGAAGGAAGGAGTCAACAGGGTGTTCTCGTAGTGAGTTGGTACTGTGAGACTAGAATCTGATTCTGTTCTAGCTGGTCAACAAATCAAAGCTGCATGCAGAGGTGGAGGGCTCAGATAGAGGCCTCCTTGGGGAGATAGTAAAGAACAAGCCACTTGTGAACCAAAGAGGGCAGATTCAGACTGAGGGATGCCAGCTGCCTGCCAGAGCTCTTTCCCAGCTTTCTTAGAATGAGAGGTGCCTTGTTCTGGGATTTATCTCTAAATCCAAGGGATGAGTCTCACATCAGCTCTTATTCTTCCTTATCATCCACATGTTTGAACTTTTTAGTTAGTGAATTCAATTTAAAAGTTTACTGTTGGATGTAAACATGTACCCATTTAATCCCTGGATTTGTGGATGGCAATAAGAAGCCAAACAAATTTAACACATTTAATAGGGTCGTCTTGTCTGCTATTGACTTCATGGACCATGTTTCTAAGGGAAGTTGCCTCTTTAGAATCAACCTTTAGATTATCTACTTTCTTTGGAAACATGTAGCCCAGACTTCTTCAACAACTGTGAGGCAGTTTATTTGAAAACATGGTGTTTGCTGTGATAAAAAAAAAAAAAAAAAAAAAAAAAACTAGAGCAAAATCAATTAAATGGTTTTATATAACAATAGGCATGAGATTTTCCTTCTTTACACAAAGGCTTAACTTTCAAAATGCTTTATGTGTTTATACTATATAGAATGTACACCCAGACACACATAGATACAGATATACGCAGGTACATAAGCACATATACAAACACATAGACATATACATACAGACACACTCATAGACCCAGACATATTCAGACTGACATGCAATTATACATATGCATACAGACATATAGACACAAACGAATGGATGAACAGGCACATACAATATACACAAACATATACACATAGACACCCACACACAGGCATACACAGACTGAAACATGGTAACAAAGACATAGATACACGTGTATAGTCCCACATAGGTATCTAGATATACACAGACACACAAAAATACACACAGATGGATACACATTTGCTGTTTTTTTAGACAGATCTTACTATGTAGACCATGCTGGCCTTGAACTTATAGCTTTACTGCCATAGCCTCCTGAGTGCTGGGAATTGCAGATGTGTATCAACATTCTTGGCTCTGTGTTTTCATATACAATGTTTTTACAATTATTATTTTTTAGATTTATTTCATATGCACAAGTGTTTTGCCTATATGTATATATGTGCACAAGTTCATACCTAGTGCCCTCAGAAATCAGAAGGGTATCAGATACCCTAGAACTGGGATTATCAGTTACCATGGTTTCGAGCTATCTTGTGGGCACTGGGAATCAAACCCATGTCCTTTGCAAGAGTAGCCAGTGCTCTTTACTGCTGAACCACCTCTTCAACCCCCTCATACATGCTGTTTTAATGTGTCAGTTGATCTTCATTTGATAAGTCTAACATTAATTTTGTTGTTGTTTCCAGACAAAATTTCTCTGTTTATCCCTGGCTTTCCTGGAACTCACTCTGTAGATCAGGCTGGCCTCATACTCAGAGATCTGTCTATCTCTGCCATCTGAGTGCTAGGATTAAAGGCATTAGCCACTATGCCTGGCTATTAGTTCCTAATGTAAATTCTTGGATTGAGAGGATAACTCAGTGGATAAAAGTACTTTCAGGGAAAGTATGATGACATGAGTTCAGATTTCTAGAACCTTCTAAAGCTGAGCACGGCAGCAATACAGTGTTCCTAGTACTTTAGCAAGATGAGAAGCAGACAAGAGAACCACTAGAAGTTCCAGGGCCAGATAGTCCAGGTATTGTGGTGAATTGTATGAGATGTCTCAATATTCTCAGACATCTGAATGTTTGGTTCCTTAGTGATACCATTTGGGTAGGTTTAGGAGGTGTAGCATTTGTTGGATGTGTTGTGACCAGCTGCCTCAGGCTCCTCCTGATATGCTTTACACACTATGAAGGACTGTGAGCCAAAATAAATCCTCCCTTCCTTCAGTTACTTTAATCAGGTATTTTGTCACAGCAACAAGAAAAGTAAGGTGTATGCTATTGGACTGGACTTTGAGGCTTCAAAAGCCCACATTATTCCTGGTTAGTTCTTAGTTCTTTCTCTGCCTCATGCTTGTGGATTAAGATGGGAGCTCTCAGCTACAGTGCCATGCCTGACACCATGGACGCCTAACCCTCTGAACGGTAAGCCTTAAATAAACCCTTTCTTCTGTAAGTTGTTTTGGTCATGATGTCTCATCTCAACAGTTAAAATGTAAGACACTCACTATGTTAATTACTTTTCTTGTTGCTGTGACAAAATACCTGATTAAAGTAACTGAAAGAAGGGAGGATTTATTTTGGCTCACAGTCTATCATAGTGTGTAAAGCATATCAGGAGGGTCTGACGCAGCTGATCACAACACATACAGTCAGGAAGCAGAGAGATGAATTCTGTGCTCAGTTTTCTTTCTCCTTTTTATGAACTCCAAATACCTAGCTCATGGGATAGCGTCAACCACATTCAGGGTGGATCTTCCCTCTCCAGTTAAACCTTTCTGGAAACTCCCTCACAAATAAATCATGTCTCTTATGATTCTAAATTCTATCAAGATGTCAATTCCGATAGATTGTCAATTTACCAAGACACTAACATTAACTTTAACATTTTGCAAGGATCTCTCAAAGATTGAGTGTCTCATCTCAGAGGTTGTCAAGGCTAAGGTATTTAACTCTCTGGCTATGATCATTGTTCTGTCTATGGTCCTCACCCTCATGTTGACTCCATTTAGAGCCACCATCATCCCACCAGGTATCCACCAGACTGACCAAAATGGGTGTGAAGCTCTCTCCAAGATGCCCCATGGGGTTGATCTCAAAGGAGAGTCTGACCCTTTGGCTTGTTATTCTTGTAGTCTCTGGATTCTTGCTGCAATTTTGTGCTTGATGGGCACTAATATTAACGTTTCCTTCATTTCTTTATAAAAAGTAGAGATTAAAAAAAAAAAACAAAAAACTGCTGGGCAGTGGTGGGCACGCCTTTGATCCCAGCACTTGGGAAGCAGAGGCAAGCAGATTTCTGAGTTCGAGGCCAGCCTGGTCTACAGAGTGAGTTCCAGGACAGCCAGGGCTACACAGAGAAACTCTGTCTCGAAAAAAAAAAAAAAAAAAAACAACCCAAGATTGTTTTCTTAAGACCAGGGAAATATTGACAGATTGTGGCAATTTTCAGGAAGAAGTGATAAGTGACAGGGAAGGACCCATATATGGAGGGAAAATGTGAGAAGAAGTCGTCAACTCACAGGTCAGCTGCAGCATCCCCAGGCAGCATTTGCAGAGACAATGAGCTACAGTCCAGCCAGCCGATGAGTTGTAGCTCCACCTGCCACCCCCCAGCCAGCATCTGCTTAAATGTGGTCGTAAACACTGGCATAATTCAGTTGCAATGTACATGCCTAAGCTGTAAAATGAGTTAGGAAAAATTATATTTAGAATGTATGCTAAAAGTTTACTTGAAAACCTTAAGCAATGGACCAATCTTATGAACATCTCTTAAAGAACGAAGTAGGCAATACTCATTTATGTGAATCTTCTCTAGCATAACGGATGATTATACCTGAAATTATTTCATGCCTTCAGAATGGGGAGAATTCTGATTCCAACTGAACTGAGCTGAAGTTACAAAACAGTGAAACTCAGGAGTTCATGCTTCATCTTTGACTGTAGGTTTCTTTCCCTGTCTTTTCTTGTGTGCTGGGCGGCAGGTCTTCATTCTGTCTCCTCATGGCCCCTGGGCTGAGATATTACCCAACATTTTTCTTTCAAAACATGAATCAAGATTCTATCAGGTCCATCATGGTGGTTATGACAACTGAGAAAGGAAGAAAAGGTTCAGAATCCGCACAAGCCCTTTCAGATATGCCCTCTGTGACTGGACTTCCTCCCCTGGGCCCTGCCTCTTAAAGGTTTCACAGACCTTCCACTAGTAACACAGTCTGGTTTGTAAGCCATTCGCATGTAGTCATTGAGGGACATTTCAAGGTTCAAGCAGAGTACCTGGGAGCATGTCTTTTGATAAGCCAATCCCTCCACTCTGCAGTGCTTGCTGGAAAGAAAGGAATATAAATCTGAACTCCAAATACTACTTTAAAAAGGACACTGTATGGACTTACCTCCAATTGATTTCCTTGAAGGCAAATTCTAGCCTCTGAGATTCTGAAAACTCAATTAGTCTCACAAAGAAAAAAAAAATCTATGGAGTATTTATAAATTCTCTAAGATATCAAACATTCAGTATATCCTTAAAACCATGCTGGCAGATCTTTCTTAGCATGTAACTTATTTGCTAAAAGAGATCATTTTTAATGTGCTTTTCACATAGTTTCCCTCCAGGAACTAGAATAAGCTGATTTAAATAGGCATTTAAAAATATTAAAACTGCATTTAGAAGAAGGATGCATAATTCAGTTGTTTTATCAGTTTAGATATTACCCCTACATCCCAAAGTGTTCAAGTTATCACCCACTCTCAGAGAACTCTGGACACAAATGTTGTGTTGAGGTAAACACAAGCTCAAGGACATATCTGTGGTGAGCTCTCAGACCTTTGGCTTACTTATTGATTTATCATTAAGTGTGTTAAGTATGTGTGTGTTCATGTGGGATATCATTAAGCATATGCGTGTTCATGTGAGGTATGGTGTCTCAAGGCCAGAGAGCAACCTTTGGGTGTTGTTATTGAGAAAGGTTTCACCTCTTCCACCACATTCCCTCCCTCCCTCTTTCCCTCCCTCTTTCCCTCCCTCCCTCTGTCCTCCTCCCTCGTCTCCTTCCTTCTTTTTCTTCCTTCCAGACAGGGTTGCTCATTGGCCTGGAGCTCACCTATTAGGCTAATTTAGCCGGTAAGCAAGCTCCATGTATGCCTTGCCCCACCCACCTCCACAGTCTGGGATTGCCATCACCCACCACCATACCCAGCTTTTTACATGGGTGCTTTTACATGGATACTCAGGGTTCTCTGTTTAGATGGTAAATACTGACTGTATTATCTCCCGGTACCCTTATTAACATTTTGGAGACAGAGTCTCATGTATCCCATGACCTTGAACTTGATCTGTAGTTGAAGGCGGTCTTAAACTCTTGCTTCTGCTTTCAAAATTCAGGTGTGTGCCACCACACTGGTTTATGTAATACTAGGGATTAAACCCGGTGTCTTGTACATGCTGGATAAACAATGTACCAAGATATATTCCTAGCCTCAGGCAATTGGTTTTAAATAAGAGAAATGGACTCTTCTTGAACTTAGGCAGAGAGGATCTGATAGGCTGATGCTAGGCACTCTTGACATCTCTATGGGGACAGGAAGGAGATGGGCCAGAACCAGAGAAACTGGGTAGCTAGAAAAAAAAAAAGGTTGTGGGGTATTTAAAAATTCTTTAAGATACCAAACTTCAGTATATGCTTAAAACCATGCTGGTAGATCTTTGTTAGCATGTAATTCATTTGGCTTTGACTGCTCTGCTGATCTCTGGAAGAGGAATCCATGTAATGCCCAAGTCAGAACTTCCCTGCATAACCTCTGCTCACTGGTGTTAGCTTAGAACTCAATTGGCCCAGGTTACCTGTAGTGGGGGTAGGGAAGAGGAGACCTGCCCTTCCGTCTTCACTGATGATAGCCAAGCATCCCCCTGTCTTTCAGGACCCCAAACATATAAAAGGTCCTAAATACTGGATTCCTGTCATTGTGACAGAATGCCTGAAAAACTGACTTAAATAGGGAAGGGTTTACTAAGGCTCATGGCTTCAGAGATAGTCCATAGTTGTTTGGTCTATTGCTATGAAGCAAATCACCGTGATAGGCACACTTGCAGGCAAGTCTGGTCCTTTCATGTTGTCTAAAAAGTGGAGAGAGGCAGCCTGTGTTTTGATAACCCCTTGGAAAACATGTCCCCAAAGACCTACTTCCTTTCATTGGAACTCATGTCCTAAAGATCTCACCACTTCCCAGTGATGTCACAGGCTGACACATGGACCTCTAGGGACACTTGGAACCATAGCAATACCTACAAAACTTCCATATCCTATATAAAGAAACCTAGATCTAAATGAACCCCAAATTCAGCATCCTTAAAGTACAGGTAGAAATGGGCTTGTTCTATAACTCATGTCACAGTATTTTCTCATGTGTCACTGGGTGCTTGGTTCTGTAATATAAAGGTATATGTGAAATAAAACCTATAGTTAAGAGAACAGCAAGCAGGGAACTGGGGAGATGACTCTTGAGTATGAGTGCTTAGTGCACAAGTATGAAGACCTGGGTTCAAATCCTTGATACCCACATAAAAAAAAAATCAAGCAAAGCCATATGTGCTGGTAATACCAGTGTGGAGGGCAGGAAAGACAGATGGATCTTGTGATCTTGCTGGCCATAAAAACCTAGCAGAAGTGGTGAGCTTTGGGTTCACAGAGATGCCCTGTGGAATACATATACCTGGGTACATGATTTGACCAGTTGGTAGAACTCAATGGGATCTTCATGCTCAGGTTTTACTCTTCTGACTTAAGTTGTGGGTGCTGGGAAGATAGTTCAGTGGCCCAAGCTCTTACCATCAAAGCCTGAAAACCAGTTTGGACTCCTAGAGCCCATGTAAATTCTGGGTAGGTGTGACTGCCCACCTGTAGTTCCAGTGTTAGAAACCAGAGACAGGGAACCAACGGCATAGAATGCATCCATGAATCTTGACAAAGCTCTGCCTTATTGAACTGATCAGATGCCGCAATGTCTTCTGGTGACCAGACCAACCCTGTAAAGAGGAAGACCCAGACAAGGGATTGATCACTGATGCAGAAGCTCCAAGACAGGGTGATAGGGATGTCTGTGGAGGAACTGGTCCAAGGAATATCAATTTCTGGGACAAGGTTTGTTGGACACAGAGGTCGAGAGCTGCAAGAAGACAATGTTGAGTGAGGAGTTCAAAACCATCACTACAATTAACAACAAGCTCATTGTTCAACTCCAGAACAAAGTCTCCCAGCTTGAATCTGCAGTGGCAAAGCTCCTGCTGCAGTTGAAGGCCCGAGCAACCACATCGCAATCTAGACAAAGAGCCAAGAAGCCGCTCAGCTTGCTGATCTATCCAGAGCGATGGGTAGGATGGCTAACAAGGTGGATCTTATCCATGCCAGATCTGCTATTGGAAGCAACCATGTCCTGGTGGAAGCCCCCTCAATGCCATTCCACACTGCCATGCCCCCTTGATGAAGAACTTCCACTCTGAGCAAGGAATAATAATCTAATTAAAAAAAAAAAAAAAAAAAGCAGAGATCCCTAGAGCAATCTGGTTAGCGGACTAGTCACATTGACAAGCTCTTTTGATTCAGAGATGCTGACTCAATGACAAAATGGAAGAGAAATTGAGGATGTCATTCACACATGTAACTGTATACACAGACTAACAACTATTCATAAGAAAATGAAAAAAAAATGCCTGAGTACCATACACATCTCACACATAACACTGTTATTATATAACATAATGCACAATCCTATAGCATAAATCTATATGTCACATAGATGCTACATATGTCATGTGGTACTATATGCTAAACACAATGTATGATTATGTACAACACAGAGCATAATGTATGAAGCAGAGCATAGTCTGCTTCATTGCTTCTTTTTCTCAGATTTCCCATTTACCTATTATTATTTGCTCACCCATTTTGAAACTCATTAAAGGTAATATAATGAGCATTATTCCTTATTAAGCAGGTGATTAGGAAGAGTGTTAAAGCAGTGTGTTAAGCAATCTGATTGGGGTGTCTTTGTGTGGCTGCTTAATGGGGAAAATTCAGGTTGGCAGGAGATTGCCCTCAGCTATCTCTCATTCTCAGTTCCTGGTTTTATTTTTACAAGACTATTTCATTAGCTAGCTCAAGACATTAAGCATTTATAATTAAACCATCAATGAATGGTAGTGTAAGAAGTAGAAGAGTTGAAAAGTTTGCACAAAAAAAGCATCAGTAAAGTCAAATGGGAACTAAAATGAATGGAGTGAGTCAATGAATGGAACAGCTAGTTCTGGATAAACTGACCATAAACAAAGACAGAGGATGGGAGGAAACTTACTCTCTAGCTGCTCATTCATCTGGGTACTCACATTTCAAATGCACTGTGGAGCTGTCGTGATGGCTCAGTGGGTAAAGTACTTGTAGAGGAACTGAGTGTGATCTCTAGAACCCAACTAAAGAAAAGCTAGAGAAGGACTGAGGATATTGTTTGGTGGGTTGTCAATTTGACACAAGATAGTCATCTGGGAAGAGGGAAGCTTAACTGAGAAAATGCCTCCATCAGATCGTCTTGTGGCAAGTTTGTAAAATTTTTTCTTGATTAATGATTGCAATGAAAGGGCTCAGCACACTGAGTAGTGCCATCCCTGGGCTGGTAGTCCAAGGGTGTATAAGCAATCTGAGCAAGCCACTAAGCAAAATTTCTCCCTCTGTGGTCTCTGTTTCAGTTCCTGCATGAACTGTAAGATAGATGAAAGAAACCCTTTTCTGCCCACCTTGATTTTGGTTAGAGTGTTTATTGAAGCAATAGAAAGGCAAAACACATTAATGGGTAAGAACATTTGTTTCATAAGCATGAGGACCTGAGTTCAAATACCCAGAAACCATAAAAAAGTAGGGCATGATTGGAATCTCAACTTTAAGGGACCAATATAGGTGGATCATGGGAACTCATTGGCCAGCTAGCCTGGCCAAACCAAAGAGCTTCAAGTTCACTGAGAGACTCTCTCAAAAAATGAGATGGAGAACAATAGGGAAGCACACCTGACCTTCACCTTTGGAGTCTGCATGTCTGTGTTTGGGTGCATCACACATCCAATGCCCTACACACGTTGATTCAAAATATTTTAAAGACTATTTAATTTTATGCATATGAGTGTTTTGTCTAACTCTATGTATGAATACCACATGTGTGCCTGGTGATGCCTACAAAGGTCAGAAGAAGGCATCAGATCCCCTAGAACTGGAACTTGTAATGGTTGTGAACCAGCATATGGGTACTAGTATATAAACCAAATCCTGATCCTCTACAAGAGCAATGAATGCTCTTAACCCCCCTAGTCACTCTCCAGAACCAATACTTTTTTTAAAAGCCAAGTGTGGTGGCATGTGTTTATAATTTCTCTCTCTCTCTCTCTCTCTTCTCTCTCTCTCTCTCTCTCTCTCTCTCTGCATGTGTGTGTGTCTGTCTGTTGGCAGGTAGAGGCAAGATATGAAGAGTGGAAGAAGTCTTCAGTGAGTTAATGTGTGCTGTTAACATAAGTACAGAGACAAGGACCACAGAGCCTCAGATCTGTAGGGAAATGGCAAAACCTTCCCCTTAGAGTAAGGCTCAGAGATTGCAAAGTCTTTCTCTGGTCCATGTGTGGATATTGATAGTGTGTGCAGAAAATGTTCACCATGGTTCCTTCACCAATATTTAACCTGAAGAGTGCTCTCCTATAGAGACTGTTTCTAACAAGATTAGCTAAACCTGTCTCCTTGATTCAGCTGTATACCATAAACTCTGCCTCTTTATCTGTGTGCAATAACTCCACCTCCGTGCTCAACTGTATGCAATAACATACAGTTATTGTTATCCCTGCTCAATTATATATAATAAACACACTGAGCTTCCAGGGTGCTGTGATTTCTTCATTAGAGAGCCCAATATACATGATCCCAGCTTTTCTATGTATCTCTGTGTTTGTTTACTCTTCATTCCCTCTATGCCCCAGTCAAACTCATCCCTGGAACAGTGCAGGACACAGCAGCAAGAGGATCCCTGGGCTCATTGACCACCCAGCATTGCCTCTAGTTGCCTATAGTATAAGGCCAGTAAGAGACCTTATCTCAAAAAGAAAAGGTGACTAGTACTAAGGAATGACAACTGAGTTTGCCCTCTGGCTTCCATGTATGCATACATAAGTATACATGCATGTGCATGTGTGTGTACATGTGTGTATACACACACATACATGTATGGCAGGTTAGCAATTAATTTTCAGGATGCTACTTCTTCATCTCTCTTAGTGGATGAATGTGTGAAAGGATGGACTTGCCCACCCACTTCTGACATTTCATACACAGTCCTAGTCAAGCTGAATTCCATAGAGCTTGCCAACATGGTAGCAGGGAATCCAGCCTCCCTGGTAGCCATGCATTTGGACTTCTTTTCATATAAACCAGGGAGAAGATGCTATGGCATAATCCTCACAATTGTGGGATGTGGAGGTCTTAGAGTCATATCCATGATGAATTAGAGATTTGCCATTAGGCCATCTGACTTCTCTAGATTCTGGTGTACCCATCCAGTGTGGGAAGAATCCAAATTTCTTCCTCATAGGACAGCTAATAGTATGATGAGAGTAAGAGACACTTAGATTAGTTATTCTCAACCTGTGGGTCATGACCCCTTGGGGCATTCAAATGACCCTTTTGCAGAGGCCACATATCAGATATCCTGTATATCAAATATTTACATTACAATTCATTACAGAAGCAAAATCACAGTTAGGAAGTAGAGCAAAAATAACTTTATGATTGGATGTTACCACAACATGAGGAACTATATAAAGGAGTTGTAGCATCGGGAAGTCTGAGAACCACTGCCTTAGATGCTGTAACTATACTGACTGGAATCAAATTGTAATTATTAATCCTGTGTGTTAGGATTCTATAGAAACTTTCACATCTATTTCCTCATTTAAACCTCATTAACTCCTATGTCGTTAATATTTTTGGTTTGGTTTTATTATAATGTAATATTTTACCAGTATGCCATCATGATCTATTTGGTATAGTTTTATGTAGGCCAGGGGATGTGTCTCCACTGGTAGAGAGCACTTGTCTTTCATGCAAATCCCTGGGTTCAGTCTCCAGCACTGCATAAATTAGACATAATGGTGCACATTTGTAATTCCAGTACTGAGGAGTTGGAGGGAGAAGTATCAGAAGCCCAAGATCATCTTGGGCTACACAGGAAGTTTGAGGCCACTTTGAACTCCTCTAACCCCCACCTCCAAAAAGAAAGGGATGAAAGAAATAAAATTAAATCAGCTTATGACATATTTCAGAAGAGCAGTGATGTGTGTGAACTTCATGACAGGAGGAGGTGCTGGGTTGGCGAGGTTGAAATAGATACAGTGATGTGTTAAGATGGAGAGCCTCTCTGTCTAGGGTGGTTCTAGGGCTGATGACTGAGACATACCTTTCCCACTACTTCACCCTTCTCTATTCTCTGCTTAGAATATATATGAATTTTTTTTGTGGTTTCCATCTTTCAGCACTCTTATTTTTCATCAGAAATTACCGAGTTATTAAAGGGAAACTGTTTCTCATAGTTGATGTATACTTGCCTGTGGATTACCCCATGTCAGACTGTCAGACTCTCAGTCAAGTGAGATCTCAGATATGAGGATGTACCTTAGGTCCAGGCAAGTGGTTGTTCTGAGCATTCATTTCCCATGTGCAGGAGTTTCTTAGAATTGATAGACAGGCTGTTTCTTGCCCTGCCTGTGTGTGTTTACCTCTGAATACTAGAGCAGCTTCCTGGAGATGAATTTCCTGCCCCCTTTTTTGGGGTCAGGGTAGTGTGGTTGTTTGAATAAGAATGGTCCTAGAGATTCCTATGTTTGAATGGTTAATCCCCAGTTAGTGGAACTATTTGGGAAGAATTGGGAGGTATGGACTTGTTGGAGGAAGTATATCACTAGGGGTGGCCCTTGAAGTTTCAAAAGTCTGGGCCAGGCCCAGTGTTCCTCTCTAGGCCTGCAACTTTTGAGTCAGATATGAGTTCTTACCTACTTCTCCAGAATCATGTCTATCTGCCTGCCACCAGACTTCCTGCCCTCATGATAACAAGCTCGTCCTCTGAAACTATAATCAAGCCCCCAATTAAATACTTTATTTTATAAGTTGCCTTGCTGACTTCTCACAGCAACAGAACAGTGACTAAGACAGGGAGCAGCCAGGAAATGCAGGAGAATAAATGGACAACCAAGTCCTTCCAGGTCACTGATGCTCTAGCAAAGCACTGCTTTGGGTCTGGGAGACAGTTCCTGGTGGTCTCTGAGGCACAACCATGTGTACTCTGTCACAGAGTGCTGTGCTCATGGCTAGTTTTCTTTTGTAGGGAGCTCAATAGTCAGTTATCGCTTCATGTGTGGGAATTGTTCCTTTAAGAATTGTGCAACCGCCCACATTTCTATCTTTAATTTTTATTACAGAAAAAGCATAAGACACCATTGAAATCAAGCACGAGGTTATTTGTTAAAGCAGAGACTCAGTTCATTGGCTTTGGTTTCCTTCCACAGGGATCTACTCTGAGGTTAAATAAAGGTGGACTCTGTCTTACTTTGTGAATGAGAATTCTTGGAAAGAAGTGGTGTCTGCAAAGACTAATTAAAAGTGCAGCCTTATGGAGAGGTTGGAGTGTTGCTGGTCCAGAGGCTAATTACCTTATTTTGGACTAGTCTTAGAATCTCACCCATAACCCTTTGTGTCAGAACCACTGCCCTGTGACTAGGAGATGAAAACCATTCAAAATCTATCAACTTAGCAGAACACTGGCATTCTAACCCAAAAGTTAAGAATGACGCCAGGTAGGGTGTTGGGCCTATGGAGAAGCTCCCCTGCTTTGCTGAAGCAGTCTCTCTGATGTATCCACCAATGTATTTTAAACTTGCCTTGATTTTATGGCTTTCTTTGTTCTGTAAAACCATAAAACCTCATGAAACTGCTTCCATGTTGGGAAATGGAATTTGGGGTAGCCTAAACCTGTACTCCTAGGCCATGGTCACTCAAAATGGCTCCAGAATAAATTACCTCTTATTCACTTTAAGATGAGAGCTGTAGTTGTTTTTCTGTCAATTACTTCATCCTACACAAATTAGCTGGGTTTGTTGTTGTTGTTGTTGTTGTTCTTGTTTTGTGTTTTTTGTTGTTTTGTTTTCATTTTGTTGTTTGTTTTTTGGTCACAAAATAGGTTGTGAGTTTGGGGTGAATGTTAGCTTCTAAAACAGATCTTTCTAAGAAACTAACTGAATAGAGAGAGCGCCTCATTAACAGGCTTTTGCTTGACTTCCTGAATGGAGAAAGATATAATGTGAGAGGGACTGAATTATGGCAAAGGCTGGTGATAAAACTCGAAGACTTCAGGGAGAATATTTAGAGGGTTTTGAAGGTAAATTCTAATTAAAGGATAAAAGGGAAGCCCAGTGCTGGAGCAAGGCGTGTGATGTTCACAGCGGGGACTTGTAGACAGTGAGGTGGCTATAAGACACAGGTTGGGAAGAGCTTTAAAGACCTAAATGAATAAGGATATAAGGTAAAATATTTTAAATCTTTGAGCTAGAGTTGCACAAGCCAAGCTGAATGGCACACATCTCTTCCCTATCATGAGGTAGAGGGAGGAAACAGAGGCTTTGTCTCAGTGAACAGATGCAGTGTGGGGAAACTGAGGCACAAGTACCCTGAAGGTGGGAAGCAAAAAGGAGAGGGATGTCTCAGCATGATCTCATCATAGCTGCCTATGCACATTTCAAGGCCTGAAGTGTTTGTTTTTCTTTTTTTTTTCTTTTCTTTTTTTTTTTTTTTTTTACCTATCTGCTTTCATCCTGATCCGAATGCAGGTCAACACAGCACCACACTTTTGCAGTGACACCACACACATGGTACTTAATCATGCACAGCAGCATGTGCCCTTTCCTTCTGAGTGAATGTGCTATTTTACCAATGTGATTGAGAAGTGTGGGGAAGACCACAGCTAAAGACAGTACCCCGACATTTCCTACCACTCAATAGAGTGTTATCAAAATGGAGAGCAACTAAGAAATGCCATGCAGATAGCTCAGATAGTAAAGTGGTTACCTTCGAAACAAAAGGACATGAGTTTAATCCTCAACCTGTGTGAAAAGCTGACTGTAGTGGCACATACCTCCAACCCCAGCTGGGAAGGTAGACATAGGAGGGTCCCTGGGAATGAGTTTAGCCTACTTGGTTAGCTTCAAGCTCAAAACCAGGAGCAAAAATGATAGCTGGTGCCTGAGGAATGACAGCTGAGGTTGACCTCTGTCCTGTACATACACACATAATGCCTGAAGGGCTTAGCTTTTAAGGACTCTGAAAGGTAGTCAGGGAAAGGTCATGGAGCTGCAGGGCTATCCACAGGGTCCTGAGGCACAGGCCAGTTCTTAGGTGTGACAGTCCTGTCAGGGTTTTGCTGGGGCAGCCAGCAAGCTTCTGAGCTGCCTGCTGCTGCTAAAGCCACTGTAGCAATCAGCATCTGAGTTATCACTGGTCTTCTAAGCCATAGAGAACCTGTCTTTCCAGACTGTTAAGATCATCTGTGCCTCCACATCAAGAAGCCCACACTATCCAGAAAGTAATAGACTGGGAAAGTCACAACTCAACCCTGTATGACTGGATTCCTACTGCAGAGGTCTTAACATTTTTGTTTTGACAGTCCTAAGGATGGAATCCAGGGTCTCATGGTCCGTGCTAGGCAAGTACTCTATCACTGTACTGCATTCTAGCCACAGAGCAAAGCTTTTAATCAAACTCATTGTTTCAGGTTGAACAAGATTTTTTTATCATCCTTAAAACTAAGTGAGCTAACAAGAGCCAAACATTTACCTAATAAAAGGAAAAGGACACAAAATGTGCAGCTGCTTGTGGGTGGTGATCATGAGCTCCTACATGTTCCATTGTGACTGGGTTTAACTCTCTGATTGATCATCATTCTGGGAAGGTTTAGTTTTTTGGCTAGGCCTTGATCCTGAATATACCATTCTTAAATTTTCCTTTTCTACCACCTGTGCATGTGTGTGCACTGTACATTCAGATTGATGAAGGAGACTAGAGGATTGTCATTTTTTTCTCTCTTTCTACTCTTTTTTTTCACATTTTATTTATTATTTATTGTATGTATGTCTATGCATGTGGAGATCAGAAGGCAACTTGTGAGAGCTGGTTCTCTCCTTTCACCGTGTAGATCCTGGGGCTTGAATTCAGGTCCTCAGGCTTGGCAGCAGGTACCTTAACCCACTGAGACATTTCTAGGCTCTTCCACCTTTATTTTTTGAGAAAGGTCTCTAACTGGTTGTGGAGTACACTGATTTGGCTAGATTAGCTGATCAGCAATCGAGTTCCATATCTGCCTGTCTATGTCTCCCCAGCATTGGGATTAAAGGTGTGCTGATTTTGCTTATTTTTTTATACATGGTATGATTTTTTTAAAAATCATATTTACTCTCTATTTTCCTTCTTTCTCCTTTCTATTCCCTCTGGACCCCTCCTCCCCACACATATTCCCTACCCTCATCTCTCATTTTAACACTCTGAGTTTAATTGAGGTTGCTTGCATGTATATGGGTATGGAGTTATTTGCTGGGTTATAGGCAACTTAACAGTGGCTACACCACTGAAGAAAAATGATTCTCTCATTTCCTACCAGCCATTACTGATAGCATCTCAGCTGGAATGTTTTTAGCTGGATCTTGCTGGTCTTGTGTAGGTAATCTTCCCTCTTCTTTTAGCTTCACTCAACCTAACCTTATTTGGGGTTTGCCTCAATGAGATGTCTCCTGTGTTCCAGGCTGGCCTCAAAGTCTCTATGAGGCAGATGATGACCCTGGAACTCCTGACCTCTATATTTATTCATGTACATTGAACATATCAGAATGCCATCTGATATCAGTTGCACCCCACATAGTCCTCAGCTTCAGACAGGAAAGTTGATTAAATCACAGGATGGCTTTCAGATCTAAGCAGGTTGACCAGCAGGAGGAGGTAGAGGCTGTCTGAGAAGTTCCAGTATTTGGGAGTTCAGGTAGGATATTAAAATGATGCTTGACACAGTCCTCAGGATCCTTCAAGTATTATCCATGTCAGGCTGCTCAGAGTGAGACTCCAAAAGTAGCAGCTCTGGGTAAGATGAAATTCATGTGATAGCAGCATCCTTGTTCTGGTGACAAGTTCCCCGTAGTAGTTTTCAGTCCCTGTAGGATTCATTTATTCCCCACTAAGGAGACCCATTGTACTTCTGGAGACAGATATGTTAAATAAAAGAAAAAAAGTCCTTCCTGAGAAATGCGGAATCTGCCTAAATTTTAGGCCTGTGTAAACAAAATGGCTCTGCAACTCAGAGGAGATGAAACCTTACATTCACTCCACAGATAAGAAGTAGCCACAGTCAGATGATTAAAGCTGATTGTCAACTTGGCAGGATTAAAAATTGCCATGAGGTAAATTTTGGGACATGCCTGTGAGGCAGTTTCTAGCTTAAGTAAATTTAGTGGCAAGATCCAACCCATGGGCTGAGGTCCTAGACCAAAGGAAAAGGAGCTGAAACTAGGACTCCTCTGTCTCTGCTTTCTGACTGTGGATGTAGTGAGATGTAACCAGACGTCTTGGCTACTTTATTGAGTTCTTTTTCTTACTACCCCATTCCACCCTTATCCCTTCCAACCCCCCAACATTAAGTAGTTGTGAAAGAGGGTTAGAGGGGAAAGGGGCATGGATATCATTTTAGTACTTCCTGCTGATTAGGGTGTCCAATATCATTTGACTACTTCCTGCTAATTAGTGTGTCTAGTTTCTTGGAGGCAAGTTTGATCTTCTTTATCAGAATATCCAATGTCTTCTTGTCACTTTGCTCACAACCACTTGACAAACAGCAGCAGCAGGGGCTCTGGCATTCATATACCCTCTGAAGAGTTCTCAGAATTGTAAAAGTAAACTATCTTCAGATGGCAAAATCACACCCCTGCTAGAGCATGAGACAAATTATATTTAGCTGCACTGGACAATCTGAGGCAGCCCCATAGCCCACATCTGAGACTGAAACAAAAACATTCACATAGCATTTCTATGTTTTTTAAAGAAACCAAAATCCTCAGTACAGTGTGACCAGCTGCTTCAGGATCCTGCTGCCATGCTTTAGCTCTATTATGGACTGTGTCCCTTTGAGCTGTAAGACAAATTAAACTCCTCCTCCCTCAAATTGTTTTTATCAGATGTTTTGTCACAGGAATGTAAAAACTAAAAAATGCACATTTATATTAGTTCTTCGAAAATGCTCACACACTGTCTCCTGTGAGCAGCCTGAGTTCAGGCAGTGATCAGGCTGAGTTTGTTCATGGTTTGGCCAATCAGTAATTGTGTGACCTTCAAGTCCTCTGTTTTCCTGATTTGTGCTGAAGGTACTTGTTTCATAGCATGTTAGGAGGACTAAGATCCAGGTTATTGTCATGTCAGCTATATTCACATCAGGGTTCTTCCTGAAACAGTTGGTGAAGTGAGCAGGTCAGTCAATAGGGGATGTCTTATGAGTGTGTGTGTGTTCATAATGGTGCATGTGTGTGTCTTTACACAGGTACACATGGGTATGCATCTGCATGTGGAAGCCAGAGGTCAACCTTGAGTGTCACTTCTTAAGAGTCATTGAGCTCAACAATTGAACAAGGCTACTGGCCAGGTAAGCTCCCTTGAAATCTAGCCCCAGCCCCACTAGGATCACAGGAACACCACCTTGTCTTTTTGTTACTGTTGTTTCTTTTTAATGTGGATGCTGTGGATGAGACTCAGATCCCTATGCTTGTGCAGCAAACACTATCAACTGGGCCATCTCTCAAGACCAATGGGAAGTACTGTCAACAGGAGGCTTCAGTTCTAGACTAACCCATTGATATGAGACAAATTGGAATTGGAACCAGTGCAGTACCACAGCCCTCAGGAAGTGTGGATGTGGAATGTAGGTCTAGATGTTTCTGTATGGATCAGGCAGGGTGTGTACACTGTGTGTGTGTGTAACATGACTTATAATTCCCAAATTCCCAGAACTGCTCCGAGGAAGGAACAGTTATGAATGTAAATCACCCTAGGTGACCCTGACCCAAGAAGTCCACAGCAATCTTCTAGTTGGACAGTGTCAGAAGGTCATTTCTTTCTAGAAAATGGGGGAGTCACTGATGTGGGAAAGTGCTAGGGCAGCATCTGGGCCTTGACACCCTTAATTCTTCTGGAAGGGAAGAAAGAACAATTGAATGACTTTAATGAGACTTACAGCAACTTCTGCATCTGGGAATGTACAGAATGCCCAGGAGAGAGGGAACTACAGGAAGACAGATGGAAAATGACGGCTGCTGACTTTAATGGGCATGATCTGTCCTTTAAGTTTTGGGAATCTTTTTGCCAGTTGTTTCCCAGGGGTTTTCATTTAAGTTTGAGATTCAAATGTACCCTTATCCACAGGGTAAAGGACACCATTAACACCAGATGTGTATTCTGTATCACATGCCCCACAAACATGTTCTCAACTAGCTTTCACAGTGACCTTATAAGGGAAAGATTTGAATGCTCATTTCATAGAGGAAGAAACTGATGCTCAGAAAGAGTAAGTGGCTATTCTTTATGGGAAGATAAATCAACAGAGGAATTCAAGTTTGTTTTTCTTGGTCCTCCACCCAAGATGAACTTGTCAAGTACAGAAGTCCTATGCCCTCTCTTACAGCATGTATGAAATCACCGGTTTTGTGAAACTACCTGTTTTGATGCGATTCCACTCTGTCTGTACAGTTCTAGTCCAGAGGCTTATGAGAAACTTGTGGGTTTTCTTTGAAGCATCTTGACTGAATGGTAGGAGCAGTCTTACTTGAGCTCAGAATTTGACAGAGTACTCAAAGTTGCTGCCATAGAAAACTGAGATCCACCACTGCCTTAGCTCTTTCTTTTTTATTTTTTCTGTTTCCTCTTTAAGAACTGTGTAGACCTGGCTGTATAAATTCTGGGCTGGCTATTGCAGCAATGGCTTTGCCCAAACGTTCCATCTGCCTTGCAGAGACTTCTTTTAAAAAGAAAAGAAAACCAGACATAGTTGGTACTTTTTATGAAAAAATAAACAGAAAGCAGTAATTTCTTCAGGATATATATACTTTCAGAAAAGATAAGAAAAACATTGTTCTGACAGGGAAGGAAATGTCTAAGGGAGTGGGTGGCGAGCCACTTGCCGCTCCCTTTCCTCTAGCCACAGGGGTGTGAAGACCTTCATTGAACCAGGTCTGTGAAAGCCATCCAGCATTCGCCCCGTGACTTTCATTCCAGCAGATGGGAATCTACTTAATAATCTCCAAACCTGCCAAGAGTGGAGGTCAACTCAGCCTCCAGAGCATCTCATTCCAGTGTTTAACAGTCTCTCTGTCAGGAATGGTTCCTGGTGCCCAGTGCAGGGTCCCAGAGGGGCTGCAGTTGTGCTTGCTTCCTTTTGACATGTCCTCAGGAGAGTTAGCTCCATTTCTTCAGATCCTTGAATGTCAAAAACCCCTCCTTTTCCAAATCAAAACAGACATTTTCTTTCTTGAGCTCATTGGTTTGAGACTGAGCCCTGTGATGGTCTTGGCTACCAGCTGCCCCGTTGTTCCCCCTGCTCTCCCCTGTGAAGACAGGACTCAGATAGCCTGGGTTACCTGTGCTGTAGCTTCTAGACTCCCAGCTCAGGCCCAGAAGTAGCTCAGTTAACTTGGTCATGGGACACTTTGAACTTGTTCCTCAAAATAGCCCTGGGAAATATTTCTTAATTTCATGCATCTCTGGGAAATTCAATAAAAATAGAGTCTGGAACATCTATTTTCTAGTCCATGTTATGGTTTGATTTCTAAAGGTAAAAGATGGTAAGGTGGGCTGGGAGGCAGCTCAGTGGCAGAATGCCTCAAGATTTACCATGAGCAATGGAGGTCAGTCCCTATTACCCACGTACAAGCTGGGTGCAGTGATGTGTTTGTGTAAACCCAGCACTGGGGAGATGGGAACAGAAGAATCAATGAAGTTAAATGGTCACACATAATTGGTGCTACCAATTAGCCTAATTGGTAAGGCTCAGATCCCATGAGAATGCTTGTCTCAAAAAACAATGTAGATGGCTCCTGAGAAAAGATAGCTCCTGAGGAATGGCATCTGAGGTTGACATCTAGAATCCTTGTGCACCCTACCCCCACTGCTCCTGAACACACAAAACAGCTGTGTCACAATTTGTATAAAATTAAAAATTACTAGCAGCATCATACCTTGTTTAATTAGTTACAATGAAATACTAACATTTCATAAACAGCAGGTCTCCTACCTGGAGTGATGAACGATCTGATAGGAGGATCAAAGCTGTATTATGAATTCTAGTAGAACATCCTCTGTTCATTCTCTCTCTCTCTCTCTCTCTCTCTCTCTCACACACATCTTCTCTTCTCTCTCTCTTTTTCTGTGTGTGTTTGTGTGTGTGTATTAGAGAGAGAAAGAGAGAGAGAGAAAGAGAAGAGAGAGAGAGAGTATATATGTATTCATGTGGGGGTGTGTGTTGTGAATATAGGTGCATATATGGAGTTCAGACATTGGACTGGGACTGGTATCTTCCTCAGCTATTCTCTACCCTAATTTTTGAGGCAAGGTCTCAATTGAACCTGGAATTCATCAGTTTGGCTTGCCAGACTGGCTTGTCATTGAAGTCCAGAAGTCCTCCTATCTTCCTGCCCTCTCTGGCTAGCAGGGTTAGGGTTATAAATGTGTACTACCGGGATTGCTTTTACTTGGGTTCTGGGGATCAAACACAGGTCATTATACTTTGATTGCAGGTATTTTAACAACTTAGCCATTTTTCCAGCCTTATCTATTGTCTTTTCTAATTCATTGATTATTAGCTAACCTCAGTGAATGTCTGACATGGGTTTAGCATTCTGGCCATGGTCGAGTCCTTTACTCAGTTTTCTGAGCACGCTGGGTGTTCTGAGCTCTGCTGGTTGCTCAGGTTCTGCATGACTGCGAAATTGTCAGCATTTACTCGTCCCCTGTGAAATATAAATTACTATGGTGCTGTGTAGACCCTACACTGAGCATCTTGTCAGTGATGGCTGTGGGGCTGGACACCCCTACTTTAGGAAGAAATCAGTGAGAGCATTCTAGATTTTTCAAGCATATTAAATAAAGGAAATTCCAGCTTGCCATGTGAAATCCTGCAGAGAGAAGGAAGGGGCCCGCACTGCTGACTTACCCTGATAAGCAGCTTGAAGGAAAGGAAATGAAGAAGGATCATGACATAAAGATCCAGTGTGGTCAGCAGCTCTCAGATGGCAGTTTCCCCGTCTCTTAGACACTTGACTCCACAGCACAACAGGCTGTTAGGCACCTGTTGTTTTTAAAAGTAAACATTAGCTTTCAGAACAGGGCAGCCTGGAATAGAAAACTTAAATTTTCATCTAATTCATTTCTATACATGAGGTTGGAGTTTGCAGGCAGTGTGAGACTCATCATTACCATGCACACATACACAAAAATAAAAGAGATTGAAAAGCTTGTGCTGTGGCTGTTGCTTACCCAGTAGAGTGTTCCCCTGACGTTCTTGCAGCCCCGTGGCCGGCATAACTCAGCTGCACAGTCCAGGCTTCTTCTTCCTGTCTGGGAACCCATGGTTTCATCTTGTTTGCAGTTCTAGGGATGGATGCTAGCACCTTATTTGCACACACTGGTTGAATGCTCTACCACTCAGTTATATCTTGAAGCTTGGTATTAAAAATGTCCCGAGAGACAGGAAGATAGGTTGGTTGGTAAAATACCTGAATTTGACCCCTGAAATGATATTTAAAAATAAAACAACAGCAACAAACTAAGTGTGGTGGAACCGGGAGGTGGAGCCAGAAAAATCCCTGGTAATCCCTGCTAGTGAGTTTAGCCTGCTTGGAGAGTTCCAGGTCTTAATGACAAAACTTGTCTCAAAGAACAAGGTAGAAGATTCTTGAAAAAAACAGCTGAGGCTGACCTTGACACATGCATGCACACGTGTGCCCACACCCTTGCATGACCCCTTATAGATTGTATGTTGTTGTATGTTGTGAGTGTGCATGTTTTTTTTTTTTGGAAAAGCCATTTTTATGGACTATTTAGAGAAAGGTTTCATTGACCCATATAAGAATTGTATATATTTCTAATTTAACCCTCTTCCCCACATGCCAACAAAAATATTCCATTCTCATGCTGTGGGCTGCAGACTGTAGCCAGTAGTTCCATGTGCAAAGCAGTTATGGCTCTGCTTAGGAATGAAGCATATTCTATCAGCAAGCCTGGGTGGTCACAGATGGTAGGCAGCAGAGCCCTGGCTTACTAAGACCATTGTGTTGCCCCCTTTCAAAAATTTATTATTTTCTAATGATTATGGAGGGAAAATATGAGTCAGGTACTGTGTGACAATATGCTCACCAGAAGCTCTGCAATTTTGCCTTACCCAGGCTTCTTAACCATAGACCCAGCCATCTGTGTCAATACTTTTCACTCCCTCTCTATTAACTAATAGAATGACCAACGTAATTCTTATGTCCAAGACTAGCCAGCCAAAGTACCAGTTTGGAAGTCTGGGGCTGTATAATAACTTGTCTGTTGGTGTTGTACTGCATCACAGCCTGGTGGCTGGCTTTCATAGACCGTAGGGACTCGTCTGCTAGGGAATTACTTAATGTGCTGTATGATGCATCATGTTCTGTCCCTGTGTTCTTACAAAATGTCACATCCTCCCCACCCAGTTCATCTAAAAGTGCACAGATGGTTGCATGGGGCCGGTCTCCCTTTGTCAGGACTCTTTTCAGAAGTGACAAAACAATCAAATCCCTCAACTTTTATCTAAGATACTGTTATTCCATAACAATCTTTCTTTCCTTCTTCCCACCTCCTTCCTTCACTCCCTGACTTCTCCTCCTCTTCCTTTTCTCTTTCTTTCTCCCTTCTTCTTCCTTCTCTCCCTCTTCCCCTCATGCTTTCCTTGGGCCACACATCCCCCATTCTAGGATTTTACCTCTCAGTAAGATTTTTGAAGATGTATGAAGTGGACACTTCTAGACACAAGGCCTGGAGAAGTAAGGCCTTCATTTTTCACTCAGAGCAGACATCTTTTTAAAGGTTCTTACTGGAAACATGGAGAAAAATGGCTTTTTATGCTCAGTGGAGGCTTGGAACAGACACTTTTCAAAAACTTATGAAGTTGAGTTTGTTGACTTGTTCTTACACATTTAATTGAGCATAGGGAGCCAGAGAGTTTAAAGGTATAAATGGAAAAGGAGTTTGTTCTGTGGTCATCATTGTGTGTTTTAGTTACAAAGAAAATATTCTTTATAGCTTTGTTGAATGAGTTCTATAGGAGAAGAGTTTTGTTTTGAAACAAGAGGTACATACATAGCTTATTCAGAGCAAGGACTTCATGCCCAGATTATTGTGCAGGGGCTGAGGCTGACTTACCATTTCAGAAGGAAGTAGGTACCACTGAATAAATTGAGCAAAACAGAGATCAGATGTGCTAGGAGTTCAGGTCATCACTAGTACATTCACGAGGCATCTTTTTCTGAAGATCAAATACAGCTACTCCCAGTATCTTCCAGCTGAGGTAGTAAACAACTGAGGTGTTGACTGATAGAGCGTGTCTGAGTCAGATGTTCAGGGAGGAGAGGAAGCATAGTTTCATTTCCCATGAACGCCCCTGAGTTAAGACTAGGGACGTAAGAGAACACAACCTACAAAAGTAATAATAACATGCAGACTTCAGGAGGACAACAGCAGGCAACTTGGGCAATGGCTGGAGTTGAAGTTCTTCCTAAAAGCTCCTCAACATGTGGTTCTAGGAGTTTATCATCTCTGTTATAGAAAAGGAACAGAGTCCATGCTGAATTACACTGGCAATTGTCATCATTAACTATGTTGTGGGCTTTGGAAAAAGCTGCCTCATAAATGTATGTGAGGATGATCTGAGTGTGGGGTGTAGCCAGCCTTCATCTTGTTTAGTCTATATAGTGGCACCAACTTCCTTAATAAAGAAATGACACTTCTGCTTCAAAAGACATTGCTGACATGATGAAGAAAAATTCAAATATTCTGTTGTAGAGAAGCATGTCACTGTTTAGTCTGCAACCATAGCAACATCAAGAGGTGAACCATGTATTAACAGCAAAGCACTAGAATGACGGGGTGTGGCACATGTGTGGAAAGCATGCTCAGACATTTGAGAAAACCCTGGATTTTGTGGCTTTCCTATGCTTATGTGATGCTATCATGTAACTGTGGGAAAGCAGACTCAGATATTTGAGAGAACCGAAGATTTCATAACTTTTTTTTTTTGTGTTATGTGATGCTATCATGTAACTGTGGGCAACCCTCTGGATGTTTTAGGCTTCAGTTTCTCTGTCTCAATAATAGTGGCCTCAAGGTCAGCCCTAGCTCACTCTAGAGTTCCCATGAACCACTGTGCAAGTGTTATTCACTGACTCTGCATTCCTACATGAGGCTTATAAGAAAGTCAAGCTGAGGAGTGGGATGCTGAGGGTTAAAATGAATTATGAAGACGGTGGCACTTGGGAAGTATCCTTGAGGCACTGAGAGCAGAGGGGAACACCTGCAGCCTCCAAGGCCTGCAGCATGTACCATGTCCACTGAGCCATGGTTGGCCCTGTGGTGAACAAGCCTATCAAATGTATACATACAGAGGTTTTGACTCTCCAGTGTCTCCCAGAAAGCAGAGCCAGGAACACCATCTGGCACTCCATTTGCTAAATGTCCCGTTTATGTCAAATGCCAGGAAATGTGGCTGTTTAAAATCCCAGGGAATAAGATTTCCACTCAGCATCTTTCTAATGGACACATACCACACTCTGTGAAGCAAAAAAACTCTTTGCTGAGCCAGGTCATAGGCCCCTGCTCACTAACTCCCTGGGCCTCAGCTGTGATGTACAAAAAGATACAAGGTGAGGAAGAAGAATCTCTCAGCTTCAGCGACTGGTTAGTATGGCTGGTGCCAATAGAGGGCAGTGTTGCACATCTGCAGAAATCCACAGGCCAACTGGACCAGATGAGAGAGACACTCACCTTCTTTTATTCAACAACAGCAGTTTAATAAGGAACAAGAGCAATTAAAGCAGCTAGCTGTCAACACATCTTGCTCCTGGGCTGAGCTTGTTATGGCTCTATCACCACTTTGATATTTGCAAAGGGCTTTGTAATCATTTGGAGAGACCATTTCTCCTTTGCACTTTTCTACAGAATGCCAGGTCCATTAGCCTTGGGTTTGTTGGTTTGTTTGTTTTGTTTTTCTAGGAAACTCAGATCCAGGGAGGTTGGCTTTAGGATTTTGAGTCCAGAAGCAGAGTTAGAGAAGAGACTCAGCATCCCACATCTTATGATCAACGGTATATGATCACTTTTCTCTCTCTCTCTCTCTCTCTCTCTCTCTCTCTCTCTCTCTCTCTCTCTCTCTCTCTCTCTCCCTCCCTCCTGTTCTCTCCCTCCCCTCCTTGCCCATATGTGGATATGTGAGTGTGGTGCATTCATGAAGTCATAATTTTCAGTCTCAAATGTTCTTTAGTATCTTCCACATTTGTTTGAGACTAACCTAGGACTCTTCTATGTAGAGCTTGGCTGTCCCCTGATTCTAGGGAACTACCTATCCTCTGCATACCTCCCATCTTACCATCAGTGGGATTATAGGGGTGTTATACTCTGCCCAGGTTTTTTGCATGAGATCCAAACACAGGTCCTGACATTTGTGAGGAAAACAGTTTATCCACTGAAGTAGCTTTCCAATCCTAATTTTCTCTTGACTTGTTAGAGAATTTGACCTGGGAGTTGGCTGGGCTCACAGAGATAGGTCACCTTCTATCCCTACTATCCATGACTTGTGCTTACTTCAGCAAGGCCTGATAGTAATAGCTAAACTAGTTTATTAGGTCTGCTCTTCATCCCCCGCTAAAAATGTAGGGAGGAATGAAAGACAGACATGTGAATCTGGCTAGAGAGTGAACACATTCAAGTGCCTGAACAACAAAGATTTATCCTCTGCCATTCCCTCCCATGACCAACTCACGGAAAATTGATTACTGTGAACCAAGCTGTCAGTCTTTCTAGCACTCTGCACTCATTAATCGCTGAATCCACGGAATCTCAGTTTCTTCTCATATTCTGAAGACATCGAATCACTGTTTTGGCTAAATACACTCTACCTACAGTGTCACCTATCTGCAGAAGCCCAGCTTGGTGACACGTTCTGTTATGTGATGCTCTGGCAGATGAGGAACACACAAACCATTTCTGTTATGAATGAAGTGTCATATCTCAAGTAGAGGCTATTTCTTTTACAACGGTATCAACAAATTGATAAATGAAACTAACTGGCATAGTTTCATAGTGACACATTGCCAATTTATTTCTGAAACACCGTTAGGCCAAAGAAAGTCCAAGTATATACCTGTATGTATTTTGGAATGACAAATTAAAATGGTTAGGATTTTCAGTCAGGTTTTTTGATGCTTGTCAATATGACGTGGCGATGTATACACATTCTGTTTAGACGTGTATCTTGTTATGTGGCAGAGTATCTGGTTTTGGGCTGTGAAAAGTTTCTCTCTGTCTGGCACCTCACTTACCCACCTAGTAAAGACTGTTGGCCCCAGAGACACAAGTGCTACTTTCATTCTGACTAAGCCCTATGCCAGGCTTGGGGCAATCGGAAGGGGTGGAGGGTATGCGGTATTTTGATGGTGCTAGCTTGGTCTCAGGCAACACATTTAACTCTGAAAGGTTTGTACCCACATCCTCTTCACTGTGGCTGGGTTGCTAGTAGCTGGCGGTCATCTTCGGTGATACCAGTTGTTTGGCTGATTTTTGCCAATTTGAACATAGGTTGATGATGATATTGATGTGCCATCTGGATCTCATCTCTGATACATGTCAAGTCACTCTCAGCAATCCAAAGACTGCAGAACAACCATTCTGCACAGTGTCTCTGCAATTGTGCAAATTTCTATAATCCAAAGTGGCACTTTGAGGGCTGGGGAGATGGTTCGGCAGGTAAAATGCTTGCCTTACAAGCACTATGATCTGAATTCAAGTGATCTGAATGCGTGTGAAAAGCTAGAAACAATGGTCTGAACCTGTAATCTCAGTGCTAGGGAAGAGAAGACAGGACAATCCCTGGCAATGACTAGCCACATTGTTGAACTCTAGGTTCAGGAACTGTCATACTTCAAAAAGTAAAGTGAAGAGTGACTGAGGAAGACACTTGATATCATCCATTCTCCATGAACATGAGTACCTATAGATGTTATGTGTATGCATGAACACACACACACACACACACACACACACACACACACACTCATGGCACCTTAAAATTCCATCTCCTTTGGGCATATGTTTTATTTCAAGGCATCAGCAAATATCAAACACAAAGTTTTGTAGAAGGGAGAAATGTACCTTCTGTCATTTTGCATGCTGAAGGCCATGAAAAAGTAAAGGCTTGTGATGATGTGTTGGTGTAGTGTGGAGTCTAGTTTGAGAATTAGGAGAGCTTGAATTGGAATCCTGAATCACTGCGGGATAGAGCTCCTGTTCATATAACTCTCCAAGCTCTTGAGCTGATGTCACAAATAGTCATGTTTAGTCTTAGCTGCCAGGGATTTCTGGTCAACCTTGTAGATTCTGTAACCCTTATCTCTACTGAAGATGCCTCATCTCTTCCTGTTCCCCATCTTTCTCCCTCCCCTCTCTCTTTTGTGAGTATACAGGGGGTATGTGTGTATATGTGGTTGCAAATGTTTATCTCTAACTGAACCTATGGCTCATTGAATTCTGTTAGACTGACTGGCCAGTGAGCACTAGGGATCCTCCAGTCTCCACCTTCTGCAGTGCCCATCTTTTTGTATTGGTGCTGAGGATCTGAACTCTGGTCTTAAGGCTTGCACAGGAAGCACTTTACAGCCAGTGCCATTTCAGTCAGCCCCATTTCTGTTTTTTGCTTGCTTGGTTAGTTGGTTGATTTTGGTTTTTCAAGACAAGGTTTCTCTATGTAGCTTTGGCTCTCCTGGAACTTGCTCTATAGACCAGGCTGGCTTCGAACTCACAGAGGTTCTCCTGTTTCTGCTCCCTGAGTGCTGGGATAAAAACCATATGCCACCATGGCCAGTCCATCCCTGTGTTATACAACATAGGCTGTGATTCTTGTTCTCAGGTAAGGCAAAGCTAGAAACAAGTCTCTCAAATGACTTCTATGAAGACACCACCACAGTGTCCATAAAAACCTTATTTTATGCCTGATTCTTACATTATTTGTTCAGTAGGACACATTTGAGTTCCATGTAAGTATAGTGTTTTAAGCTGTTTTACAGAGCAGTTCAACACATTCTTATATCTGATTCTGACCACATCAAATTTTCTACCATTTTTTTCTGAAAATAAAGGAATTAAAGTCAATGACAACAGCGAGTAGAAAATTCTTGGTATAGTTTTCTGTTGTGCCTACAATTGAAGTTATTTATGCTTAAAATTATATACTTCAAAATATTTCTACACTATTCAAAGACTTTATAAAGACTCAGTATTTCTTTTCTAAAAATGTTCTGATTTTGTTTATTGAAATGGTGAAATTACAATCAAGGAACATTGAAGGGAAAATAATTCGCTATTCAAGGCTGTCGGCTGAACTTCCTCTTTCCAGCTTTCTTTCTGCCCTGCGCATATACTCATGCTAAGAAGGAGATTTTCATTTGTAGTCTTTGCTCAGCCTTAGTAAGTATGATCCCAAGAAAGGAGCTCAGTTAGGACAGACACCCATCTCACCACATTGTCTTGTGCTATGAAAACCAGAGCTACATAGTTTAGAGAACAACTCAAATACCAAAAGGACTGTTACATTGATGGAAGCCTCTCATTTCATCCTCAAGTTTTATGCCACACTAGAAGCCATGGACATTGGTTTTTATGGAGTGATAAACAGAAAATAATAGGAAGACAAAGAAGAATATGCAGATATTCCAGTTATTTAGCCCAAAGAAGAAGCCTAGGAGAATCTGAAGGTCTGTGGTAAAGAAATTGTGAGAGGCAGCTATTAGCTTTCACCTTTATGTAAATAAAAAAGTTATGATTGCAACTGTGTGTGTGTGTGTATGTGTGTGTACATGAGTGTGGAGATCAGGGTTGATGTTGGGTGTCTTCCTTTGTTACTCTCTGACTTATTATCTATTTTTTCTCTACCTTATCATTTGAGACAAGGTGTCCCACAGAACCTGTAGCTTGTCAATTAAACCAGGTTGGCTGGCCAGTGAGCCCTGGTGATTCTCCTGCCTCCATTTCCCCAGCTCTGGGGTTATGGTATTTGGCCATAACTAGCTCCAAACTCAGGTTCTTGTGCTTATGCAGAGCATGTTAACCCACAGAACCGTCCTCAGCCTCTGGATTTAGGTTATTTTGAAATCAGCTTCCTACATGTGGAAACTGTCATTCAGGAGAGGGGCCAGATTGTAGGGAACAGAGAAAGCCCTGAATAAATGTGTATTTTGACATAGGCATGGCTTGTCAAAGACTACAAGACCAAGTGATACATGGTAAACTGTCAAAGTCATTATTCATATGGGTCAGACTCAAAAAAGATGGCAAAGCTTTCCTTGGAAGTTAGAATAGTGTTTGGTTATGAACAATTGATCAGCTTTTGCAAAGACTAGCAATGACAGCTTCCTCTGTAGGGATGTTTATAGCCTAAGATTGCTCAAGTACAGAGACCTCCTTCTGGGACTAGCTAACCCCTCCCACCGTGCTGCACCTAATAAACACACTGAAGTTCTAGGTTTCAGTGGTAGTGATAACAGTTAGAGAAACCTACCTGATCCCAGCTTCATCGTATGGATGTCTGCGTGTCTGTCCTTTCTTCATTTCCTTGCTACCACTAGCCATTGAGTCCTAGCATTCTAGGACTCAAGCTGGACACAGCACTGGATAGTGCAGACTGTTCTGCCTTTGGTCTTAAAGGGTGTGAGGTTTTTTATACTGTTACTGAATTATTCCTAAACCTTGTAGTATATCTCTACTGTCTTTTGCCCATGGATGCTGAGCTCTGGAGTTCAGATGGTATGGCAGGAATGCCTTCCCTCAGCTCCTCCAGATTGCTCCTAATTGAGATTACTCAACAAGTAGGCTTAGCACCCTCAATCTACACAGCCAGGCCGGGGTCATGAGCTGATTTCTTCACATATGAGTCAGGAACGGGGTCATGTTGGGCATCTCTGTGGTGCTCACACCCTCTTGTACATGTTTTCTTCCACAGGTAGGTAGACATTTGATTTTGTGCTAATGGCTTAGAGAGCAGGTGTAAAAGCCACACAATCTTTTTTTTTTTTGATATGCAAGTCTCTTTCTTTGTATATGTATGTATATGTGTAAGCACCTCGGTGTGTATGTATGTATTTGTGTGTGCGCACGAGCTGCATGTGCTCACACACGCATGCAAGGACAAAGATCATCCTTAGGTGCCATCCCTCACATATTTTTTGAGACAAGGTGTGCCACTGGCCAAGGACTTACCAAGTCATCTATGCTGACTGGCCATCAATCCCCAGTCATCCCTGTGACTACCTCTTCCCTACTTCCCTGCAAAATTGGGCTTATAAAAATGCACCTCCATACCTGGCTTTTACAAGGATTCTGGGTATTGAGATTGTATCCTCTTGCTTGAAAAGAAAGCATTTTACCAACTGATTTATCTTCCCAGTCCTTACCTTGTTTTTAAATTTTTAAACAGCACAAGATTACTTTTAGCTGGTCTTATTTCTAACAGCTTCATGGAAATATAATGGTTATACAAAGCTGCATGTATCTAATATGGACAATTCAGTGAGATCAAATGACTGCAAGGACCAGCAATGCCATTGTCACAATCAAGGTGACACATCTTTGAGTTTGTTTTGCTCCTTTGTGCCCCCACACCTTGGTGGTGATACAACATGCCCTCTTGACATATTTTGAAGGCACATCACCCTGCTTCTCACTGGATATACTCTGTACTAGTGTTCTAGAAAATACTCTCTACATCCCAATCAAATCACAAAGCTCTAGTTTCTCTATATAAATACAAATGGTCAAGAGGTATATGAAAAGATGTCCTGCATAAGAGCTAGGTAACTGCTAGTTGGTAAAGTGCTTGCTCTGCAAACATGGGAATCTTGGTTCAATTCTCAAAACCTGCTTAAAAAGTTAGGCATAGTGGCATACACTTGTAATCCCAGAACCAAGATTGTAGAGACAGCAGAAACCTGGTGTTCACTGGCTAGCGAGCCTAACCTACTCACTGAGGTTCAGGCCAGTCAGACTTCCTGTCACAAAACAAAACAAGTATATGGTGTCTGAAAAATGATACCCAAGGTTAACCTCTCGCTCCTGTACACCTCTTCCCCACAGATATCAAAACAACAACAACAAAACCCACGCAACCACCCAAACCTGACATGAGATATCTCCACACAGGGTTTAGGATGAATGTTATTAAAAAATAAACCAGGGAAAGTTCTGGTGAATGAATATTTATAACCTAGCTTTGAGATCACATGAAGCCTAACATGGTAGCAACTCATAGATCCACCAGATCACAGTGCAGAGCTTACCCTACAGTTAGAGATTCTGATACCAGGCTCCATGCATGTCTCTGCTTGCTACTAGGAACTTATGATAGCATGAGGAAAGTAGCCCAGAGCCAAAGTAGTATCATGTAGGGAGGGTCCCTGGAGACCCATCGGGTATTTTGCCTCCTCTGAACATTCTACCAAGAAATTCTTAGGCCTTCTGAGTCCAGTGAGCCATCCAGCTACAAGTGGTTTTTCATTGGTTTTTATTTCTAACCGTTGGCTTGTGCTTTCTGGGCCATGGGTACTGGGATTCCTAATCTTGGCAGTGAGTGCCTTTCTAAATGTAAACAGATGGACAAAGTGCCAGCTGCATGTAATACATTTCACTGTAGTAATACCCTGGTGCTGGCTGGGTAAGCATAGCTGTATTAAACAGTAGTGCTTGCTCAGCCCTTTCCACATGGGCAGAGAAAATGTACAGCTCAGGCACCTCTGGGAGCACCCGGAAAGTGAAGTACATCCCGTTAGCTCAGCAAACATTGGGCAGACCTGCTTGCTTATGCACTTTAGGGGACTATGCCAGGTGAGGCATGGGGATTTGAACATTTATTTAATCTTATCCAGATTCTGTATTTGGAGGAGGTGTGTGTCAGGGAGGGTAACATAATTGAACAACGTCAAACCAACTTTCTGTTATTGCCACCTAAAATAACTCTGGAGCTGAACTAGTCCCCCTTGCCAGGTTGACCACAATTGACTTGGAGTCAACATTGTTTTCTCTCCTGTACCCTGCCTACCTTAGTACAGTGAAGACCTATGTGAACTTAGCCACTTTCCAGCCCAGTAGCAATGTTTTCTTTCTTTTGCTTTCCTTGGTCATGGTCAGAGGAGGTAATATTCCATTGCTGGCCTTGGAGTCTTTCCAGTGGGCCACTTGTTCAAACACCTTTTTCCTTTAGCTTTAGCAAAACCATCAGATGCTGTTTCAACAGTCTTGTGGCACTGTTTCTAGAAGTTTCAGTCAAGCCAAATGCTTTCTGGTTCAGCATACTGACTCATGATAATACTGACTTAGTATTGTGGGGTAAGTACTATCTGTTACCTACTGTACTGTGTGTATGTTTGTGAACGCTCGCACGTGCGTGGGCATGTATATGTACAGAGGCCAGTCGTGGATGTTGTCCCTTAGATGCTACCTACTGTTGTGAGACAGGGTTTTTTTTATTACCTGAGACTTGTTGGTTAGACTAGGTTGACTGTCCGACAAACCCCAGGGATCTTCCAGCGTCTATCTCTCTGGATCTTGGATTACAAGTATACACTATCATTCCTTTTTTTTTAAACTAGGGTTCTGTTGTTCAAACTCAGGTCAACTTAGTATCTACCTAGGTCTTCTTTCAATACCCTCTCTTATAACATCCCACTGGATGGGTAAAAATTTTAATACTCATTTACCAACCTTATATCACCAATAATAATAATAATTAATATTTACTAGGTGCTTACTGTGCTGTGTACTTTTATGTCAACTTGACACAGCCTGGCATCATCAGAGGGAGGAAGCTTCAACTGAGAAAATATTTCCATAAGATCCAGCTACTGGTAGGGCTGTAAGGCATTTTCTTAATTGTGATTAATTAAGAAAGATTGGGGGATGATCCTGCCCATTGTGAATGGTCCATCCCTGTGCTAGTTTTTCTGAACTCTCTAAGAAAGCAGGCTGAGCAAGCCATAGGGAACAAGCCATAAGCAGTATCCCTTCATGGCCTCTGCATTAGCTCTTGCCTCCAAGCTCCTACCATGTCTGAATTCCGTCCTGATTTCCTTCAGTAACGAACAGTGATGTGGAAGTTTAAACCATATAAACTCTTTTCCTCAAAAGTTGCTTTCAGTTATGGTCTTTATCATGGTAATGTAACTAAGACTCTTACTAAGTTCTGGATCTTGTTTGGGTGTTCTACATAGTATGTGAACTTTTCAGTGCCCTGGAGTAGTGGCTATTAGCATTGTCCTCTAACACAGCCTGGGAGACATTAGACATGTTCAATCCAAGGTCCGCAGTCCACATATGGCCCAGGGTAACTATGAATGAAGACCCACACAAAATTGGAGTTTACTACAAGCACAATATTGTGGATAATTTTTTTTTTGTAACTCAATTGTGCAGTTCTTGAGCTTGAACTTTGTAGATGCTACTGTTGTATCTCAATGTCAAAAGGTCCAACACCCTGTGAGCACTGTATCTTTCCATGATCATTTGATGTCTGCATACCTTACATCATCCCCAATTATTTTCTGTTTCTATATCTATGAGTTTGAAGGTCACAATCGAGTTTAGGAGTACTGATAGAAACCAGAAGTGGTTGGAGAAGTCCTTTGGAGAGCAGAAAAAAATCCACCTTAGTGTTGGAATCTACAAGTAATACCGGGAAGCCCAGTCCTTCTGGTCCTATGTGGAGTAGTCGTACTATAAGCCACACTGTCTGGATACCTGCAGAGATACCAGACTAGTTATCCTCATCACCTTTAGATGTGCACCAGTTGTAGAATGCTGCCCAAATGCAGAACCCTAATTCAACCTCTAGTCCATAAAACCGGGTAGGTGGTATAAGCCAAATCCAACCCTTCAAAGTAAAGGAAAGGGAAAGATCAGATTCAACATGTCCCCGTTCATAATGGGATTGAAGGCACCTTTCTACAAGATCTTTCCCTAAAAAACCTCCCAAACAAACAAAAAAAAAACAAAACTATCACAACCAAATCAAAACACTAGAATTCTAAACAGCAAGAACCTTCATAGGGTGATGTTGGGATTTTCGGAAACCCACAAAAAACATGACCTTATATCAGGGCTTTGCTCTTCCCAGAGGACAGGAAACGCTGGGCTCCTTGGGGGTTGTCATCTCTGGCCTGCCCTGAGGACGGGAAGTGCTTTCCTTAAAGTGTAACACTTTGAAACGAAATCGAGGGAAAGAGGGGCTCAAAGTGCCAGACATCAAAATATTTTTCAGCGTGAATCAAATGGAAAAACAAGGCTGTTTGCTTTTTCAAGGAAGTGGCAAACTTCATCCCATCTGAATTAATGGGCCACTGCCCATAATCAGAACATGGAGACAAGAAGGAAGCAGCCAAGACTGTGTACACAGAAATGGAAGATTCCAGGTTGGAGGGGTGTTCAGCGTAAACCCACAGCCAAGGCACTGGCCAGGCTCAAGTGGTTCTCCTTTTGCCTTCCTGGAAACAGCTAACTGAGGCATTGTTCTCAATCTCAGATAGTTGAGGTAACACCTGGGGAAATTTCTAGAATCAATGAGTAATAGTGTATAGTCAGTATTACATGTCCTATGAGCACAGCATGGAGGAAGAATTGGATGGAATGGCTTTGCATTTCTTTACCTTAGCCAGAACCATCACACTCTGGATCATTCCACATGGCTGAGGAAATGGGCTGTTGGTAAGGAGTGACAGGGACAGATGTGCACTCCTTTGCTTTGGGAATTCTTTTCATGTTCTCAGACTCTGAGGGCAGACACAAGGGATTTTCCAAGCCATTTACCCTGCTTAAACCTACTTCCAAAAATGATGTCTTTCCTTCTGCTTCCTGACTATTGCATGGATGGGAGAATGTGGCCATTTTTTCTCTTTGAGATCAGAGCATTATTAGGGAGTCAACTCAAAATTTATATTCCGGGCAAGAGGTGGGCTGGCCAGGCACTTTAACCAAGTGAACTAACTCCCCAGCCCCTTCCTCCTTAAGCCTCATCCACACATCCCAACCCCAATCCAGGCAGGAGGATCTGGCTTTCTACCTGTCTTTGTTTTGATCTTTGAAAAAGTCCTTTGCTACCTTGAGTCTTACTTGTTAATCAACAAACAATAAGTTTGACTAAAGTTTAAGAAGAGGCAAATCAGATATGATCTAGTTGAAAATGATAACCTGGACCTAGGCCCTTCTATATCGTTATCCTGCCAACCCACAAAGGTGGTTCCCAGGGTCTCTAGGGACCTGCATCACCAAACTCTGGGTAATTTAAGTCATCTATAACAAAATAGATTTTGTTATCTATCTAATCCCCCTCATTATCAGGGGTTGTGTTACAGACCCCAGTGGGACATATTAGACATATCAGACCCTGTGTAAGCTGATTTTCTATTTTTAGTCATGTCACTTTTGATGAAGGTATTATTAATTATATCTTCATGACTTTTTTTTTTCACCCAAGGAAGCACTCTTTGGCCTGTCTTTAGCATGCTCAAATGTAAGCATCTCAGCTCTTTCACTAAGCATCACTATTAATTATAAGACACAAGTATTGCAGTAGTCTGGCAGTTGACTTAACCAAGAATAGCCATACAGTGTGGAGACTCTGGGAAGAGAGATGATTATCATCACAGGCAGGAAGTGCAGAACTGTGTAAGTTTTATCGTGCCTCTGAGAATGGTATGCATCTTAAAACAAAGGATGTGGGCTAGCAAGATGGCTCAGGGGGTAAAGTGCTTGGTGCTAAGTCTGATGGCCCAAGTTGATCCCTGGAACCCTTATAGTAGAAGGGGAGAATCGGCTCTACACAGGTGCCATGGCAAGCTCCCTGTACCCCTATATAAATAAATAAATGTAAAACAAACAAACAAACAACAAACATATTGCCTAGAACATTCCTGTTGATATTTTTATATTGCTGTTGACCAGGTCATTGAAACTTCAGAAAACAAAACTGTGGGTGGGGATGGTTTCCATATTTCTGTTTTTCCTGCTCACATCTGGCCTGTAGACATAAGAGGAAAGTGATGCTTAATTCACACATCTGACACCCCATCTCCTGTCATATAGGGTGTGTCATCCTCCCAGATGACATCTCTGCCAATCAGGGTGTGACCTCTGCCAGCTTCTCATGTACCTTTGCATCTGAGCTGAGTGAAATGGAAGCTGTGCAGGAAGCCTTGTCTGCAGAGGTTTGAGAGATTTTTGGATTTCCAAGGCATTTTCTTTTTTAAAACTAAAATGAGAATTTCCTTCATTCTAAGCAAAAGTTATCTGAGGATATTGGGATTGAGTCCACAATCCTGAGGGAGGGACAAAATAAAATGGTTTTAATTATTTATTAACATTTTCCCCCTCAGTCTCTATATAGATCTTGAAATGTTCCTCTAATAGCTATATGTGTGTGTATCTCTCTCTCTCTCTCCCTCCTCCCCCCTCCCTCCCTCCCTCCCTCCCTCCCTCCCTCCCCCTCTCTCTTTTCTCTCTCCCTCTCTCTTCTCTTCTTCCTCTCTCTGCTGTGTGTGTGTGTGTGTGTGTTCCCATTTATGACCTCCTCATGTCTCCCCACATATTGCAGATGTCTGCCCCAGTCATTCTTCACCTTATTTTTAGATGTGTTCTCTCACTGGCTTGGAACTCACTGATTTAGCTAAAGTGTCTTGCCAGTGAGCTCCTTGGGTCTGAGATTTTAGGGGTGCAGTGCTTGTTTTTTATGTAAGTACAGGGGATCAGAGCTCAGGTCGAAATGCTTACATAGCAAACAGTTTACTGACTGAGACATCTCCTAGCCCCCTTCTAATACATTTTAAAAATATGTTCTAGGTTCACGACCTCTGCTTCCAGGAATCATTACATCCCCATCACTTGACAGCACCAGTAATCCATCAGCTCTGAGAGCTCATGTGCTTTGCAGAGACTGACTCATTCCAGCCCCAGTGGACATAGCTGTAGGCTGCAAACTGGCTCCATGAGGGGCACCGTGAGGCTGGGTGAGTTTTTAGAGTCAGGACCAGGATGAGGACATGGGTCTTGTGATTAATATCCATACATGATGCAAGAGATGGACATGGAGTCTCCACAAGCTGCTTGGGTCAGAGAGTTTTAATGAGAATTTGAGATGTAAATCCTGTCAGGAGAATTTACTTCAGAAGTGTGACCTCATCTTATTGATTTCTTTTTAATGTCTTTAAGTCTGGAATCCTTGGAAATGAGACAGATTTCAGAAATGGACATCCCAAAGCATCCACAAGACTTTAGACCATGGGATGTATTTCTACTGGAATGAATGCTGCTCTATCAAGGGGGTGATGTGAGATACTCACAGCCCCAAGCCTCTTTAGAAGGCTGTGGGTTGACAGCATAAACTAAGAATTTCTAGGACTCAGGGCTCAGATAAAACAGGTGTGCATTGATAGATTGAACCTTGTGGAACTGCCAATAGCCAACCATGTTACCCATGAAAGTGGCTCCTTTCTGTGGTTTACCTAATGATTTTTTTCTTTATCTTTTTACATTTCCTCTCCATCTCCTCCATCTTTCTTTCTTTGTGAGAGTCTTGACCTTCTGACCACTCTGCCTCTACCTCCTGAGTGCTAGGATTCTAGCCCATGAACACTACTACTGGTTTAGGTGGTACTGGTAATCAAAGATAGGCCTCTGTGCATGGAAGGCAAGCACTTTACTAATCAGCCACAGCTCTTTATTGATCCTTTTACTTCACAGGGACAATAGACCCACATAGGGTTTAGACTGAAGTCCTACTCATCTTCCCAAGTTCAATTGACTAGTTACATCTCTGTCATTGTCATCAAGATCACAGATAGAAGCAATCTAAGGGAAAAAGGTTTGTTGGGCTGAAGGTCACAGAGAGATTTCATTGTGGTGGGATAGGGTGAATCTGTCCAGCCAGAACATTTTGCAAAGGATGTTCACACAAAATGAATCAGGAAACAGAGGGAGCAGCCTGGAACCATGGAGTGGAGAAAATTTTAGTGACATAATTCTGTTATCTCTCTCTAGCCTTCAAAATAGCACCCCAAAGTGGGCAGTGATTGTTGAGAAGCTGAGTCTTAGTTTTTAAGATAGGATTTCATGCCGGCCTGGAGTTCATCGATTAGGCTAGGTTGGCTGGCCAGCAAGCCCCAGAGGTCTGGCTGTCTCTAGCCCCCCAGGGCTGGAACAACCAGCAGGCACCAGCATACATGGCCTCTTTGACATGTATTCTAAATATTGAACTCAGGTTATTGCAGGCAAGATGAACATTGTACAGCTGATTACAGTCCTCAGCACCAAATGGTTCTTTAGAGTAAAGCTTACTGGTTTTCCTGTCCTCAAACAAAAGTTATCTAAAGTTTATCCTGTTGAAACTCATGCCTGTAGTGGCAGTGAGGAAAGCTACATGGGTATAGACAGTGCCCATTGACCTAAACACATGCAGCTTAGTGGTACATGTGAATGCAGAACCAGGAAGTTTCAAATGAGCATGTGCAGAACAGCCTCACCCTTTCCCCCTTTTGCTGGGCACTCTTTTGCTGTGTGCCTAGCCACAGTTAGCAGCTCTGAGGTTCTTCCAGTTGAGTGGAGACTAAGCCTACCCATCCCTCAGTTGTCCTTCATTTTCACCTTTGCCTGGATTTCAAGCCATGTCTTTAGTCTCTAGTAAAAGTAGGATCTCATCCTTATCTTCTTTGCTTGTCCCACTAAAGCCTCAGGAATTGCACTCCTGATTGCATGAATGTTCTACCAAAACATTTCCCTTAAGGGAGTAAGCCCTAACCACTCAGGTTCTAGAATTCTGGTTGCCACTCATGTTTCAGAACCTCAGTTCATCATTTCTTTACTTCTGTACCATATGCTTTGCTGATTGGACATTGTTCCTTTCTGACTAGCAATGTTGGGTAAGTTCTGTCCTTCACTAAGCTGTGTTGGATTTTATGACCCTGCCTGGTTCTTATGGTCCATGTCTAGCAGAGGATAGAGAATCATCTCTCTAGAAGGTTTGGGACCAAGTGTGTAGTCTCTGCACAGCCCACTTTGCTCTGTTTATATGATGTTAAATGTGATTTACAGATCTGTGGTCTGTGTCTAGTTAATCATTTGGTTCTTGGACTAGAAATTGATGAAGAAGATTAAGCTCAAGTTATCTCTGTTACTGTCTCTCTCTGTCTCTCTGTCTCTGCGTGAACATGTGTGTGATATGCATTTGTATATATATACATGGTTTGCATGTAAGAGAATGCATCTTGTAAATGTAGGTATGCATATTTGCACATGGAGGCCTAAAGGTGATATCAGGAAAACAATTTTCAATCACTCATTATTCATACCTCATTCACTGAGGCAGGGCCTTTCAATCAAACCCAGAGCATACCCATAGAGTAGCTTACTTTGGGAATCTCCTTCCAAGGATGATGTTACAGCTAAACCATCACACGCAACTGGCATTTACATGGGCTCTGGGGATCTGAACTCTGATCCTCATGTTTGCAAGGCAAGCATTTAACCACTGCACCATCTTTCAAACCTCACTTAAGTTTTTGAGACAAGATCTCTTATTGACTTGTAGTTCACCAGGTTGGGGTGGCCAATGAATGCTAGGGAATCCTCCTGTTTCTGCCTCCACAGCACTAAAAAGTCATGCCATCATGCCTGTCTTTTTAATGTGTGTTTTGAGGAATCAAATTCAGCTCCTTGTGCTTATATGTTAAATGCTTTACTGACTAAATTATATTTCTAGTCCCAAGTTCAAGTACTTGACATGCTAACTCTGCATGTTTATCCATGGGCATGAATTTATGGTGACAGGGGCAGGTGTAGAGCCTTGTGCTAATTAAATCAAAACAGGCCACACTGGTCCATCCTCCCTCCCTGAAGATATACAAAGAAAGAGGATGCCATTCTGGTTACACAGAGTAGGTCATTGCAGGCTTCAAAGGAAGACTCTAATGACCAATTTTTTTTTTAAAAGGAATAAACTCTTTGTTAGACAGACTTTTCCATTGTTCCTCGAATGTTAACCAAAGACAAAACCTCACATCTTTTATTAGACACTGCTTTCTAACCTCAGTTTGGATGACTTCTTGAGGGAGACTGAGGGATTTTGAAGTTGTTTAGAGTCCCATTTGAGGAAGGTTTGACTCTTAGGCAGGATATCAAAAGCCTAAACTTGGAACTTAGAGGCTGGCAGGAGCTATGAGTCAGCCCCCTCTTGAGAACTTAGTCATTTCAAGACCCAGAGATGCCAGCTTGACACCCAGTAATAGTTTCCAGTTACTGAGCACTAACAAACAGGAGGTATCAGTCATTTCTAGATTCTCCCTGGAGCCCATGCTTGGAGGGACCTGAGGTGGCTGTCCCATTTACTTCTAACACTCCTGCTAGCTCACATATACTTAAGATTCAGTGAGCCCCATGCATATTACCGTCCTTGGGGAGTTTTCTAAAGTGTATGCTTCATAGTTTAAAAACTGACACCTGACTAAAGCAGCCTGCTTGAAATCCACCCAACTTGGCTCTACTTGGTGGGTTAAAGTTAAAGGACATCAAGAGACATATCTGTTGGGGAAACTGTCAGAAGAGTGCTTGAGTTTAGAAGTAGCTTGTATCAGAGATGGCTGGACTCAGTCTAGACCAGCAAACCATTTAATGACAAACAGACAACCTCCTTGACCTCCCAGCAAGAGGGGTGAAGCATTATCATTGGAACTTTGAAATAAGAATGGTGTTTTCTAAGCTAGGGAGACAGCCCAGTCTGTAAAGTGTTTGCTGTACAAGCATGAAGACTCAAGTTTAATCTCCAGTAAAAATGCCTAGTGTAACACCATTTACTTGAAATCCCAGTGCTGGGGACTTAGAGACAGGTGGATCCCTAAGTCCAGCTAGAAAATCCTAATTAGTGCAGATCCAGTCAAATGAGAGACCCTGTCTCAAAACACAAGACGGTTGGTTACTGAGGAAGTATAACATATATATACACTTATGTATGCACACATATACACATACACTCAGAGAAAGAGAGAGAGGGGGAGAAGAGGGAGGGAGGGGGAGAAGAAGGAGGGAGAGAGAAAGAAGAGAGAGAGAGAGAGAGAGAGAGAGAGAGAGAGAAGAGAGAGAGAGAATATGAATGTTTCCTCTTCTGCCTTTCAAGGTGGGAAGAAGGGAAGAGAAATTCATTTTTCAGCCAAGGCTCTCTGGAACGGCTGAATGGGGAGGTGGTGATAGGCAGGCAGGCTTTTGAGAATCCTGGCTCAGAACTTGGCGTAGCCATTGTGGAGAAGTTCATGCTACAGATTCAGTCATTGCTGCTGAGGCATGGCAGCAAAGCAGGGCATAGGAGGTCTTGCTGTTAATTGATTCAGTCTAAGCTCAAGTCTAGCCTCCCTTGGCAGACACAACCATTCCTATTTAGAGAGTCTGAAAGGAATCGAAGCTATTTCAGTAGATGTGCCCAGCTGCAGAGACAGTACAACTGTGCACATGGACCAAGTGAACAAAGGGTCTGAAGCAAACCTGTTGCACAAGAGGAAATCATGTAGTAGCAAGGATAGGGGGTTTGGAGAAAGCCCACTAATATGAAGTAAAGCACTGACACTGTGTGACAGCTGACAGGTGTGTGGGCAGGGCATGGCGTCTCTATGGAAACCAGAGGACAGGCAGGCTGACAATACAACGTGCTGCTAACTCAAACCCAAACAGATGCAACCTCCTCAACCTTCCACTAAACAGTAAGTCAGAATCTAGAAATATGAATCTGTTTCTTAATCTTCTTTTTAGTTGGATAACACAAGATATTAGCAGAGCATCAAGGAAGGCAGGGAAATGCTGGTTAAGCTTTCAGCTAGTAAGAGAGACACACCCATGTGCTCATCTACATTGTGGAAGTGTGTGCATGCACACATGCACATGTGTGTGTGTGCCTGTGTTCAGGTGCACATGTGTTTATGTGTGGAGGTGAAAGTGATGCCCACTGTTTTTCTCAACACCTGGTTTTTGAGGCAAGATTTCTGAGACCTCTCTATGGAAGCTGGAAGGTGTCTTTCACCAAATCTGGATCTTCTCCTTATTAGGCTAGTGTACCTCACCAGCAGATCTCAGGATCTTTCAGTCCCTGACTCCATAGTGCTGGGGTTACAGGTACCTGCTGTTGCACCTGGTCTTTTAACATGGATTCTGGAGATGGAGAAGAGAAAAACTACCTGTTTCTGGAGGTTGGACAATGGGTGATATTCCAAGACCTAGCCTGAAATTCCCATGTTAAAATACATGTGCACGCATGCATGCATGCATGCGTGCGCATGCATACCCACACCCACGCCACACACATGGAATAAATTGGTGCTTTCCAGGCATTTTTATTCTTTCTTCCAGAAGATTCTCCTTTCTTTTGATTTTACCTATGCTATGAAAAGAATATTTCTTGTTAGAGAAGCTATTAACCACATGAGCTTTGGGGAGGAGAGGGGATTGATAGGAATGCACATATATCCATGGTTGTTTCTTTAAGAGAGAAAGGAAACAAATTCTGTATGTTTGAAACTGTAGTAAAGTTTAGGTTTTCTTAATTGATTAGTTAATTAGGTAATTAATTATATTGGGTTGTATGCAGTGTTCAGCTTCATATTTTTTTCAAAGTATGTCATGTACTTAAGAGAGAAAAGGCTCTTGGAGAAATTCCAATTTCTAGTGGTCCCTTGTCTTCATAGTATGTTAGATGAAGGATGGACATACCTGTCTTTCTTTAGGGCATCTTCCTCCTGCCAGGATATAAGGGTCTTTTATCACAGAGCTTCAATGACATGGCAGGTGCAAAGAGGTTTTCTACATTGACAAAGCATTTAAAACCCCAAAGCTGTTAGAGACTAGTGAAAGATGAGGAGGGTGAAAAAGGAGAAAGTGGCTTTTGGCACCACTGAGTGTCCTCAGCAGAGCACACTCACCAAAAGCACTTACCTAAGTCTCTAAGGTCAGCCCTGAGAAATAGAGCCAGCAGGGGGAAGCTGCAATACAGGGAGGAGTAAGAGAAAGTGGTGAATAAGGAGGGGAGGAAGAGAAAAAGAGGAGGAAGTAAAGCAAGAGGAGGAAAAAGAGGAAGAGAAAAGGAGGAAGAAGAAGAGGAGGAGAAGTGGAGGAGGAACAAGAGGAAGAAGGGGAGAGGAAGAGGCAGAGGAGGAGGAGGAAAGGGAGGAGAAGAAGTGGAGGAGAAGAAGAGAATAAAGAGGAAGAAGGGTAAGAGGAAGGGGAGGGTAGAATAGGAGGAGACAGCTTCTGACAGAACCCAGGCCAGGTTCCTCTCAGGGGCCAAGACTCTGGAAAACAAATTTGGAAACATTATCCAACAAGATCTCCCTAGAAGGCATTAAGCCCAGAAGGCCCCATAGAGAAGAGGAGGCCAGGGCCAGGATGCCAGAAGCTCAGCCCATGCAGAGGAAATCAAAACAGCATGATCCAAAAGGCTCCTGGAGAGATAAGGGATTAGACTTGCTGGAAAGCCTAGGAAGACCAGGGAGTCTCTAACATTCTTGGGTTCCCTGTAGAAAGAAATCTTGTGCAGTTTAAGAATGAGCTGGGAAAAATTGAGTTGTATGCCAGGGTCTCTGATGAGGTATAAAATCCCCCCAAATTTCCCCACAGGCCAGTGGGGGAAAACTACTTGTGATCCTGTTCCAGGGCTAGGTATGCAGAATTAAGTCTGCAGATCCTGCAGACTGTCCTTAGTGGCTGTAGAACAGGAAATTATAAGTGGTGAGACCACTGGAAGTGAAGCTGCTGATCAGACAAGTTCTTACTGAACATTTAAAATCAGAGTAAACACCAATACAGATGTATGTGTTGTGGCTTTCTCTTTGGCTGTAAAGCTTGCATCTTGTATTGAATTCCAATTGTTCCTGGGAAGCAGCCATTTAGCTCCAGAACAAACAAAGAAACAAACAAACGAGTTGTGTGCCCTGTCTTTGTAATTAAGCAGAGGTCTTTAAGTGACCAGAGTATTAGTAATAAGGGTACCAGTCAGCCTGGAAGCTGCTATGACTGAGGGTAGTTTCTTGGTGCAAGTCGTGCTTCCAAGGTTAAAATGGACTGCATCCTTGAATTTCTATTCAAGATTAACCCTTTCTTCCCTAAGTTATGTTTGTCAGGTGACTGACCACAGCAGCAAGTAGAGTACCAAGACAATCTTGCAGCCTCATGCACATTTGTCAGCACTTAGGGGTGACATATAGCTCTTAGGCACTGGTAAAATCAAGACAACCTTGTCTGTGCCCATTCAGGAAAGGACACACAACACTCTACTTACCTCTACTCTCTGTCAATGGAGTCCATGCTAATTGGGGATGGATCTAGTCCCTCCAAACTCCTTATAAAATGGCTATGCCTTGGATATGGTCTGCATGCAAAGGATTGCAATATATAGGCTCTAGGTTCACTGTTCGAGGTTACAGGAGTTACAAGGTCAGAGCCAGAGCCTTGGCAGCCCTTCCAAACCAGGTTTATCCACTAGTCTTCAGCAAAACAATTAAGGACAAAATCACTAATGAAAAGCAAGAAAAGAAGGTTTTTCCAATGAGGTCTTATCAAGAAGAAAATGGAGGTCCAGTGGTCCCCTAAGCCCACCATTCAGGATTGACATGAGTTTAGCTTTAAATTCACGGTAACAGGTGTGTATAACTAATCATCCTGGTCCATATGGTTCTGTCCATCACCGACCCATCCTTGTTTCAGCTCCAATCTCTTTTGAGAGATTGTCCGACAAGTTGTCCTAATTATGTGAAATCTCTTCCTGGAGATAAGCTCCTGTCTGTCTGGCACCAGGCTTCAGTCTCATCCTTTTCCAAGCATGAGGTTCCTGAGAAAGTTCCAATTTCAGGGAGTCTATTGTTTCAACAGCTTGGCAGCAGAGCGGAGGTAGCACAGTGTCTCTTTAGAACAGCGTCATTGGTGCCAGGACTTTACATAGAGATACCAGGTCTACAAACTGATGCTATTGTCCTTTATTCTCCTTTGTCCTTGGCTAATGTTACTCTGTCACTGGGGTGCTAAGGAAAAGTGACAAACAAGGGTGAACTGCCATTGCCCAGGAGAAGACCATGTGAGTGTTCTCTCTTCTATGTAGACAAGGTACCCTTCCACTGTGGGTGAGGACAATAGAGCAGAAACCCATAGCTGCTGTTGCTAAGACAGCTGGGACATTATAGAAAAGAACCCTGGGAAGATTCGGGTTGAATAAAAAAGTCACTTGTATTGGGCAGGGTCATCTTAGGTGATATGTAGAGTGCAGAGTCTTATCACATGGGCTTCACATGGTAGAAGAACTGAGTTTCCATCACTGAAATGGTTTGATGTGTATATCCTTGAGTGATGGGTAATGTGCTACAACATAGTCATCGTGCGTCTTGTCTACTCTTATTTTGTGATTTCCACAGGGACTGAGTCAGGAAAGTGTGTGAAGAAAGGAGTTACAGACTTTGAATATCTTAGGTTGGAACGACACATATTTCCACTAACATAAATGTTCTGATTCATTGTTGGTGGTTAGAAAATCATCCCAAGGGACTGGGATAAGCTCAGTTGATAGAATGCTTGCTTACATAAAGACTTGGGTTCCATCCTCAGAGCCTTATAAAGCTGAATGTGGTGGTATATGTCTGCAATCCCAGAGTTTGAGTGTTGAAGGCAAGAGAACCAGTTTAAGGTCATACTGGACCGTATATTGAGTTAGAAGTCTCTCTAAGATACTTGAGACTCTGTCTCAAAAAGAAAAACACATTACTCCATATGCAGGCCTATAGTATCAACATTGTTTCATCAAGAATTTTTTAATAAGGAAGGCACCAGGTATGGTGGCTACAGCAGTGACATCCACACCTGGATTGATTGTGTCCCAGGATATATTCCAGCCTCACCTGAGTTCTCAGAGAAGTGTCCAGAAGACTAGATAGAAACTATGTTCTCTTTCATGATTTGATGTGGTAAGCCCCATGAACAGGGAGAGTACTCATTCCTCACTAGCTGGTTCTAATACAATCTATATTGTTGTTAGGAACTAGACACAGGGAAACCACCTCGATGCAGATGCAGAATAAGCTGGAAAATACAGCCCAAGTGAGGCAGTCACCACACAGTGACATAGGTGGTAAGAAATCCCATGACCTCTGCCACATGTGATAAGGACCATTTTTATATAATAAATGATCACATGGTAATCCTCACCGGCCATATGGAGGCATCTTCACAGACATTTTGTAAGATATTAGCAATGCCATGCTGTGAGAGTGAGTGAGGGGACAAGGTGGTCATGGTAATGTCACACTCCTGCTTTGTCTCATTCCAACTGTAGAAGTGTAGCAAGGTAGAAGAAGTTCAGCCTGGGTGCTACCCTCTCTGGCTAATCCAACAGCACTTCTTCCAGGCCCTCAGACTCAGACTTCTGATTTCACAGGAAGACTCTGAGGAGACAAAAGAAAGTGCCCAAGTACCCATTCATTCCTTAACTGACCAAGCCAAGCAAACATCCCTTATTCAGGAGTTGTACTGAGGGTTGGACAGACATCAGGGAGCATGAAGCCAAAGGGGAGGGCAGTTATGCAGCTAGCAATCGGTTTCACCTGCAGTTCCATGAGCACACTGCTGTGCAGAGACAAGCTGGGTAAGTGACAAGAAGTCACTCCTTGTCACAAGTGACTCCTAGAGTATACAGTGGCTGTGTCCATTAACCTAATTAAACTGCCTAACTGGTTAATCACATGCTTCCCCTGACGTGTCAATCAAGGATGAGGGTGAAGTGATAGTGTTCTTCTTGCAGTATACTCTGGGGGGGGGTGGCTTGGGGAGGAGGGATGCCTTGTTCTAACAGCCTAAAGTGGCATTTGTGCCTTGGAATCAGAAGGCAGCTGAAGGGATTATGTGTGTGCTCTTGCTGCTAATTTGCATTTAATTGTAATTGGCATTCATTTAGGGTCCTGGCAGCTGAGCTGCACTGTGTGTGTCAGCCAGACACTCCAGCAGATCATGAAGTTACCCCAGGAGTGTTTCAGAGGGACACTCACTGCATTTGTAACAAGTGGCATTTCGCCATACAAGAAGCTTCTTTCCTTAGAAAGGAGACAAATCATGAAAGAGACGTCAGGATCAGGAATGGAGAAAATCACTGGGTGCCGGTGGAAAAGCATCTTCCCACCCACCCTTGAAGAACAAGATTCTAGACCCCTTTTTATGCTCTTTTCAGCTGTAGCAGTGGCACTAAAGCATGTTTTTCTAAATTGGCAGGGAATGAGTGGTATTTGAACAAAGAACACATCAAATGTGGGACAACTTCATAGGCAGCGCTTAACAGAGAGAACAAAGAACACAGAAGCCCAGACCCCTGCTGGCTGGCTGGCAGGGGAGAAGCTTTCATTGGTCATCTGGGGAGATTAATATCTCTCTCTCTCCCCACCCCTCTCTCTCTCAGAAGAAGTCGGAAGTCACTGTATATAGTGTGTCTCATTTGTGTACATGAGATGTGCCACAGAATTAAAAGATGGCTCAGTTAATGGATACCTGGTGTGTAAGCACGAGAATGTGAGTTTGGGTCCCCAGCACACATGTAAAAAGCCATATCTGGTGGGGCTTGTTTGTAATCCTAGTACTGGGGTAGTTGGAGGTAGTTGAGTCTCTGGGGAAAAAATGACTTCATAAATTGTGAGCTCTAGGCTCAGTGCAGACTCTGTCTCAAAATTAGAGAGAGAGGGATATAGCCCACTTTAATTTCTGGCTTTTACATACATGTCTACACTTGTATACACACACCACACACACACACACACACACACACACACTCACACCTCCCACCTCCACACACAAGAGACTTGAAAAGTGTCAGAATCAGCGTTTTGGTAAAACGTTGTATTGTTCCTTTGGGAATCCTCACCATAGGTAGCTTGAGGCACAAACTGCTAAATCATTATTCAAAAAATGCTTGGGATTCTTCTAAATGGAATGAGTGTTGTGTGTAGGGGTGAGTATGTATCTGTATGTGCATATGGTATGTGTAGTGTATATATATATATATAAATAGGTGGGTATGAATGTATATGTGTGCTTTTGTGTGTGTATAGTGTATGTGTATACTTTAGTTATGAACTAATTTATAGATCAATCTATAGAATAAAGTAAACATGCAAGGTGACTCTAACACAGATGTATTTATGCAGGGAGAATATCTTTGTGTGGCTTTTAGTTTGGCTTGGAAAGAGAATTTTTTGAAGAGCATCACCAATTTGTTTGAATAATACCAAACTGCAGGAAGATGTCTGTGAACCAATGATTCTGTTGCTTCCTTGGTCACAAGAGTCATCTTTTGTATGCCTTTATTAACAGCTCTGTAAATTTTGTTGAGTAAAATAAATGTTAAACTGTAGTAAGTTTTGAAACATTGAGGAAAACAGGGAGGACTTATACTGAGGTGCAGTAAACTTACCTCATACGTTTCTCTTTTCTGACTCAGTGTGCAAACAAAGCAGAAAGAGCATAAACTCTCAAAGTCAGTGGAAACAACAGCAGGCAAACAATTACAAGGAGTTCCTGTGAAATGAGAGACCCTTGGGCATGAAGTGACTCAGAAAGGTGGAAGGAGATGAACCAGGATTCATAAAGGGGATTTTGTAGAGAAGATTTACCCCTTGGAAACCGAGGGCACAAAACATGGCTTTGAATCAATCATATGAATATACACCAAAGTACATAGCAGTAATATTCATAACCAAAGGTAGAAACAATCCAAATGTCCATTGGTAATGAATAAATGAGCACACAGTGTGGTATGCACACACAAATACCTTTAAAAACAATGAAATGACTATGTACACTATAATGGGAATGAACCTTGAAAACATACAATGTAAAATAAGCCATCTCCAAGGAGAAAGACTGTATGAGTCCATTGAAAGGAGCACTGGAGAGAAGGCTAGGTGGTTAAATGCACCAACTTCTCTTCCAGAAGATCTGGGCTCAATTCCTAGCACCCACACAGCAGCCGAAAACAATCTGTAACTCTATCTCCAGAAGATCCAACATCCTTTCTGGCCTCCAAATGCAGTACATGCACATGGTGCACAAATACCTAGGCATAATGTCCATACACATAAAATAAAAATAAATATATTTAAAAATGAAAAACAAATAACCAGAAAACAAAGCAATCACAGAGACTAAAACAAGAATGTCCCTCTTTCAAACTTTTGAAACTTTTGTTTTCAAGTGAAATGGATTTTATTTTAAATTATCCTCAATACACTATAGTCAACTTCACAGGAAGACAGAGGAAATATCATTGACCAATGATGATAATTATAAAATTGCCTATCTCCAATTTGTCTAGTTATAAAGTTTTTCAGCAACCACTGACCACTGCAAAGAGAATATTCTGTGACTAAAATATAACACATACCAATACTAATCAATGGACATAAATATAAGTTTTCAGAATTTATTTTATAATTTGACACATACATCATGTCCATTTTGCAAAAGAAAGGTAGAGCCTCCTCACTCAGGCTATGAACGTTCCATCTCTGACACAGGCTTCTGATCAGGTTTATGGGATCAGATGTGAATTCTGTTCTCTGTAGTGATTTCAAATCCAACCAGAAAGCATCTGTTGCCTCCATATCAGTCATGCCTTTATTACAACAGTGAGCATGTTGTATGTGTCAGGTTGCCTGTCTAGCATGCTTGGTCTGCACAGGAGGACAAATGGTGTTGCAGAAACTGGATATCTACATGGAGAAGAACCAAATTAGGTCTGTATGTCTTGCTCACAAATATTGATTCTCACTGGACCAAAGACATTAATGTAAGACAAGGAACTACAAACTGTTGAAAGAAATGGAGGGAAAAGACCTTCAAGATGTAAACATAGGCAAACTTGTTCTCAATAGAACTCCTTAGTTGCTCAGGCAACAAGACAATTGATAAATGGGACTTTTGAAACTTCTCAAACTTAATTTATTTTCTTTTATTACTATTATTAGTGTATGTGTGGAGGTCAGAGGATAGTTGGTTTTCTCTTTCCATTGTGAGAGTTCTGGCGCTTGAACTCATTCTGTCAGGCTTATGAGACAAGCACTATCACCTGATGTACCATCTTACCAACTTTCTTCTAATGTTTTGTTAGCAAAGCCAGGGGAGAAGATGAAAGAATAGGTCATTAAGAATATTTAAAAATCTGGAAATGGTAGACACATCTGTATGAGTCTTGGGTGACTGAATATTGAAGCAGAACAATTTTGGGTTCAAGGCCAGCTTGGGCTACATGGTGAGACTGTCTCAAAAAAAGCCAAACAAACAAATTAATGCACAAGGCATAAAGGGAGAAATGGAAAATAAAAAATAAAGAATGAGATATCTATCAAAGGGTGAAAAATACAAGATTTGACTTGTCAGAGTCAAATCAGAACCAGAAAGTGAAAGAAATAGAAGATCATATCAGAATTACCACAGGATCAATACAATAAAAAAATTCCGAGCCAAAGGGCACAGTCCTAAATTGAAAGGAACCATAACATGCTCAGAACAACACACTGAAGACTGAAAAATGACTTCCACAGGAGTATAGCATTGTGGGCCTTATGATATGAAATGGGTCTAACAGGTTACCTATGTCAGGTCATGCACAAAAGATGAAGAGAGAATAACATAGGATTTCTCAGTTGTAAGACCGTAAGCCAGAAGACAAGGGGTCAGTGCTTTCAAAATGCTAAGGGAAGACAAGTCCCCACCTAAAATCTTATCTTTAGCTGGACAATCAATAAGAGCATACTTGGTAATCTTGTCTGCACTGAATTCACCTAAGCTCATTGGTTCCCTAAGGCCCTGCTCTATAGGTCAGTCAGAATGAGAAAGAATCTTTACAACCAAACTCCTTTTCTAAACATGTTTCTGATCATCTGTTCTGTAGCACAGAACTGGTCTCCTACTAGCAAGAAGCAAATGGACTTTGGGGGCTTAGTTTTCTTTGCTATGTCCTTACCAGAAGACACTGTATCCTAGATTGGATCACTTCCTGTTTACTATTTTCCTCTCTCACTTGACAATATCATATTCTCCAATAGTTTTGAAGAAATGGAAAAATTTGAGCACCTGCATGTTTGCAAGTGGCTTCATTTTGTCCTTAATCTTGGAGGTAAATAATCTAAGAAAGGGGGTGGGGTGTGGTGGGAATGTCAGCTACCCTGTCTTGTTTTCTATCAGTCCATTTTTCTCTGTGAGGGATTTCTGTAGCCTGATCCCATTGTCCTGAGCAGGTGAGTGCCCCACTTGCTAAGGGAGAATAGTAGAAGTCTGCAAGCAGTAAGACAAGCAGTATTTCTAGGGCAGTAATTTTCAGCCTGTATGTCATGTTCTCTTTTGGAGGTTGAATGACCCTTTCACAGGGTGGCCTAAGAACCATCGGAAAACACAGATATTTATGTTACAGTTCATAACAGTAGCAAAATTATAGTTATGAAGTAGCAACAAAAATAATTTTACGGTTTTAGGGGTCACCATAACAGAAGGAACTGTATTAAAGGATCACATCATTAGGACAGTATAGAATCACTGTCCTAGGACATGGGTCAGATGGGCTAGGGGCTAAGGAGATGTATTTCCCCTCTCCCTGTAGCTTGAGAAAAGGGTCATGGAGTGATTGGAGAAGGAGATGAAGGAATGACAAGATGGTTGGGCACCAGGCCCTCTATTCTGTGCTATAAGCATAAGGCCTGGGTGATGAAGAGTGGCCATGAGAACAGAACAACAAAGACAGGACTCTACAATCAGGTCTATTTTTCTTCCTGCTCCCAGTGGACCACACCCAGCAAATGAACTAGTGTAAACAGCTCAGCTTGTAAACATTAGCAATTCCAACTGTTATTCAGAAAGCAGATGACAAGGATTGTTTTTTAGTTCTTTTTGTTTTTCTGGTTGGGTGTGGTCTCTCACACCCCTAATCCTAGTACTTGTGAGGTAGAAGCAGGATTACAATGAGTTAGACACTAGTTTTGGCTATGTAGTGAATCAATGAGTAACATGTGCTAGCTGCAGAATCTCAGAAACAAAACAAAGCACCTCAGTTCAGGAGAAGTAGCTTCAACAGGTGAGTTACTGGGAGCTGTGGCACCCTGAGTCATGCTTTTTAATTACTGCTCAGCCTGGCACTCAGTTACTGTTAGTTATGTTAGCAAGGTCAAATGAAGGAACACTGAGTATCAGTGTATTCTTGTGGATTTGTTTGATTCTAGGACAGTGCAGAAAACAATAACAGCAATGAAAACTCAAGCCAAATTACAAAACAAGCTAGTTACTCCACAGGACTCAGTATTCCTAAGCCTTGGCAAGCACAGGACCTCACAAGGAACTTGTGGAAATTGTACGTTCTATTTCCAGTGCCAGTTTCCAGATAAGCTGGTCAGGGTGGACAATGAATAAAACAACCTTCCCTCTTTCTTTAAAATTTAGTTTCCTATTTTAAAGTGTGTGTGTCTCTCTCTGTGTGTGTGTGTGTGTGTGTTCACAATGAGTTCCACTGCCCATTGAGACCAGAACCTTCAGATTTACTGGAGCTACGGTTACAGGCAGTTATGAGCCACCAACATAGGAACTGGGAACTAAACTCAGGTCCCCTGGAAGATAGGTGCAATTTCTTAACTGCTTTTAGTCCTAAGAAGTGAAACTTTCTAAAGAAGAATAACAAGGGAGGGAGGAATGGAGGAGGGAGAAGAGTAGGAGGAGAAGGAAGAGGAGGGAGTCATCCATTAAATACATACAGTAATTACCTAAGTAGTGTCTGCTAAGAAGCATCAAAGTCCTATTTGACCAGTAAGTAGTCCTCATTCTATAATGTTTCAGTTCAAAAGCATTCATCAGGCATTTACCATGGCTAGCGTTATAGATGCTAATCTAAATTCAGAGGATACCTGATTCTAGACCCTTAGATCTCAGGACAAAAGACTGAACAAGGGACACATAGTTAGAATTGAAATAGAGACAGCTTATTAAGAAACAAAATGAGCTTATTAAGAAATAAAATGAACTCTAGAGAGATAGCTCACTAGTTGAAAGCACTTGCTGCTCTTCAAGAAGACCCAGGTTTAGTTTCCAGCATTCAGGTGATGGTTAACAACTGTCTGTAACTCCAGTTCTGGGGGATTCAAACTCTCTTCTGGCCACCCAGGGCACTGTATGAACATTTGGAAAAACACCTATACACATAAAATAAAAAATAATATATCTTAAGCTGGGTGTGGTAGCACATGCCTTTAATTCCAGTCTCAGGAGCAGAAGCAGGCAAATCTTAGTGTGGACCAACCTGGTCTATGTAATGAGTTCCAGGTTATCCAGGGGCAGACATGTACCTTTTTCCATGTGGCAAGCAGTGAAAACTGACTGGTATGAGTCCAGAAAAACAGCCTTTGTTCATTGACATGAAAGAATATGCTTCCTCAGACCCAACACTATGAAACACTAGGGTTGTTTGATTTGCTTGGGTAGGAATGGATGTTCCATGCTTGCCTGAGGACCTAAGCCTCCTGGGTCACTTTGACATGGGGAGCGGCTTCAGCTTCCAAAACAGGCGATGAGGGATTTGTGCAAAACTTTTCACAGTTGGTTTCACTTTGCTGTTTCCAAGGAAACAGGACTCCAAATCCCTCTTTAGACCTACCTGCTGGTAATCAGGCTGTGATATTCCTGGAAATTAAAAAGGTTTCTGATGGTACATGGCCAAGACCCGTAAACATTCTGCCTACTAGTGTCATCCCATAGCTTCAAAATGATGGCTGCCCCTGTCCTTCTGAGTGGCTATTGCTTGCTTTCCTAATGAAAACTTCTTTCTCAATGACTCCCTGCAGCCTACTTTTCTCTTCTTCTACTGTGATTACCCTGGATCAGTTTCCAAGTTGCCTCTGCTCTGTGCCAGTGTCCAACATAGAATGTTACTCTTCCTTTGGTTTGTGTGTGTGTTTGTGTGTGTGTGTGTAGAACACAGAAACTTTGAATGTGGAGTTCACTTATTAGGTTACATTGGCTGGCTGGCAATTCCCAGTGATACCTCCCTAGATCTAGTATTACAAGTAAGCGCCACCATACTCAGCTTTTTAAACAGGTTCTGGGATCTAACTCAAGTTTTTATGTTTGTAAGGCAAGCACTTTACACATTGAACACTTCCCCATTCTTGCTCTCCTTAAACATCCTTCTCTCATTCCAAACTCCCACCTTTAATCTTGACTCTTATGAGATACCTTACAATTGCCTGTGGCTTCTAATGTCCTTTATGTAAACAGTAATGTAATGTTTTGGATCAAATGGCAAGAAGTGTTCTCATCTTTTGGTGGTTACATGGTACATTTTGTCAACGGCTCTGGAAAAAGCAACGTAAAAACCTGATTTCTGGGGGTCTTAATGTCTGTGGAATAAAAACTCCTGTCTTGGTTGGCTTAAGTCCAAGTATGGTTTCACATAGTCAGTCCTCAGAAGAGATAGATGGACAGTCAGTCTTCAGAGGTCAGGACAAGTTGGCTTTAGAGAATTCTTTCTTTAACTCATCATGGTTTGACAAACATCTTTTTGCTCTTGGTTTTTCCAGAATTTTCTTTTTCTCATAGTGTCTGATTTCCTCTCATTGAGTCTATGCAGGAATTGGGTACCTCTTTGATATAGAAGCAAGCTATGTGGGATGTGGTGACTACAACAGACACTTTCACTAACAGGCTTCAAACAGTAACTGGCAAATGCCAAAGAGCTTAAAGCTTCAGAGACCAACAAATGCTGAGAGCAGCTATCATCTCTGTTCCTGGTTTTGCCTCAGGCCAGGCTGTCTGGTTTTTAGTAGAGAAGAGAAATGCCTCCTCTTGGATATCAGCCCTAGCTCATCTCGCCTTGGCTTGGACTTAATCTACAAAGCTCTCAGCAACCTGACTTTGCTAGTTTCCAAAGCAAATTATCATTGTAGAATACCTATGAAGTAATTATAGATAAGGGTTTCCCACAGTCTGGCAGCTTCAACTTCAGCCTTTTGATTGAGAAATGAATTCCCTATCTGCAGCTACAAGACTCATTATGTGCTGGACTGGCGAATTGATAATGAAAGACTTGAAACGTGTTTGATAGCAGAGAAACCCCTTTCTTAGTCTGCTGAGCCTCCAGATCAGGGACCCTGGAGACAGACATCCAAAACTTAATGCAAATTTCAAAGAAGATTACAGTGGCTTCTTGTCATCCCCTGGGAATTTCCGGAATGCAGAAACCAAAGGAACAAAAGATGCAAGCGTGTAGTTGGGGGGGAGGGATTTCAATTGATGTAAGACAAAGAAAAATGCCTTAGGTAGCCTGGAAAGGTTGGTTTTGTTTTTCTATGAAACATTACGCTCCTTTGGCCAATGATGTAGAGAAAATGAATCTCACAGAGCCAATATTTTGCCTCAGCAAATGTATTTAGTTTATTTGAGGTGCTGGAGGTGACAGAACAGAAGATAGCCACTTGATTCTGACCTAATCTCCCCTAAACATTTCTGCTAACCTAGGTTCTCTAAACATCTTGTCTCAATTTATTCTTAAGGCATGGAGAAATATGGCTGGAGATTGGAGTGTGGGCATTGGGAAGAGCCTAGGACATTCTTTATCTCTCTCTGCTTCCTTTGATTGGTGGTCCAGTTCCTCTCAAACTAGACAAGGCCTTCTTTTGTAGGCTGTAGGTTGGTTTAATTTAGAAAACAAATAGTTCTAAAGCTCACAGGGTACTTCTCTGAGCAGTCTGTGCAAAAGCCTTCTGCAAACACAGGTAGTAGCCCTCACTTGCTTATCTTATTCTAGGTGGTAGCATTCTGTCACCTGCAGACAGAAAAAGTAGCCCTCACAAGTGGTAGCCTTTCTTCTACAGACATAGGTGGGTAGCTTTCTCTAACCTTCAGAGAAAAGAAAAGTTCACATTGAACAAGCAGTTGGGTTGTATATTCAAGAATGAGCAGGTAATTCTAGGAACCAAGGAGGAGAAAGCAGAAAGGGAGAGATTTAATTCAGGTGTCATCAGCCAAAAAACATAACACAGTTACAATGATAACAGCCGCTTCAGAGGAGGGTCAAGTTGTTAGATGACACTGACTTGGACCAAGCTAAAACCCAGCTGGCTGCTCTGTAATTCACTCACAGAGAGGAAAAAAATGAATTGTCTATTGATTCTGAACAGCATACTCCCGTAGGGATGGCTATTCTTGTCAGATCACTTGAGGCAACTCCCAGACAGACATAAAAATTTCAGGTTTCCCCCCCCCCATTATACACTCATGGTCATGTGCCATTTCTTTAATTGGTAACATTTAGGGGTCATCTTGAGGGACCTTCAGCTCAAGCTGATACCTTCAAGGCTTTCCTTTACTATCAGCCTCCTAACCCCATGGGAAATGCCCTTGTGACCCTACTGGCAGTGCCAAGTAAGTACCACAGAGTTCTTCAGAACAGACACCATAGTGCATTCCAGCCCTACTTGGATGGAAGCTTAAACATAAAGCATTAGTTCACCCTGATTAAACAGGCTGGAAAGGCAAAAGCAAATAATCACTACATATGTACCAATAATGGAACAACAGAGTAAACACAAAGAGAGGAAGCCTGCTATCAATATTTAACTATAAGATCAGTGGACAGAGGGTGCTCTACTGAGAACATGGAGGTGACCAGAGAGGCGGAAACGTTCCATGGTGACACACTGTCATAGTCAGGGAGGAGAGAAGAGCTGACTGTATGCAGGAACTTCAGGTATGAATGTATAAGGCAATCAAGATTATTAAGAAGGAGAGGATGATGAGCAATAATGTTAGGCTCACTTGCATAGAGATTGTTGGAAGGGTTAGGGACAAGGTGCAGAGTGGAGTCAAGGGTCTTTCCCAGGCTTCCGGAGTATACAAATCCTCTGTATTGATGCTACTCAGAGGCTAAGTTGAACTTCTCATGGATAGATTGAAGTAGAAGCAATCTGACTATAGTTCTAGGAAAGACAGTATCCTGCCTCTTCCAGCCCACGCCCCAGCAGGGTTCAATCTTGGGTGTCATTTCTGGCCTAGAGATCACCAATAGGCTAGTCTGGCTGACCAGTGAACTCCAAAGATCTGTCTCTGCCTCCCCAACCCTGAAATTACAAGTGCCATATCTGTACCCCCCCCCCCCGTGTGTGTGTGTGTGGTGTGTGTGGTGTGTGTCTGTGGATGCTGAGGATCCAGGTTGAGTTCTTATATTTGAGTGGCGAACGTTTTATCAATGGATTTATCTCCCAGCTGTCTCTCAATTCTTTACTGGTATCTTTGTAACTGTTTGGTACCACAGGCATCTTGGGAATAGCTCACTCTGCAGAAGGATCATAGTTATTAGGTAAAAAACAATTCATATAGGACAGTAACTTGAGAAGCCAGTTAGGCTATAGTTATGAGCCATAGATATTACCTTGGAGCTTTCCTTGCCTTAAGCAAGCCTATGACCCTTGGTTAGAGCAAGACAAAGAGGAATGAGTGGGAGAACACTGAATAGTTGGAGGGATTTTTGGTTTGGAACTGTGAGGTCTGAATCAGGGAGTGTATGAGTCACTGGGATAGCAAGGTAAGGGAGGTGAGTTCTGTGACCCTGAATTTGGACGGCTTATCTCTGAATCCTATCTCCATCATATGTTCTCTAGACTGGCTCAGTTTTCCTCTTTGCATCTCTGGTTATAGTTTTCAAGTAGTGGCAATACCAGTGATCAAGTTAGTGCATATAGGCTGGGAGAGGATTGCATTGCTGATGTCATAAGGACCTGAGTTTAGTCTCCAACGCTCCAAAAAATAAACGAATGAGTAAACAAGTAAAGAAAACCAACAAAGCATGCATTATTATCAGAATCCCCATTGGCTCATGTATTTGAACACTCGGTTACCAGAAGATGGCGCTGTTTGGAAGTTTTTAGACTCAGAGGTGGAGTCTTGTTGGAGGAAGTGGGTCACTGGAGGCAGGCTTGGCAGATTTATAGCTCCACTTCACTTCCTGTCTACTTTCTGCTCCCCAACTACAGACACAATGTGACCAGCTGTCTCGCTTTCTTTAGCCAATCATGTCTTCTTTGTCATTGTGGAATGTATTCCCTAGAACGGTGAGCCAAAATAAGCCCTGCCTATCTGAAGTTGCTATGAGAAGCATACATAGGAAGTGCTTAAAATAGTACCAGACATAGGGCAGTTTCTTCAATATTAGTTACCTTATCAACACTACTTTACTGCCAACCCTTACCAGGAGTTGGAATTGTGTAGGTATGCGAAATCAGCACTGGTTCTCAGAGAGGGCTAACACCAGGACTATCTGGGTCTGAGGTTTTCTGGGGGAGGGAAGTGCTCTGGAAGGTTCCCAGAGTTGAAAATAGTAGCTCATGGGCTTCAAAGGGTTGTATTATAGAAACTGTATCTTAAGCTGTTTGTCAATGATACGGCCTCTTAATGATTCCTCCCCTGCCTTCTTACCATCCCATTCCCAGTGCACATGCTTTACCCCAAACAGTAAATGAAACAATATTCATTTGTGTGGTTTCATAGGAGACAGGTGCTCTGTTCCCTTTGTAGGTGGTGCTGTTTATTATGGGTGTGTCGTCATGTGACATGAGAAGATGGAGGCTTAAAAGAGATAGAGAGTCACTAGAAGCAATGGAAAAGAGTATCTACCCCACTGTTTGTCCTCACAGCTCTGCCCTGAGTGAAAATGTACAGTAAGATCTCCCAGGCAGCACTTGTGGTCTAGTGCTCAGAGGGACCAATGTGGAGAGACAGATGGAGGCTCTCTGCAAAGACCTTGCAGAGCTCAGGGGAGTATTGGTGCTAGGCAGCAGGAGACCATGAGAAACAGCAGCAGACAGGATGCAGGGTATGAAGGAGCAAGCCACCCCAGAGCCAGGACTTCCCCGTGGGTGGGAGCTGATAAGACTACTGCTATTAAATTAATTTTCCTTCCTCTCTTTCTACCTCCCTCATTCTTTTCCTTCCTTCCTCCTCCTCCTCCTCTCCCTTTCTGTCTTTTGACAGGGCCTCAAGAATCTCTAATTTGGTATGTATCAGAGGATGACCTTGAGCCCCTGATGCTCCTGACTCTACCTCCTAAATGCTGCGATCACAGGATATGTTTCCAAGAAGGTCCAAATTAATTTTCCTACTTGACCTTGGTAATTCTGTTAAAAATTCAAAAGTATCTTCTTTGTAATAATACATTTTAATAGTAGAAAGTCATTATCCTGAGGGTCATGGGGCAGTTTTATAACAACCTCAAATCATATATGTAGCAGAATTAGAGTTTGGGTCCAGTTCTTCTGATTTAAATACAGAGTTTTTTGTTTTTTTTTTTTTTCAAGAAAAAATATCATTGAACAAATTTCTAAGTGTTTTAGAAGATCCGAAGTCAGGTTTCACAAGCAGTTCTTTTATATTGATGGGTTACCTGAGGCTAAGCAAGTTTAAAGAACTTGAATACGTTGCATATCAAATGAACAATTTCTGAGGCTGCTTAATCTCAAAGTCCCTATCTCCACCTTGTCATTCCTACTTAGCATACAAATCTATAAGTCTCTGGGACATGTTCTGTATTTTATGTAAGTACGTGCTTGTATGTGTTTGTATGTATTCACCTCTGTGTGGGAGAGTATTCATGCATGTATGTGCATGTGCATGTTGTGCCACCTCAGGTGTTGTTCAGGAGATGTCTACATTTTTTAAAAAGATTAATTTTAAGTAAGTGTGTGTGTGTTGGTTTGAATGATGGCTGCCATAGATGCATAGGGAGTGGCAATTTTTGGAGGTGTGGGCTGGTTGGAGTAGGTGTGGCTTTGATGAAAGAAGTATGTCACTGGGGTGGGCTTTTAAGTTCTTAGATTCTCAAGCCAGGCCCAGTGCCACACTCTCTTCCTGCTGTCTCTGATCTGTCCAGCACTTTTAACTACCTGTCCAGCACTGTGTGTGTCTGCATACCACCATGCTTTTGCTACTTAGAAAATGGACTAAACCTCTGGACTGTAAACTAGACCCAATCAAATGTTTTCCTTTATAAGAGTTGTCATGGTCATGGTGTCTCTTCACAGCAATAGAAACCCAAAGATAACTGTGTGTATATATGTGTGTGTTTATGTGTCTGTTTTATGTATGGGTTTATGTGTGTATGTTTCTGTGTGTTGGTGTTTGCATAAGCACATGTGAGTGCAGGTGTCCTCAGAGGCCAGGAGTGTTATATTGTATTTCCTGGAACTGAACTTATAGGCAGTTCTTAGACACCTGATATGGGTGCTAGGAATTCATCTGGGTTCTCTGGGAGAGCAGTACAAGCTTATAGCTTCTGATCCATTTCTCCCATACTGCCTTTTTTATTTTTTGAGACAGGATATCCCCCTTTCTTTCACCCTGCTTCAATCTTGGATGAATAGCTGTGATCCTCAGGGATAACCCCCTTCTTTACCTCTCTACCAGTGCTGGGGTCACAAACAAGCTAGGCCTTGATCTGGGGATTCTAGGAATATGACATAAAACCTCATGCTAATAAGAGATTAATGCATATATATGGGGGAAAAGAATGGGGGGAGGGAGGGAGGAAGGAGGAGGGAGAGAGAGAGAGAGAGAGAGAGAGAAGAGAGAGAGAAGAAGAGAAAGAGAGAGAGAGAGAAAGAGAGAGAGAGGGTAGAATCAGATAAACCACAGGTCTCCTGAAGCCAAGCATTCATCTCTTCTAGTGAGGTCGGCAAAGGCTTCTGAATATCTGAACACAGATAAAACACAGTCTATCCTGGACTATCCAAATGCATTTCTTTTTTCTACACTTCTGTATTGGAAAACATTTTTTTTTATTTTATTTTAAAAGAGGTCTGTGTTAGTTTTCAAATCAGGTGAAGAGTTAATGCAAAGTGTAGTAAAGAAGATTATTTCTGATGCTTAAATGGGAGGGAATAGATGTGGAAATGAGATTTACACAGTACAGCTCCCTCAAGAGAGTGTAGTTAATGTAGTGATGTAATGCGATGAGAGTGTAGCTAGTTGACCAAAGTGGTCTAGAGTTACCATATAAGATCCCACGTTCTCTTATCAACTGTCACTCATCTGAGAGTGATAGGAAATGACTTGGACTTCTTGTTTTACCAGGTCTATAGCTTTTGTACTTTGGTTTCTTCCCAGCTTTCTGAAAGGTTTAGAGACATGAACAGTGGCAGTTGATAGGTGCTTCTGCTGGACGTGCTGTCAGGCTCCAGAGCAAGGACCAGACAATGTCCCTGAGCATTCAGAGACATTCACTGGTAAGAGATACTTACCCTTTGTATTTGCATCATTGATCAGTGACTCTGTGTATGATAAACACACTCCATCTTGCATCCCCTTGGGACTGGACAATTGGCTTCCAAGGTGAGCAGGCATGTTACACCTTGCCTTGACTCTGTTGGAATGGTTCCACAAATGGCTTCTCTTCACTTCTGTGAGAATTAAGAGCATGATAAGAAAATTGGACTCAAAATATGACAATGTTTCCTTTAAAAAAAAGTCCCTTTCTCAGGTAAATAAAACATGTCATGTGCCAGAACTTAATATCGGGAGGTACAAACTGGCATGATTTTGAACGGTATCCATGACAGTGAAGGAGCAAGCAATGGCATTTCAAGGTGACCTTTAAAGCCCCAAATTTGACAGTGGAGGTGAGTCGAGGGAGTAAGATTGAGGAGTGTTACCTCTCAACTTGGAGCAAGCCGTCAGGGTCACTACACTTTCACATGCCTTGAGGGAGACAGGGTGTTGTGTTTCTGTGCTATCCATGGTCCAATACAGAGCTTGCCCTACAGACACACGCTGATTAAGTTGCTTCTGTTTTTAACATTAAGCTGTTGAGCTGTGAGGGTAAGGGGTATTGTAAGGGATTGCTGTTTTCTTGCTTCAAATACAAGTTAGCGTCTTTGCTTTGCTAATTACAAATTTCTAGATAATACCATGGACTGTATGGATTTTCTCATCATCTTATTCTTGTCTGAGTTTTTACACGGTGCTAGGCAGTTCCAGACTTTTGACACTAGTTTGAAAAAACTGCATTGAGAGTAACAAGTATGAAAAACTCTTCTCTCTCTCTCTCTCTCTCTCTCTTTCTCTTTGGTTTTTCAAGATAGGATTTCTCTGTGTAGCCTTGGCCATCTTGGAACTCACGCTAAAAATCTCCTTTTTCTAATGGGAACTATTTCAGAAATGAATATAGGTGATTTCCCTGATAGGATGTTTTTCTTTTCTAGATACTTTCTCCAAGTATCTGGATTTCTTTTCTCCACATTTTCCTGGCCTACTCCCTCTCTGATCCAATATCCTGTTCCCTGGAAGCCACATCTGTGGTTAGTGTAGGACCAGGATAATGAGAGAACACACCTGCCAGTGCTCTGATCAGCTAATGAGTAAACTTTCTGGTAATACAACTGTTTCCAAGAAAAAGCAGATACAAAAAAATGGTTTTAAAATGTTTTACAAAGGAAAGTCAACTTACTTAGAAAGGAATAAATTCATTTAAATTTTGTTCTCAAATTCTCCAATTTGAAATTCTGGCCAATAGATGCCTCTATTTTAAGGTTCTGCCTTGGGGGCTGTTCAGAATGGGGTCTGACTGGTAGAATCTTTAATTTCATCATTCTTTGCCCCACAAACCTATCTCTTCTTTTCACTCACTCACTATGAGATACTTAACATTGATTTTTTTCAATGGATTTATGCTTTTATGGAGTTAACTTCAGCTCTTGTCATCTAGCAAATGCTGGAGGCAAGGAATTGCAAAACTGCTTGGCTGCTTAAAATGAGGGGAAAGGGAAAATCAAGAATAAAATAAACAAAACTACTGGATCAATCGTCTTGGGACATTTGCTTTCCCATCAGCCAGAGAGCAGTTTCTTTCTTGTTTTACTGTAAATGTCTTAAAGTACAGGAAAATAAACTAAAAAGGCTCATCAATATCCCTACTATTAAAGATGTAATACAGGTTGATTGGTGGGTGGGTAGATGCTAATTTATAAAATCAGGATTATAGATGCAAATTTAATAAAAACTGTTAAGTTTAATTTCACTTATAGAGTGTAAGAAAACAAATGAAGTAAAACAAGAGACACTGAACTTTTAAAAGTGATTTTTCATGTTTTTATTAGCATGTATGAATTGCACATAATAATTGGTTTCATTGTGACATTTTATGTGCATATATAATGTATCTTAATCATATTTACACCCCATTGCCTTGCCTCTTCTTCACTTCACTCCTTCGGATTCTCTTCCTCTTTAGAACTGTCCCTCTCCATTTTCATGTCTTTATTTTTAGGTTTTTTTGCTGACCGAATGCGTTTCACTAGGGTTCCTTAAAAGAGGATAAGCGAAAAGCTACTTACAGGAGCAAGGGCAACTTGCCAGTGGCTATACCACTAAAGGAGATGTCTCTCCCTCCTCTAACAACCGTTACCTGTCTATAGATCCTCTGGGAAGGGTTGGGTCTTGTGAGCCCCTCTCTCCTTCATGATAGAATGTTAACTAAGTTTCTTTCAGGTAAATGTAGCTCTCTAGAATTCTAGAGTTCAATGGCATAGCAGTACGTTTTCCCTTAAGCCCAAGACCTATCTAGTCTCAGGTTCTTGACCACTTTAGCAATGTCAAGTATGGGAACCATCTGATGGAGTAGGCTATAAATCCAGTTTTCCCCTTTTATTATAAAAATAATTTTTTTCCCACACAAAATGTGTTACAGTTTCTCTTCCTCTATTTCTTCATTGCCTCCCCTCTTCCCTTCCTTTCTGTTTCTGTATTTGGATCAACCTCCTTTCTGTCTCTCACTAGAAAACAAACAGGCTTCTAATGGATAGTAATAAAATAAAATATAATAATTTAAAACAAAAACTAACACAGTAATATAGGACAAACAAACAGAAGGAAAAGAGCCCAAGAAAAGGCACAAGAAACAGGTATAGACACAGAGACCCACTTTTCTTTTTTCATACTCAGAAATTCCATGAAAATACTAAATTGAAAGCCATAATATATACTCAGAGGATCTGAAGGGCAAAAAGAGAGAAAAATATATAAATAAGATTAAATAAAATGAAGATTAAAAAAAATGCCCTGACACAACATTATGAGACAAGGAACCTCCAAAGAGCTCATTTTCTGTTGCCCATCTACTGCTAATCATGCAGCTTACACTTAAGAATAGCACCAAGAACTTAATATAATTCTTTTGAGACAAGGCCTTGTGTATCCCATGCTGGCCTTGAACTTGGGATATAGCTGAAGATAACTTTGAACTCTTGATCATGCTGCTCTCACTTCTCAAGTGCTGGGATTACAGGTGTCCATCACCTCACTCAGTTTATGAGGTTCTGGTGATCACACCCAGTGCTCTTCCAACAGAGTTATAGCTGCACTCCTCTTTTTCTTTTTAGTCTACAGTCATAACTATCTCATACTAACTCCCCTTTTATCAACAGTTCTATTTTCAGCACCATTTTGCTTGTTCTTAAGTTATTTGTTAAACTTGTAATAGTGCTAGTCTGTCCCTTAAATTTATCTTGTCTGTAAGCCTGTTTTTATCATATCCTATTATTCTGTTGTCTAATTTTAAGTTTTTGTTTCTCATGTGTGTCTTGATTTATGTGTTCTTCTCATAAAAGATTTATTTGTTTACCTATTTTATGTATGAATGCTTTGCCTACATGTATGCATGTGAACCTTGTACGTGCCTGCTGTTGGAGGAGCTCAGAAAAGGTAATTGGATCCCTGGAATTACTGGTGGCTGTGAGTTTACCAGAGTGCTCTGGAAGAGCAGTACTTTGATCAGTGTTCCATTGCTGTGAAGAGACACCATGACCAAGGCATCTCTTATAAGTGAAAGCATTTAACTGGAGGTTTGCTTCCAGTTACAGAGGTTTAGTCCATTATCATTGTGGTGGGAAGCATAGCAGTACAGAGGCAGATATTGTGCAGAAGTAACTGAGAGTTACATTCTGATCTGAAGGCAGAAAGAGACACTGAGTCTGATGTGAAAAGTCCGTGATAGGGGGCTTTGAAACCTCAAGGCCTATTCCCAGTGATACACTTCCTTCAACACGTGCATACTTCCTACTGCTTTTCAAATGATGCCACTCTTCTATGACTAAGTATTCAAATATATGAGCCTATGGAGGCCATTGTCATTCAAACCACCACAAGCAGCAAGTGCTCAACCACCGAGCCATCTCTTCAGTCCTATGACTTCTTCTTGACCCTGCTATTTTCTTATATCTCTGTATTTACTGATACCTTCTGCCTGAACATACAGGGGCCTATTTGTCACCCTCTTCCTACTCATTTCAGTTAACAGGAGAGGAAATAAGAAAGGCAGGAGGTGCAGCATCATCAGTGGTGCGTAGCCTTTTTTAGATTACCTGGGCTCAGTTTTCTCTTCTGAGATTTTTCTAGAATGCCTTTCATTTGGTAGCCATTTGAATCAGATGAGATTTAGATGGCACAGAAGTTTATCTTTTTACCCAGCTAATAGTTTGAACATGAACAGTGTGGTTTGGTGGCTACAGACCTGTGGGAGCTCCAACCCGTTGGTTGCTTTGCAGTATTGAGGTTCGTGTGTTCTTATTGAAGGACCAATCCAGCTTTCTCAGTACTACACGTTATTCTCAGCCCTGATTTCGTAGCCACACCAGGCAGAACAAATGGGAAAGTGAGGACAGTATGGCAGGGCATACTTCAGCTAGTGTTTTTAGGTACCATCCACTTGGTTTTTGAGACACGGTCTCTCATAAACAGCTGTGATCTCCATGACCCTATGTTTCAAATATTACCTTGTCAAATGCCTAGAACATAGTGATGCAGCCACCTTCTGAATGTCTGTGTATGTGAGTGCATGCGTGCCTATGTAAGTGTGCATGTTGAGAAATGTATTCAGTATTCTGGGTAGTCATTTTTCAGGTGACATTTGGTAATTCTATTATTCTAGGAAGAAATGGGAAAATATGGCCTCACTAATGTTTCTCGATAATGGTGAGATGTAGCTCATTCCTGGGGTAGAAGAAACTGAGCTCAAACTGGACTTCTAATTGACTCTTCCAGGTGAGAACGTTCACGGAACCTGCCTCCTTCCATCTATACAGTTGGCCTAGTAGCTTCCTACCTCACCACACTAAGGATGAAACTCTGTTTGATATTTGATGTTTTGGGTATGATGTAGTCAATAAGGAACCCTAATATATGTCCCTTTCCTCATGCACATTCATGTGGAGTTCATAGGCCCAGCCTAAGCTATCAATCCACAAGCAGCATCTACCTTTTTTTTTTTTTTTTTTTTGAGACACAGTCTCTCAATTGTCTGGAACTTGTAGATTAGGCTAGCTGGCTACCAAGTATCAGATACCTTCCTGTCTCTGCCTTCCTAATGCTGAAATTACTAGTACACACAATTACCTGGACTCAGGTCCTCAGTTTTGCACAGCAAGCATTTTACCAACTGAGCCACCTTAAAGTTCCCAAGGCCTTGTTCTTGAAAAGGATGTGGGGACCCTGATTTTACTAGCTAGCTCTTGGTAGACAGAGATCTACTGCCACATGTTTCTACTGTGATGTTCTGTGCTTCCTCGGGCCCACAAGCAACAAGGCAAAGTTGCCATTGTTTGAAATTTCTGAAGCTATGGGCCACATTAGAACCTTCCTCCTTTTAAGATGATCATATCAGATATTTGCTAGTGAAAAAATTTAACTAATAGACATCTTGAAGATGAGACCAAAGTATAAGATCAAATTTATTTGTATTTTATGTACACATTATAAACATGGTATGGCAGTAATGTCATACAATATCTGCATTGTGCTGGGTATGGCCCATGGTAAGATGATAGGTATATAATTTTTTAACCTGTATCTCATATTGGCATTCAAATAGTATCAGAGTAGCATTATGTTGCTTCAGCTATGTACCTGAGATAATCCACTTATAAGGACAAAATACTTATTTTGAGTCATGGTATTCAGTTAATGGTCATTTGGTGCCATTACTGTGGGACTGTAGATAGGTAGAGCATCAGGGCAGGTAGCATATGACAGAACTGACCTGATTACTTTGTAGTGACTAGAAATGAGAGAGAGAGAGAGAGAGAGAGAGAGAGAGAGAGAGAGAGAGAGAGAATGAGAGAGAAAGAAAGAGAAAGAATATGGAGAAAATGGGCCCCAGGGACAAAGTGTAGCCTTCAAGGACAGTCTCAGTGACACACTTCCTTCAACTAGGTCCTACTTCCACTAACTCATTAGACTCTAAACCAAAAACAGATGTTCATGAGGGTCAAAGCCTTCCTGATCCAATCACATCTCAAAGGTCCCACCTCTGAACACTGAAGTACTGGAGATAAAGCTTCCCCATACAAGGATTTTTTTGTTTGTTTGTTTGCTTATTCTTCTCTCATACATCACATCCAGAGTGCAGCCTCCCGTCTCTCCATCCCTGACCTGTGCTCTCCCACATCCACTCCTCCTTTGTGATCTAGACTTCCCAGTGATATAAACTGAACATGGCCTGACAAAATACAATAAGACTAGGCACAAAACCTTATATCAAGACTGAGAGAGACAACCCACTAAGAGGAAAAGGGTCCCAAAAGCAGGCAAAAGAATTAGAGGTACCCCACTTCACCCACTTTTAGGAGCCCCACAAGAACACCCAGCTACACCACCATACCTATATACAGAGGACCTAGCTTAGATGCATACAGTGTCTGTGGTTGCCATTTCAGTCTTTAATCCCCATGAGCCCTGCTTAGGTGATTCTGTGGGCTGCTGACACAGGTTTTGAGACATTTATTCTAGACTGAGTTTGAGCTCTCTGTGTAGATGAGGTGACCTTGAACTTCTGATGCTCCAATTTTTCTGTCTTGAGTGCTGGGATTATAGGAGTGTACCACCACATCTTTATTATTCAGTTCTCAGGATTGAATTGCAGCTTCTAGAGTGCTAAAAAAACAATATGTCAACTGGACTACACCCAGCACTTAAGTGGTTTAAATATAGATAAAATTGAGAGTTGAATAAAGCAAAGTTATATTTAAGACCCCAAAAGTAAGTTCCAGTTAGCTGGAGGGCTTGAATCATGGCAGAATTCCAAGAGATCTGAGGAGAGAGATTGAGTCTGCTTCAAATAAATCATGCCTGTGACATTAAGACGTAATTTAGTCAACAATGTGAAACTTCCCAAGTTGTCAGGATTGGCGCACTGATGGCTTGCACAGGGGATGTTGGTTTCCCAGCAGGATCACATCATGACTAGTAACCCTGCAGTTTACACCTCTGATGTGGTAACCGGGCCTCAAGAAAAGGAGTGTGGTTGGCTCTGGTCCAAATGAGGGGCAGAGATGCCAAGCCACTGGGAGGGGCATAAGAAGTGAGAAGCTGCTGTCTATCCTGGTGATTCATTTTCTTGTTGAAGCTCACAGAAGGCAGTATGTGTTTATTCCCAACCTAGAGGAAATGATATACTGGCTGTTTTACCCATCATTTCAGGGACTATTTCCTTGTGGAGATCTCCATTCAGGTACCATTACCATGTGGAAATGAGACCTTATTTTTAGCTTTTGAAACATGGTCAATTGTATCCTAGGTTGACCTTAAACTTGTTTGTAGCCAAGGGTAACCTTGAAGTTCTGATCCTCTTACCTCTACCTCACTCTTATGGAATTATAAGTGGCCTGACTAGAGACCTTCTTTCTATGGAACAAACAAACAGTTTAGGGTGCCTCTATCTGATCATGAAATTTTTATTACCTCATCTACTTGAAAGAAAGATCCTCAACAATTAGAAACCATGAAGGAAACATTAAGTGGAGACCAGTCTTTAACATCTTTAGAATTCAGTTGCTGTATATAATCTATATGTTAAGTGGAGGAACTGACTTTTCAGAACTCAGGTTCCTCATTTTGCTAGACAAGCTCTGAAGAGTGCCTGTCTTTTTTTACAGTTCTGCAGTGCTTCAAAAATCTTTAAGTCAATGGCATACTATACCAGTGACTCTTTCTCTTGAAATAACCCCATTTAGGACCCTCATAGGTTATGAGGGTAAAATGGCCACAAAACTCAGCTGAGTGAAATTTTATTTGTTTTGTATTTATTCATTTGGGCAGGGGCTCATGTAGCCCAGCCTGGCCTTGAACTCACTATATAGATGAGGACAGATTCAGACTCCCTCTCAAGAGTTAGGATTATAGGTGTGGAGCCATCATGTTTAGCTTTGAGTGAGGTTTTGAACTTGCTTAACGTCTAGGCTGCTTTGTGCTCAGTTTGAAACGGTAACAAGTCCTATAATGATGCCTTGAGTTAATCTGTCACCACATTCAACCATTAGGTGGACATAGGTCATCAAACCTCTTGTTAACCCTGACTGGATCATTGCACAATGCATATGTACATTCAAATATCACATCATGTCTCCAAAATATGTACAATTATCGTCTGCCATCAAACATAATATCCAAGTTATAGCTCTCATCTCCACATAGGCTGTTAGTAGCAGGGCCACTTGTGGAGGCGCTGGCAGGCAATGCCCTAAAAGGAAGTGACAGGTGTCATAGAGGGAAGTAAGACCAAATGCATCCTGGATGTACCCTGTGAGCTCTCTGAACCTTGGGATTCTCATTTGTAAGAGCGAATAATGAGGTTATTAAAACTTGATCTTATAATGTTGTATATTAAAACAGGCACTACCAAGGGTGGGGCTTGGAGCACTGGGAAGGTGAGAAGATTAAATGTTCACTGTCATTCTTGGTTACATACTAGTTCAAAGCCAGTCAGAGATACATGAGACTTTGCCTCATAAAAAAAAAAAAAAAAAAAAAAAGCCTAGTATTCTCAATAAAAAAGAAACCTATGATATCATGGGAGGTTCCTTCACTTCTTCCTGCAAGAGCTGAACCCCTTCCTCATGGGGCTGTCTGTTCTATGTTTTCATGTGTCATTGGGTGGTAAGAAGCCTCCAGGGCACATGCCTCCATGTCAAGTTTGATTCTGTTGAGGGCTTTTTCATTCAGGTTTCTCAGTTGCTGAGTTGCTTAAGATTCCTAAGTACATATACTTTAGGAGGAAAAAAAAATCTAATTTTTGGCAGAACTGTTCTTTAATGAACTACAGAGCCTTATAATTTGGACTGGGAAGCAGAATTACAAACTGGAAACACTAGGCAATGTCTTTGATTTGCACAGATAGTTTGTTCAGCCTCAGTGGCAATAAGTTATCAAGACACACGGGAAACAGGACAGTAAATAATTTTCATGTTTAAATTAAATGTTTCAATCTTCATGATGTTTTAACTCATAAATTTGGAGAGTATTACACAATGACTTATTAAGCAAAAAGAAATGCTTAGTCAAACTACCAACCCGGAAGAAGAAAAGATTGAGAAGCTTCCATGTTTAAAGCCTCAAAAGAAATAGACAGTAAGCCCCATGGTCCTTGCATTGCCCTAGCACTATGTCTAGGGGGCTGGCGCTGTGACTAGGTTGGCAGAATGCTTACCTAGAAGGCATGAAGTCCCATGTTCCATTTTTAACACTGTGTAAACTTGGCATATGTGTCTCATCACCTCTAAGGTAGAAGCAGGAGGATCAGAAATTCAAGGCTGTATAGTGAATATGAGGCTAGCCTGGGCTACATGAGCCCCTACCTCAAAAAACAGACAACAACAAACAAACAAACAACAAAAACATAAAAATAATAAAATATAATATCTAGATTAATTCTGATAAACAGCTTGCTTGCATGCATCGTGTTTTCTGGAAATGTCCTTGAATGTCAGTAGAATTTCAGTAAAGTGAATAACTGGTTTTGCTTCCTTTCTAGGCAAAGATCTAAAAACACACACACAGTAGGGAATTTTCTATACTCTTGGTTAAGTCCTGGGATATGGTTTCAGTGTCCAGGAAAGCAGGAAGTAGAGAAAACATGACTCAGTGCCCCAAGCAGTATGGTACTGCCCCATGTTCCAGTTCTCTTAAGCCTGAGGTTTTCTGCCATTGGAGTTGGGGGGCACAGGGGGTGGGATAGTTCTGCTAGTTTTGTTGTGACAAGCTTTCTAAAGGAACTACTTAGCATGTTTTGGCTCAACACTTTTTGTCCCTTTTTTGGGGAGAGGGGACATCATGTCCTTATTTTTTCTATTGTTTTGCTCCCTAAAGGAATAGGCATTTCACTTCCCCAAGGCTTACCAAATAGACAGTTGTTAACATGATGCTCAGTTTCCCCCTAAATTTAATATATGATTAATATGGAATATGTATACATTCCCTATCTGTTTTCTTACAGAAGCAAAACTCACCAGTAGTAATCTGTTAATGTCACAAAACTAACTTTACCACATGGATATAAAACCTGATATAATTTGGGCGGAAAAAAAATGTCCACTTGGAAGCCAACTCTGCCTCGTTCAGCTCTGAAACCATGGTTTCAGATTCCCACTGTTGGAAAGGGTCTCCTTGCTCTCTTCCAACTGTAAGATTATTTTGAAAAGATAAATTAAATCTTAGAAGGTACTAGAAAGTGGGCTGACCCCAACATCTTTAACAAAAACAGAGCTAATAGAATAATAGCCATCAGGTTTGGGATTTTTATGAAAACGTTTAATTCAACTGCTTCTTTGGAATGTGTAGTTTCGAGCTTAAGTTACAGTTCATTCTAGGTGGTTTTTATGCTACTCAGAGAATACAAATGTCATTTCAAGTTAAGGCTTCGCTGTTCATTTTGAAACAATTTACAAGTGTCATACATATCATCATAGAAAATAAAAATTTCTGTAAAAAAAAATTTGCACAAAATTTTATGAGGGTACAAAACATGAAGCAATAATATACCAGAAAATGAGACATCTTACTACGGAAAGTCTTATAGATTTCAATAAAGAAAAAATATGTTATTTTACACCTTTAAAAATTACGAAACAATCTAAAACAATATAAACTGAACATTTTGTAACACTGCCTTTACAAATTAATAACTTTATAAACATATAACTTTTAAATATATTTATCAGTGCAAGGTACTTTAAAATTTAAAGTTGCAGTATCATTTTTCCTTGGCTGAGGACACTGGTCAAGTTTGTTGTCTTAGAAACAAAGTCTTAATAAATGCTTCCCCCCCCCCCCGTATGATTATAACAAGTGAATTGATGCCTCTGGGAATAAAAACATATTCTTTATTTTAGTGATCAATACTTTCCTGGAAAAAGACATTCTCAATCCCATTAAACCAGGGTGAACAAAAACCATTTGTCCAGGAAGCAAATGTGATCTCTAAGAAACATAACAGCCACACAAGGAAGGGAAAGAGCTGGGAGTTCTTATGGACAGCCCATCAAGACAGAAATCCATCAGCCAGAAGCTGCTTTGGGTTAAGATATTTACCTCTTTGTGCTATTGAGGCGGACGTCTTGCCAGTCCTAAGGTAGGCTTTTTTTTCTTTATGAGCCATTCATTGGAAGTTTCTAGAAGCATTCATTAAAATGTATTTTTTCAGGGTTTCTGCTGAATGGATTTTTCTAAACATTTGTTTTGATTTTATGTACCCCTTCTGACTGGTCTTAAAATAGTTTTGCCTCTGGCATTAGGATTATTGTTTATTTCTTAAATGAGCTATTTTTTTCATTATCCTCCTCTGACTCAATAACAAAACAAGAAGGTTTTCAGGTCATTTGACATATTTGGATGTAAAGTTTTCATGTCTTTTTAGACTTGGGGATTGTATTCGGTGCTTCCTGTGGGTCTCATCTGAAAGACAGTTGGTATTCTTTTCTCTTTCAACTTATGATTTCTGTTAGTGCAAACATTCATTTAAATATCAATCTAATCAGGATGTATGAGCACAGGGCTTAAGGAAAAAAGATACTGTCACTTTAACCAGTTAACAAGAAACCCAAAGTTAGACTCTGGAGGACAAAGTTAGGAATTCCTCTTATTTAATTATCTTAAAACATAAAGTCTAGTAAAATTGTTCGCCATTGCCAGCAGGTTAAAGCTGCAAGGTTCATTCTGGACAGTGGCAAATGTTTCAATTTCCAGAGGAAAAAAAAGGATAGAGGAAGGAAAAAAGAACCATGAGTTTGTATCTGAAAATACATCCCATAGGAAAGAACAACGAGAGAGAACATTGCAGCTCTATACAAAGGGTCAAGAGACATTGACATTGAACTTCAGAAAAAAGCAGAATGATTAAGCCACATTGCCAGGTCTTCAGAGCCCTTGCCTTCCCGGGGTTGGCATAGCACACTAAAATATACTTTCTTCTTAGTCAGTGGGCCACCAGGTCTGATTGAAGAGAAGGGTTTTCACCAGAAACAGAGTGGGTCATCCACGGGACACAAGGAACCAGTACAAACAAAAAGGCACTTGAGAGGACGAAGACTAGCCAGTGCCGAAGACTTTTGTGGTGGTCATCAGCGGGACACCCGGGTGCTAGCAGTTTGGTGGCTGCAGGGTATGGTATTCTGAATGAAGGTCACAAACACGAGATTCAGTACAACACTGGAAAACATCAAGAAAATCTGTCGGTATTGCTTGGTAAACAGAGCTGACACGCTATATGGGTACTGAGGCCACAGTACTTTGCAAACAAAATAGTCTAATCCTTTTTCTTTCTTTTCTTTTCTTTTTTTTCCTATGCTCGCTGCAGGTAGCGATGCGAAGGTGGGCGTTGGCGTCCCCTGAAATGTGGTTATGCTAATATGCTCTGGGCACTGGGGTATAGGTCACATGTCCATCAAAAAGGCCCACTGAACAACGCCTAGTGCCAGCATCTTGAATTTTGCAGTTTTCGATAAGAATCCACCACAAGGTAAGGAGAAAGAGAGGAAAAAAGGGGGCAAGTAGAATAAACCATGAAGTCAGTCACACTTGGTCTCAACTGGCTTCTGATTACCCAAACGAAACCAAGAGAAGAAAGCAGGCTGTACATGATTCCTGTTGTTACCGCAGTCACCTGCTTGTGTCTGTAGGTGACCCTCATTGAAGCTCCTGAGAAAAGCCTGGCATGGCATCGTGGATGCCCTTCCGAGCTTACAGTGAAAGCGGAGTAACAGAGTCCCCGCCCTTCCCAGCTTACAGTGAAAGCAGAGTAACAGAGTCCCTGCGCCTCCACTCCACTGTTCTCCCGTCGCGCTCCTCCCTTGTTCCCTCCAGCTCCGTGCCTTCACGCCTCTGAGTAATTACTCTGTGGGTTCAGTTTATCTTTTTTCAACTTGACACCATCCACAAGTTCAAAGTTATAGTTCTCCAGGGCAGATAGGTTCCTTTCCGACATCCCTTGTGCCAACAGGCACAGTACAGCACGACTCCACAGACTGCACCCAGGAGCACCCCCAGGGCACTCATGGCTATGATGGTGATTAGGATGGGGTCCAGGGTCTTAAGTACATTGCCTGGCTTCCTGGAGATGTTCTTGTCACCTTTCCCTTCTTCATATCCTGGAGTGCTCCCTAAGGAAGGAGACAAGATTGACTCATAAACACAGAGCTACATATGAGTACACAGAAAATCAGAAAAAAGGGAAAGGTCTAGGAGGCATTGTATGTTCCAGTGCATGGGGACTGGAGGGGTGGGAGGTGAGGGTGCTGGAATTTAGAGATGGACACTAAAGTCACAACCTGGTCTAAATCACTCTAGACTGACAGATGTGTTTATAGTTCTTAACCAGTTACTCATGATGAGACAAAAGCCCAGGCTGCCCTTGAACTTGCCACATAGCAGAGGATGACTTTGCATTGCTGATCTGACTACCCTGGGGTTGGAATTGTAGTCATGCACCATTATTCCTAATACATATGTTGCAGTAGGTAAAACCGAAAGCTTAGTGCATGCTAAGTAAGCGTTCTACCAGCTGAGCTACATCCTCAGCCTCAGATGTGCAGGCATAAAGTTTTGTCAAATCTCTGTCTCACAGTTATCTAGTGTGTTCGACAGGTGGATTTAAACATTCTCCTGACATCTGCCTGACAGCCCAGGCAGTCTCAGTACAGTTCACTGTGGGATGCTGTTTCTAGTGTCCCCATGGGTTTATACACAGAAAACCGTGAACATCCCTCAAACCCAAGACTGTGCTAGTAACCTGAAAGGGAGATTTTTTTTTTTTTTCTGAGTAAGTTAATGCCTACTCCTGTTATGCAGAAAAGGCCGTGGCATGGACTGAGAAACAGTGTTTGTGTTGTGCCAAATAGAAGACATTTAATAATCAGTGTCTTCACTGCCCTGGTAGTGTTGCTGGAGACCGTCACGCTGCTCTGCAAAGGAGTCACTGGGGATGTGTTTGCTTTAGAGTGGAACATGAGAAGTTATTAGCATGGGAGCTTTGAGCCTAATTACCTGGTACTAGGAGCAGGACTGAAATGCTAATGGGCAGCTTGTGTGGTGTTTACTTAATGGTGCTCTGATCAACTGAGATTCCAATCAGCAAAACTAAAAATATGAGATGTGAGTCCCTAAACAGGGGAAAACAAGCCTTGGGGGCATATTAATATGCTCTCCCTTGATGAAAGATTGTTTTGAAACAACTTCTAATAAAGTTTACATCTGTGTGGACTTGGTAATGTGTTAATATATGCAACAACACAGAACTGTGTTTATTATTTCTATCAGTTTATGACATAAGTAGGACCATGTTTCCAATAGCAATAGATGGCAATGGTATCTCATTGCCTGTGCTAGCTGTGAGCAATGCTGGCCAGGTTTGGAAGCTTCCAGGATTTACCTATGATACTATGTCTTACATCTGGACCCTGAGAAGTGCTAACCCAAACCACACATTTTAGAGCTAATCAAACACCCAAGGCTACTCCCAATTAGCTCTGCTACTGATGTTTCTGTCCTGCTGTCTGTCAAATGGGAGTAAACTTGTCCTGTGGAACAACTCTGAGGGTTCATGATGCCATGTCTTGTTACATGGAGTGTAATGTAGTTCCTTAATAGGTCCTATCTTCAATGTCACCATAGACTGCGGGGCCAGGGAAAGAAAACAGGACAAGATCCTCAGAGAAGCTAAGTTCTCTGCCCTCCTCAAGATTACACCTGAGAGGTAAACAGACACAAGGATTTGTTGGCTTCAAATGATTATATGAATAGTCTCCACAATTTTCAATTTTGTGATTGTGTTTCAGTGACAAAGCTCAGGCAGGGAGAAATGGGGAATACTCCTGGGAGTACAACCTCATAGTGTCACCTGTAGACAGCTAGGGACAGACAATGATCCAATCCATAGCCACTCACCAAAGCACAGGGACTGATTTTATCTGAACTGCTTGGATACACTAGTGTATTAGGATGCCAGAGACATTTCTTTACAAACAACAAAAAAACACAGTAAATTAAAAGAAGCTGATTTGTAAGATGAATTTACCTGTTTCATCAATTTTAATTTCTGTGTTCTTTTTATCTAGGTCTGTTGGTTCTGACAAGAAAAAGAAAATGAAAAGAGATGTTTAAACTGCCAATAAAATAAAACAGATATGATGGACATAAACTGGACAGAAACCCTCCAACCCCTCTGCTGGGCTTCCATAGTTGAGATAGGAAAATGTCTGGTTACATGGCTCAGAAATGCTGTTAAGACACTGTAAAGGGAGGGGGAAGGTTTTCACATGTGGAATGTGGAAGACTGGTGAAAAATGAGAAAGACAGTGAGAATGGACCCATCACTATGAGGGTGTAGTGTGCTGATGGCTGCTTCCTACTGTTGGTCTGTGTTAAACTGGCATTTAATCTAGCACAATGACTCTTTGAGCTAGGAAACTTCTTCCTTTGCTTTATCAGAAATAAATAAAATTAAAATTCTATGGAGCCTCAGGATTGGGAACAGTCCTGAGTCCTGTATTCTCCAATTTAAAATCTTGTCTAACACAAAATAAATACATTTGTAAATGTGTATAAATGAATGGCTCATCTGTAGTTGGTATTAGTAGTCTCCGTGACTAAGTTACTTAATGAGATATATTTGGTGAATAATTAGATAATTACTCACATGTGCATGTGAAGGTCAGAGGTTAGCATCAAGTGTCATTTTTCAATTTCTTTTCATCTAAGTTTTTGAGACAGGATCTCTTACTGATCCTGGAGCTCACTGACTTAGGTAGATTGGCTGGCCCATGTGCTCAGGGATCTACCTATAACTTCCTCCCTGTGCTGACAGTACATATATGTGCTACTGGGCTTGGGTACTAGGAATCACAGCTCAGGTCTTAGCTTGTCTCACCAGTCCTTTCTGACCACTCTTTATTGGTATATCTAAGTAGGCAAAAGTCCCTAAAGGAAAAAACTCACAAGACCTATGTCCATATAATTCCCTGTATCACTTGACACATTGCTTTGTATATAATACATAGTCAGTTAGGACTTGCTGGCCTGAACTGAGTTTATTTATTTTTTTTTTTGTTTTCATTCATGGAATTTGCTCTTCTATCCCTGAAACAACCCTTCTTATTATTGGGAATATACACTTGAATTGCCAGATAGCCATAGAAATGAGTAATTTACAAAAACAATGCCAGCTGAACTATTAAACTATATTATTTTGCAAAGCTGCTGGGGAGGGTGGCATTGAAGAGGTTTATGTGGAATGAAAAATCAAACCATTATTCACTATTTTTCCTCCTTCAGTTTCTTCAATTGATGGTATCAAACTTTTTCCCTTTAAGGATTTACATATATTCAATGTATTATATAATAAAAGACTTGTAAGTTGTAGAAAAGACCAAAACCCATTGCAGCCAACAGGCCTCCTTTATCTTCTATTTGCCCAGCAGGCTTATTCCATTCTGTTATAATTAACAGACTATTATGTAATGATATATAACAAAAGTTTCAGTGTAGCAAATGGAGCCTAAGACTAATTACTGTGCTATTACATTGTCATTAGTGATGCTATTTGTAATTATGGATCAAGATCTGGGGAATATGAATTGGCTTTCTCTGTCCAACTTTCATCTGTGGATTATAGAAGACCATCATGACAACCCGGTTAGGCAGATCTCTGAATGGCCATTACCTGCCAAGTCACGTCAGCTAGAGCAGAGCCAGAAGCAGCTACTTATTTATAATGCAATGATAAATGTTGGTGTCTGTGACTCATTGACAATGTAATCTTAATTAAATTCTCTGTGATCAACATGTTTGAAGGCCCACTGTTTTGTTTCCACGCACAGATATCGGGAATACTCAGATGTCTGAGTGTTCTACTCTCCATCAAAATGTTACCATAGGCCAGATATGACTTCTAAGCTACAGTCTTTGGATTCTGGTGGTATCAATCAGACTTTGTAAGTAAGTGAAGATGAACTGACCTACATTTATCCCCTTTTATCTTGCATGTGAATTCTGGTCTCAATGACAAGGCAAAGTCCATCACATGCTAAGGATTCTGCCAGGGCTAAGAACTCTGTTCACTTCCAGCCCAAACCCATGCTTACTTGCACAGTCCTCCTGAGAAATGTGGTTGTTAATACTGATATCATCCACAGCAATCCCACCAAGGTTTCCTTTTCCGATTTCACCCTCAAAAATAACCTGAAAGAGATAGAGAGAGAGAGAGAGAGAAAGAGAAGAGAGAGAGAGAGAGAGAGAGAGAGGATTTTCATGATATTTTAAAGTTCTATCTTCAGCATCAATGTTTTTAATTACTCTCTCAGTTGAAGCACTGGCATGAGTTCATGAGACTGCACGTAAGTTAAATTCATGAGATTGCACAAAAGTTACTCATTCTTCCCTATCAGTGGCAGAGATGATTCAAACCTCTGCTCACATGGAGTTTTCAAAAAATAAACTTTAAAAGGGAAGAAAATATTTAAATGAAAGGGATGGTATCTATGACATCTTGGAAATAAGTTATGATGAAGAATTTTTTTCTTTTCCCCAACATCATCTAAGAGACAATGTCACCGACCCAAATATCACAGAGGCAAGAGTTCAGGTGGTGAAGAATTTCACACATTATCCCAGTGTCCAGAAAGCCCCAGCCCTCCCTTTGTGGAAGGGTACATACCTGATATAATTTCAGAGATTTGTGCAGCAAGACACGTCCTTCTTTCCAGTGGTCTCCTTGGTGCCCAACCACCATCCAGACCAGTTGATCATATTCCTCTGGTTTCTGGTAGCGCAGTTTGACCCTCAATGTACCCACATGAGAGCCGGACATGTGATACCAGAAGGTCATGCAGTGGGCAGAGCTCTGGGAATAGACCACAGGGCTCACCAGGCGAGCTACTTTGCCTTTCTGATTTTCATCAGCTTGGGAATAGATGAAGTTGCCATCTCCTGTGGAGACAAAACTCTGTGTCAGGGAGACCTGCCAAATCTACAGCTCTTTTCTCTCTCTCCTGTCAAGTACTACCCATAAACACATTTTCCTGGGTTGGGTACCAAAGAACCAAGCAGTCAGTGGAGAGAGCAGATGCAATTATTGAGAACCCCATAGGCACTGGTAGCCCTGCTCGAAGGGGTTTTAAATAGACTCTGGGTACTGTTTACCTGGATCATGGTATCACAGGGATCCAGGCTACAAATTGTATCTGTCTTCATACTATCAAAGGTAGAGTCTAAGCATATCTATCTACAGACTTTGAAGAAAGTGTCTGACTTTAAAATGTTTTAGCATATCCATGTACACTCAGATACCCTGGGCATTAGCTGAGATGTTGATCACTGTCCTCTGGGAAGCAACCTGCTGGCTGCTTAATGTGGTGTTTTTTGCTATTGCACTTTTTTAATATATACATACACATATATGTACACATACATATATATATATATATGTATATATGTTTATATATATTCTTGGGTGTGTATGTGCATGTGTAAATGTACATGTGTATGTTTGTGTGTGCATACACATGTATGCACATACTTGTTTCTATAGTCAAGTGCATGCATGTGTGCAGGAGCTCATACTATGCTTGTAGAAGATAGAGAACGATCTTGGGTATTATTTTTCAGATGTTAACCACTTTGTTTTTTGAGACAGAGTTTTAACAACTTATATCTCCAAAAAAGGATAGGCTAGCTGGCCAGTAAACTCACAGCAAACACATATCCCTAGAGCTTGGAAAACAAGTGTAAGCTACCACACCTGTCTTGTTTGTTTCTTATTTTTAAAAGATTGATTCTAGGGATTGAATTCATATGCTTGTGTTTACAAAGAAAACACTTTTATTTTCCTGACTGAGCCATCTTACCAATTCCTAGACATCTTTAAAAATTGTTCTTGTTTTCCCTTTAGTTCATGTTAATGATCTATGGGTTTCTCAAGTGTGCCTAAGAGTTTGATTCTCATTTGCGAGCCTGCTTCTGTTTGCTGTGCTTCTGGCCTAAGGAGAAGCAAGTCTGCATTTCTGAGGCTCATTTGAACATGCTGTTTTGGCAATGGTGACGTTTATGGCGCCATAAGGACTTGCTGTTGGCTCTGCTCTAATCACCCCCAGTGGGAACGACTGTTCTTGCTTCCACCTGGTCTAAACACACAACCTGTGGGCCACCTTTTGTTCTATGAATAGGAATCACAAACTCCCACACCTCACATGATGTAACTGGAAATGTTATGTGATGCTCAGGTCTCGGAGGGCAGCAGAGTGCTTCCTTTGCTGGCCCACAGGCTTGTAAACCTATGAGGTATTTTTCACTGTGTATGTGTGGGCATGTTGTCCTCATGCTTTGTTTCAGTAGTGTCTAAGTGTTTTAGTAAGCAATTTTCTTCCCTTACTAGCCAATCAACTTAAGCTCTCATAGATGCTCTTATTAAGTCAGTGACTGGATCCATAAATTCCCCTGACTGTCTGAGTCATGTGTGAGTCTATGTGTGTGTGTGTGAAGGTCAGTAATGTATGTATGCTGGGCATTCCTTAATCATTTCTCCACTTTTAAGACAGGGTCTCTCAATGAACTCTGAGTCTCTGATTTGGTTAGATTGGCTGACCATCAGCCCCAAAGACCATCTAGTCTCCCCAACAGTGGGATTATAAGTACAGAAGGCCATGCCTGGCTTTTATGTGGGTGTTAGAGATCTGAACTCAGGTCCTTATATTTGCATGAGAGGCACTTTGCTATAGAACCATCTCCCAAGTCTCTCTGGGTTTGCTTTTATCCTTATAGCATGCCTCTGCCCCTGGACACCCCTACAGCCACAATGTCATGGTTTCCACCTACAACTAGTCATCAGGCCCTCCTTCTTATCCTTCAGCACCCACAGACACTATGGAAAACAAAAGTCTATGTTTAAGTCCTTTGGACAAAATGGTTGAGTGCAATGCACCCTCTGTATTGGTGAGTTCCAAACTTTTAGATTCAACCAACTTCAGATAAAAATATTCCAAATCATGTCCATACTGAACAAGTATCATTTGTCCCCTAAACAATGCACTGTAAGGACTATTCACATAACATTTGTGTTATACTAGGTACTATAATTAAAATAGAAATCTTTTTATCTAGAGGTAAATGTAGATAGAGTTTATGCAAATGGGCTATTTAATGTTCCACACATATGGAAGCCAATTGTACCTATATTTCCAGTGCTGAGCACAGCAGCTGCTGAGTAAAAGATCTGCTCAAACAACATTTGTTCAGTGAACAAAGAAAAGAAGCTAGAATCATTTATAAAGGGGTACATAGATATATTCCTAAGTCAAGAGCACAAAAACAAGTGGGGTTCCTTTACATTCAAAATTAATAATTTTACTTAAGTAGTAACAATTTTAAAATGCTTCAACATCCAATTTGTAAAGTTCATCATTATCATTGTTTCTGAGAAGGGATTTCACTATGCAGCCTGGGTTGACCTTGAACTTGTGGTCCTCAAGCTAAGGGCCGGGATTCTAGTGAGCACCAAAGATTAAAAGTACACAAATATTATAGTATTGTAGCTCAGTTTGTGCAATACTTGCTTAGCATGCATGAAGTTCTGGGTTATTCTCCAGCATCCTATAAATCTGGGTATGGTGACACATACCTATAACTCTAACAATCCAAGGTGGAGGCACGAGGATTAGAAGTTCAAGGTTCTCATCAGCTACAAGTGAGAACTTAAGGCCAGCTCTGGCATGAGTAGTCCTAGTCTTTTTTAAAAAAAAAAAAATGTGACTATCCAGTGAGTGCCCACGTTCATGAGAGTTAGCAGGCAGGGAGTCTTTTCATCTAGACTGTTCCTTGTTAACAGTTCTGTGCCAGGCATGCCTGTTTGTCTCAGATGATCCCATTTCTCTCTTGCATTGGGAGACTCCTTCTAGTTAAGGCAGAGCTAGCTGCCAGTCAGTCTCAGCAACTGGGAGAACAAAGGAGCCACATAGTCCGAAGGAATCATACTTCTCTATTGAGAATCTAAGAAACACACTGCCTTTTCCAATTTCCCAGTGCTGAAAGTGCTGGTGTTTCCCCTCTCAGACACTTTATCAGACTCTGGGTCGGGAACTGTGTCTTCATTTTCTCAATTAGCACTCTGCTTCTGTGAGCCTTTTAGCTTTTGTTTCTGGCTAACATAGCTTTTCACCCTCTTTGAATGTCAGGTCCTACTGAGCCATTTCACTTCACTTTGCATCCATTTTTCAACCATTACTGCCTTCATCTCGGCTAATTGCATTTAGTTAATCCGATGCCATTTATGTGTACAGTGCCATTTACAGTCAAAGTATTTTAAGTTTTCTAAAACCGCTTGTCTTAAGATTCAATGGAAAGTGTCTCGGAATTGAAGGAGTCCAATTTTATCCAATTTCCTTGTCATTCTCATTAGGAAAGGAGGTGGTCGTGGCAGAAAGAGGCCTCTCTTCTGCTTCCATCTGTGCTTAATATCACCCATGCAAAAGTAACCCTGCAGAATTGAAAAGGGTGTGGGCACTCCCCCCTTCTGGAGTGCAAGCCCCTTAGTAAGACAGGTGCAGTGAGAATTCGTTCCTTCATACTAATTGGAGTCTTGCAGATTCCTTATGAAAAGTTCAGGATGGTGATGGTGACATGACGGGTTGTGAGAAGAATCATGTAGGGTAAGAAAGTCCGTGAAGAATATGTTAACTCTGTATCTCCTGTCCCGTAACTTTAGGAGGAAAGAAAGGGTAAGCTGAATACAGAGGTTGGAGAAAATAGGCTAGGTTGAGAGCATTTTCTGTAAGAGAGTTACTCATCATTGTCTCCTTTACTTCAGAGGAACAGGAAGCACCGTGGTATTATTAGGCCTGATGTTGACTGTGCAAGTCTAGGACAGACATCATGTGAGTTGATTATTATAGAGTGCCAACCTGCTTATTTTTCTGAGACAGGGTCACTGGCCATGTTGGTCATGGATTCGTGTATTAACCAGATGACCTTGAACTTTGATCCTCTATTTGCACCTTCTGAGTGCCAGGTTTGCTAGAATGTATCATGTCTGATTTAAGCTTTTGATTCACTGATACTACTGAAATGGCTGAAATTTTGCTCGTAACTTGTTTTTTGGGAGGCCAACTGTAAGCCAGACCAATCAGAATTCGCTCTTGCCCCAACCCTCTTCCACTAAGTAAGAATTCTTGCATCAGAAAACTGAAGAAGACAAAGAAAAGAAGTAAGAAGAGAAAAGAAAGAAAAGAAGAAGAAAAGAAGAAGAAGAAGAAGAAGAAACATGAGTGAATGGTGAATGTTTCTAGTATTTTTTATCATCTGTAAAGTTACAGGTGTCAGGATCCTTCCCTGGTAACCAAAGATGTGCCAAGCATGAAGCCATGGTAGCACTCTTACCTGTATGGTCCTGAATGGGTCCTGTCTTGCTGGTCAGCACACTCCACCTGAGCTGTGCATGGCTGTCGTGTTCCCAGTGGCAGAATGTCTTGTGAGAGCCCCAGCCAAACTCGCAGTTAAAACCGTATGTTGGAAACTCTTCAGTGGAGAAGGACAGACAGACATAAAGGAAGAATTAGCCACCAGGATCAGGAAGGACATTAAAAATCTCCTGAACATCATTTATTTTAATTCCATATTTGTTCTAAAGCTATGGAAAACCACCAAACCCAAGGATTACCAGGAAACTAACAGATACATGAACACATCAAAATGTTTGCAAAATCACATTTAGTGTTATCTTTCTTCTTATTTTATTTTTTTGTCCATCTTTAAAAAGATTATGGATTGCCCATCAAATTGGGTTTATGTGAGATTTCCAGGAAGACTACTTTCCAAGGTGCTTGTGTATGAAACATCAGTGGTATTTTCCCTAGTTGTACAATAGTCAATATGAAAATTAATATTATTGAAGATGAACCATAAAGATTGATAAGCATCAATGATAGGAATATGACTAGAGATTAGCTACAAGTGTCAGAAGCTGGGATGTGAGTTGGCAGAAGCCTAGCCCTGAGACTCACTTCTCCTCACACCAGCTGATAGCCCAGGCCTTGTGTCAGGAAGGAATGACTAAAGCATTTTGCTGAGATTATTTTCTTTCTTCTGTGCTTTCTATCAGGTCAATTAATTTCAGAATAAGTCTTTTTTTTTTTTTTTTGGTGAATTTCTAAATTTGCATATAAATTGTTCGCCCCACTTAAAACCTCAATTTGAGGTTACAGAAAGCCCAAATTCATTGACTCTTCAGAAATGCTTTTTAAAAATCTTCCAAATGTTTCCTTTGGAAGCTGAAAGCATAAATGGGTTTGCGGGAAGGTGTCTGACCTTACTGCCCTTAAGCCGAAAGCCTTTCATTTACTCAATTCAGTTCTTTGAAAGGTCTTGAGTGTAGAAGTATTAAAATAGAAAAAGAAAAAGAAGAAATCAGTGATAGGGTTTTGTTTGGGGAGGAGTCAGCAGAGGCTAAAAACAATCTCAAAGATGAGATCTTTGTCCAGTCCCCAGGCAGAGAAAGCCTGAAATTCATCGTCCACAAGATGTCAGTATTGAGTTGGATAGAGCCACATCATTGGTGTCTGTCCTACTGAAGTGGACTCTCGAAAGACTTGCATACAACAAAGGAAAGCCTGCTATTATGGGCTGCCTTAGGGTCAGACAGAGACCACGTCTTTTTTTGAGCATTTGTTTAACTTGCCCAAGTGTTTAATACAAAGTTCTTCAAGTCCTTTCAGTTGCTCTTCCAGTTCTTTCCAGTGCCCCTTCCCCACTGAACAATGGCGTGAGTGGTTTTAATAGAAAGATTTATTAAATGGATAAGGATGATTTACTATGCATGTTTTGGTTTCCAAGGAATTCTTTTCAAGTGCTAGTGTCAGATTTTGGAAGGGACTCACTATATGAATAATCAGAAGGAAGCAGAGTTAAGTGCTTACTAACCAGGAGGTAACATTATCTCTTAAAGGGTGGGGAGAGCTGGTTCCAAAAGAGAAGATGGTCACATGATGTGAGCCTTATCACCTAGTCAGCTAGTGCAGAAGGACAACTTGAGTGTCAAAAGAGAGGGAGTTTTTCATGTGTAAGATATGGAAGCATGAAGTAGAACTTCATAAGGCTCAAAAATCTCTCCTTGGGCAGCAAAACTGACTTTCACGACGGCATGGTCAACATCCTTGCCCTGGAATGTACTGTTGTGTAACCTCATGGTTGGAAATATTGATGTGGAAGTGTGAGGTTTTGACTTTTTTTGCTTCAGTCTGCTTTGTAAGATATGCAAGAGGGCAGAAAAGCTTCATAAGTGGTTCCATCGACTTTGCTAACACATAAAATTTGCTCCCTGGTCCAGAAAACCACACTGTGCATTATGTTGGCTAACATTCTGATGACATCGTAAAGCATATGAATTTGACATTTTAGAAATGGCTAAGTCAAGGAGAAAGATATTCCTCACATTTCCCTTCTTCTCAGTGAATAGTGGCCTACCTTTATTTTCCAGTGATCTGGACAGCTCTAAAATTTAACTAAGGGACCCACCTTAAATGGTATTGAACCTCCTTGTCTACTTGTACTTGTCTTATTTTAATAACTTATGGCTATCTTATTTACAAAAAAAAAAAAATCAATGCATTTCAGAGGGGCTGGGATCTGAATTGTGGAACCCAGTGCCTACAATTCACCTTGGATATGAAGATGACAAAACATTCAAAATATCAGCAGACATTTGTAGAGGGAAAAACAAACAAACAAACAAAAACAAAAACAAAAAATATGCATAAGGATCGGAAAGAAGAAGAAAAAATTGGAGAAAGAAAAGAAGAAAGTTAAGTGGAAGAAAGATATGAAGATGCAGGGACCCTGATGGCTAAGCTTTTAAATTATTACTCAGGCCCTGGAGTTGTGCACAGTTCTCATTAAATTCAATAGTAATAATTGGACTAAATCCCTTCTTAAAAATAGCAGGAAACAATATTCTGAACTTAAAACAAATTTATGGCCTCTGTGAGCAAATGCCAGCTGCGCTGCTGAAAGGATCTTGCCTGCAGTTGGGTCATTAAGCACAGGATGTAAGCAAGGATTTAATTTTCAAGTCAAGGTTCCTATCTAGTATGATCACTGCTTGGTTATCAGCTGGTTCTAAAGCCAAGCAAGTGAGGTATGGAAGCTCACACAATCATAAGTCACCAACATACTGTGAGCTGCTGTGGGGATGTGAAAAGACCCTCAGAGGGTGAAAGTCCTTTGCAAAGAGAACTGCATTAAACAGAGCAGTCTGTGCCAAGCATGAATAAACTTTTATGCCTCTAATGACAACCTAGGTAGTATATGGATATTGTATTCATGCTGAGTTTACTATATTGATCAGAATCCTCAAGATGAGTCTCTCTCCTCTGTGTGTGCGTGTGTGGACATGTTCATGCATGTGTGTATGTCTGTGTGTAAGTCAGAGGTCACTTTTAGATGTGATTCTTCAGGCACTATCCATCTTGTGTTTTGTGATTGGCCAAGTAGGTTAGGCCTGCTAGTCTGCGAGCCACTGGGATCTGCCTGTCTCCACCTCTGAGAATGTCCACACACCCTGTTCCTGTGTAGATTCTGATGATCGAACTCAGGTCCTCATCTTGCACAGCAGGAGTAAGTGCTTGCATATACTCACTGAGATACCCACTCGGCCCTTAAAATCTTAAGATTCTGCTTAGTTTGTAACTGCTCAGGAAAACAGAATTTTGAAGAAGATGTAGGGTCTGTCTGTGGCCACCTGTGAAGTGTGAGAGGCCTGTATGCATCAAGTTTTGGGTGTGGTCAGCCTCATCTTGAGTTAGACTCCTGTCTGGAAGCATATTCCATCCCTGTGAGGCCCATGCAGTGACCTAGCAGAAGGTTACAGTGAACAGATAGCTCTTAAAGGTCAACAGTTCATGCCCTCCAGGGAGGAGGTGAAGACCAGATTTATAACTCAGACAATGGAATAAACAGGAAACCATATAGACATTGTCTATCTCTATGATCAGCCAGGCTGTTTGAACTAGTCTTGTCTAGATGGTGGTAGCAACAAATCTTACTGATTCATGCTCTGTACACCTGCCCTCTGACTTTGGTGGACCCTGAGATTGGGCTGACAGCCCCCTGTTTATAAGACCTTCACAAGCATGACCTAGAGGTTCTGTTGAAAGCAAATGTGTTATCAAAACCTCTCCTGGTGTGGTCGCCATGACTCTCACTTTCATTCTTTTTGAAGATAGCCATGCTCAATTAATAGAGGAGAAGAGAAACTAATGAAGCAGAAGAGAGACTACTTCAGGGTGCTTCTAATCACTTCTGGCAAGAGAAGAAGCGAGATGAGTAGCTAAAATGTACATGATGTCATCACAACTTCATATATTCACTTTGTCCTCTTCCTGATAGAGGACCAAAGACAATATATGGAGAACCATAGTCCCACAGACTCACCCCCAACAGGGAAGCCCCACTTGAGACATGCAGACCAGGGATTTCCTCCTGGTAACAGAAAACTAAGAGCAAAATATTTGTAAGCAGATACTGTGCCTTTCCCTTTGTCATTAGACTACTAAAACAATATTGGAATTTGCCCATGAATCTCATTCTAGGAGGAAGGCTGAAGTCTGGGCCAACTGGAAGGAGAACTTGGTCTCTGGGAAGAGTTCACACAGGCTGATGGCATACCTCTTGCTCTCTATTTAAACATAAACCCCACGTCTGAATTTCTAAGATGGAGCTGAGGGTCACTGGACCTCTTCCCAATGTGTCTGCATTGAATAAATGGTCTTTCTCTGCTTGTCACCATTACTTGTTTGTTTGAATGACCTGTTGAGGAGGGGTGGCCAAACCTAGCTTATTATGGCTGCCAGGGCCTGGGCTCAGCCTAGCAACATCCTAGGCTACATACCCAAAGTCAAAGGCACATACCCAAAGTCAAATTACAACAGGTATGAGCAGGAACACAGCATTTGGGGGATTTAGGTGACTGTTCCTTTGCCTAATGTCTGAGGGGTTTGAAGCTATGTGGGAGCAAGCATTTTGTCAGCTGAAACTCCTGAAAACTGGGGGAAAGTTCTGCAGAAGTTTGTCTTGCAGTTTAATCAGGTCAGTGGTGACAGTGGCCTTTAAGGAAGCATGCTAATTAGGGAAGTCCTTTCTAGTCCTCTGTGAGGCAGTCAGTGTGGAGGAAACACTGATACACACCACACGGTCCATTAATAAATGACTGCAGAGGCCAAGGCTGAGTGAACTTCAATAAAGGAAATGGAAGAATCTGGGAAGCTGACCCTCTCACCTTCCTCAATGATTAACTCCAAAGTATTTAAAAAAAAACCTCTGGTTGCTTATACAACTGCTTCCCTTCATGTGAGTCTGTGGGGAAGAATGTCACAGAATACTAACAGAAAACAAAAGAGGGCAGCCTTTGATAACCCGCACCATTGGGCGTACAGAGTCCTTGGGTTTTCCTCTGAACTAAAGGATAAGGGGGATGCTCCCGGGTGTTTCTCTGCCCAGGCACAGTGTAAACCTTGGTTTCCTGAGCAGTCTTGTGGCACACCCTCTGTAAGTGCTGTTGTAAAACTGCCAACTCTGTGGCAGGCACAACAGACAAACTTTGCGCTTCTTGATTTTGCAGAATGGTGATGAAAATAAATAGTTAGGCTGTGGCTTGTGAGATTTCCTTCTCCTAGTTTGCAAACACAGGCCACATCAGAGCTGTGCTGTAATTAAACAAAGTATGTCTCTCAATTCCCTGGGGGAGGGGGGTGGCTGGGACTTGTCATTCAGCAATGACTGATGAGGAAGGGAACCTTGTTTACTGGGGCTTACTGGGGACCAAAAGCTAGTGGCTTTTACAGCTTTGCTGTTCTCCTAGGCCTTTAGAGCAACTGAAGCCAGAAAGCTCAGTGATGCTATTTTGGGAGAAGGATTGGAAGGGGTGACACATGGAATATAAACACCTTAGATTTTGATACCTGATTGGATGGTGCTGTCTATAATGGTTGGCTTCTCTGTAGCCAGGACAGTGGTGCCTCCTGAAAAATAAGAGCAGCAGTATACCAAAATAAGAAAACAGAGGTAGTGTGCAGTAATGTTACAAGTTCACATCTTTACACATTCCGCACAGAAAATTCTTACTTTAGTTCCTGCCAGGACCAACCACATTTAACTGATTCTTGGTCTACCACAATATCTAATTCAAACAACATTACCATAAGATTGTCTTGTTTTAATTTTATGTACATTTTTGTGTATGTTTACATGTGTGTGCAGATTCATATTAAGTGTGTAGGGGCATGTACATGTGGATGCCAGAAGATAATCTGAGGTGTCATGTCAGAAATATCACTTAGCTCCTTTGAAACAGGGTTATGCAAGTAGTTACTTTAAAAAAAAAAAAGTACATATTGCTTACAATTTTTTAAATGAACAAATAAACATTGTCTCTACAGTGTATAATATCACACGCATACACACAAGCTAAATTGTGCCAATTAGCAAATGCATTACCCTATACCCCACACCTCTCTTTTTTACTGGTTGTGGTAGTGAAAATTCTTGTAGCAATTTTCAAGTATGCCATACATCCTGGCATGTTTTATCATAAAGCATCCAGAAGGCATGAGGAGTTGGGGGACTTTATTCTGAAGCTAAATACAGCATTCTGTTTCAACAGTGAAAGGCCAGGGTTGTATCCTTCTCACTGACTTAAGTATTAAACTTGACCTATACCTTGAAGCACTCAACGGTTTCCAGAGTTTGAGAAGTGTGCCTTCAGAGAAGTCATGAGGGCAGTCCCCATGAGGTATTTTTTTAAACTGAAGGTTTAAAATGGATGGCCGTGGTTCTTCCTGTTTTATTCTTTCCTTTCTCATAGCTGTTTATTTTTTTCCAAGAACAAATATTCTGCTCAGAATGTTTTGGAGAAGTAGTGGAAGGTATTTGAAGGCAAAGGGGACAAACACTTCTTTCCAATCCCAAGGGACTTGAGGATTGAATGGGAATTACATGAATACTTTCAGCTTTGATTCAGTCTGGGACTTCCTTGGAAATGAACATCCTTGGGGATGGGCTGTAGCCTTTTGCAGACTTTAACTTTCTTTTGCATGGTTGCTCTGCCTTCCCCACTCATCATCAGTCTAGGATGTTCTAAGCAGTGTTCTCTCACTCTGTGTGTGTGTGGTGCTTGCATATGAGGATACAGTTATATGTACACATGTGTGTAAGGGTGTTCATGAAACTGTTTATAGAAGCAAGAGGCTAATCTCAGATGTCAATCTTACCTTGGGTTATTGAGATGGGGTCTGTCTCTAAGACCTGGAGTTTGCTGGTCAGGCTAGGCTGGCTAGCCATCAAGCCCGAGGGACACTCCTGTCTATGCTATGCACCCCCAGTGTTGGGATTACAAGTACATGGAACTATACCTTATTCTAGTATACAAGAACTTTACTAAGTCCTCCCAGGCCCTAAACAGTGTTCTCAAACTTGCCACAAGAATAACCTTGATTACTCATTGTAGTTTCCTACGTATCCCCTTTGGGACCTCAGTGGGAACAGAATCTCTGGGAGAAAAGGCCTTGAAATAAATTATTTTCCAGAGCTTCTCAGATGAGTCTTTGACTCACTGTGTCTGGGAAACAGTGCTGTGCTGCTTTTTACTCAGGGGCTTAAGGGAGCCATTCTTCTTTAGTGTATTTGCCACAAAGACAAATGGATCTTGTATGTTACCGTGTGTGTGTGTGTGTGTGTGTGTGTGTGTGTGTGTGTGTGTGTGTATATACACCATATATATGCAGTGTTGAAGCCAAGGGTCAGCATCCAGTATTGTTTTCAATTGATCTCCACATTACCTTAAATTATGTGTATTTTAAATGTAGTGACTCTCTCCTCCCCCCGAATCCCTGTATGTGTGTGTGTGTGTGTGTACTTGCCAAGGCCAGAGAGCATTGGATCCCATAGAGCTGGAGTTATGGGCAATTGTAAGTTGCCTGGCATGTATTCTGGGACCCAAACTCAAATTTTATACAAGCTCTTAACCACTGAGCCCTTTCCAGACTTCTCTATTTTATTTCTGAGGTAGAGCCTTTTAATGATCCTAGAGTTTACTGATTTGGCTAAACTGACTGGCCAACTGCTGCAGGAAGATCCTGTCTCTGCCTCTCTTACATTGGGATTACTGGTACACACTGGCACATCTGACCCTTTACATGTATCCTAGGATCCAAGCTCAGGTCCTCATGATTGTGTAGTAAGTGCATTGTCTGCTAAGCCATGTCCCTAGCCCCATGGAATTGATCTTTATTCCTGAGTATAAACCCTAGCCTACTTAGGGTAGGGGGATAGATAGGCTGCAGGGTGTTCTGCCTCACTTAATACAGATCTGTGATGATCTCTGAGCAGGCCTGTCCTTCCCTACAGCTCCACAGACCAGAACTCACAATAAATGTGCTGTGATGCATTACAGAGCTGCAATATTTTGCTTTTGGAACATGTTGAGGTTTCCGAGATGACCCTTTGCACTACCATGCCCCAGCACCAGAGTGCAAATGCTAAAGGAGGGTCACATGTACATGGCCTCAGTAAAGTAGGCAGGCACTGGAAAGGAAGGATTATGCACACTGAGAGTTAAGGAGTTTCTGATGGCAGGATTGGATGGAGGCCAGAATACATTAGCATACTGTCCCCAGTAGTCTGAGAGGAGAGAGATTCAAGGTGAACAGTCACTTTTATATCTGATATGCATGATCAGTTTTGTTACAGGCTGTAAGCTGAATTCCACTATCGGGTCCTCATGGATCAAGGTGAAATTTCACCTCCCACTGCCTTTCAAAAGGGTTTGCAGTTGAGTAACTTCAGGGACGAACCTTAACTTTGACCAGAAAGCATAGAGACACAAGGTCTCCAGTTCCTAACACGGGCACAGTTTACCTGAATGTCAGCATCATTTGTGAGTAATAGCATTTGCCTGGAGTATTTGTTCCCTACTATATCCAGATATGTTATCCCAGGAGAATTTGAACAGACTCTGAATGTCCTGATTGGATAAGTACTTGCTCAAGAGAGAATCAACCTTTTCCCACATGCCCTGCTCTTGGGGTTCAAGTGAGAAAACTCCTGCTCGTTTTTATTACATTGGATACCCAAAGTTGATAGTTCTAGCCATAAGCCTGTCACAATTAGCCAAAAGAGTGATGTGAGTCTACGCTGACTAGATCAATAGTTTTCAACCCTCTTAATGCTACGAACTTCTAATACAGTTTCTCATGTTGTGGTGACCCCAGCCATAAAATTATTTCCGTTGCTACTTCATAACTGTTACAAGTCATAATGTAAATACTTTTGGAGTAGAGTTTTGTCAAAGGGGCGGAGACTCACAGGGATGGGAACTACTGCTCTAGGGGTTTAGAGGTGCTGGGGTCAGGTGAGCTCAGGGTGTGTGTGTGTGTGTGTGTGTGTGTGTGTTTGTTTTGTTTTACATATAAAGAGTTAATTAGGTCAGGTGTGAGTTTAGGAGGCATGGGTTTTGTTTGTAGAAAGTTGCCTGGGGCAGGTGTGAGCTCAGAGAGTGAATGTTTAACAGATGAAAGGTTGGATTAACTGGATTCTTAAAATTGATTTTATTGTGAGCACTGCCCTTTACATACACACACATACACACACACACACACACACATTTTAGTTTTGACTTTAATAAAACCAATGAAAATGAAGTATGAGAATGAGTAAGATTATATATTCTTGGTGGACTGTGGGCTGTGTGTGGATCATCAGGCCCTGAGATTCTAACTATGGGCACAGATTTTTAGAATTGTTGAGACATACTAGCCTAAGAAAATAACTATTTTCCTTCTTGCCATGGTAACTTTAAAAAAAATTAAGAAGGATTTTTTTTTCCTCTACTGAAGAAACCATTTCAGCACTGTAGGTAAAACAAAACCTTGTCCTCTCAAGGGCTGTCACTGTTTCCACTCTGAATGACACATTTTCTGGGGTGCACAGCTTGCCTCATATGTGCTTTGCTCCAGGCTAACAGGCTTGCCCTATTCATTCAAAGGCTCCAGTTTCTGTTGGCTCAGTCATGAACTAACGTAAAAATGAGAAGACCATTTGTTCAGATATGAGGAGTAAATTTGAGCCTTTGTTTCTAATCAATATTAACTGACCACTCTAGGGCTCATAAGGATAAGAGCTCTCCACATAGGGCAACTGAAAAGGGTGTACTGTGATACTGAAATGCCTCCTTTTTATGAGGGACTTCACTGAGACTGTGTTGAGCCCACAGAACCCTGAGGCTTGGGGTGTCTGGCTTACAGGCAACTCTGGGAAGATAGTATGAGGTCTGGCTTGGGAATAGAACTTCTTTTTATATCAGCCACAGAAACTTGTTGTTTGGTGTAAAAATGCTTCTGCATTAATTGGAATAACGTTTTATGGCTTGTGGTTATTTATATATAAGATTTGCACTGATAGCCCATAGCAAAATGATAAGTGATTGTCTTGGAAATTTGGAGGGCAACAATTTCAAGTTAGTTAGGACTTAAATATAAAAGTTCTTGTTACCCGTGCTACATTTCTGGGCTTTTTTTTTTTTTTTTTTTCCCCATTTAACCTGCATTTTACCCTGGAGCCTAGAGCTCATTCTCTCTTCCAGAGGAGAGATTTTGAAGTAATTGGAAATGAACCAAGGGACATTCCCTAAATTTTTGCTCTAATGTGTTTAGCCATCAGCCTTGCAGTATTAGAAAATTACATGATAACACCTTCAATTTTGCTCATTAAAATTCATTATGGGAGTTCTGGGTCAAGGGGTTTGAGAAGATAGTTCAGCAAAGTACTTGCTGCACAAGCCTAAGGACCTCTGATTCCCAGCACCCACATAAAAAGTTGTGTGCATGAAGCCCAAAAGAAAAAACTGAAGTGAAAAGGGGGGCATCACATGATCAGAAAGAAAAGCAAGCTGGAGTGAGAGTTCCAACCCACTGGGTACCTACCAGAGGGCCTGGGCACCTAGTGCAAGTCAGTCCCATGGGCATTTCTATTTTGTAACAACAGTCTCTTTCTGTGTAAAGGACGACAGCCTGAACTTGCTCTTCCTGTTCTGGTCTCTTGAAGCTGGGCATGCTGCTGAGGACCAGACCACTCCCTATGTCACTGATAGTTTTTCTCTTTGGCCCAGAGACGTCCCCATCCTCTGTATTCCTGAGAGGCAGTGAGTACCACCACTTGTTCAGGGCAAAGCTGAATCCATTCTCACATGTCTTTCTATGACCACTATGTCCAAACACAATTGTCCCATTCGTATATGTTCTTAGATGGATATCAAGTCTAACCTGATGTCTTAGTCCCCAAACCAATTACAGCTATCACAGTAGACCAGACATCCACTAGCTGCCTGCATCATAGACTATCTGCACTACAACACTACAGGTGCTCTCCTGCCCTAGTGATTCCTGACATTTCTTATTGTCACCTGTTGGGAACCAACCCCTAGCAGAAAGCGGCTATCATCTTTGCAGCAATCTCGAGCCATATACTCTGAGAAGAGACTTGTTTTCAACAGCCCACAACAGCTGAGCACACTCTGATAAACATCTTGTTTTTCTCACATATCTTGTTTAGCTGTTTAGTGCTCCCAGCTACAAGGCACATGTGGTAAAGTGCCTTCAGCTGTGTTCCCCTGCTTGTCCATGAGGGCAAGGCACATGGTAAAGGGTATAAATACCCAGGATTTCCTTTCAATAAAGGGGGAGATTTGGTCAGACTCTGTCTTGTCTCCATTCTTTGCATCTCTTGCCCCTCCATCCCCACTCTCTCGCTCTTGCTAGACCCTGTTGACTGACACGGGTCGTTACAGTCACCAACATTTTCCAAGCAGGATTGTGCATAAAAGTCTCACACAAGTCTGAAGACCCTCAAAGAAGCATGTTCTCAGGCTCTATCTGCATGTGTTAAACCACATCTGTTCAGTATGGACTCTCCTAAGAACCAGGGAAGAATTTGTGTCTCTGCAACCTGTGACTGTCCTTGTCTGTTTCAATCCAGTGCAGTTGTTTTGCATATGGTATGGAATAAGAAGAAAAACAGGCTTTTAAAACACAGTTAGCAGCTGAAGTGTATGTTGTTAACCCTAGTGTAAGGTAGGTAAACAGAGGAAGGTCTTAGAGCTCAGTGGTCAACCAGTCTAGCCAAACTAAAGAGTTTCCAGGTTTAGTGAGAGACTCTGGCTCCAAAAAATAAGAAGAAACGCATTGAGGAAGATATTCAGTGTCCACCTCTGACTTTTAGAAGCACACACATGTGCATTCACACTCAAGCACACATGCATATACAAAATAAAACAAATATCCGACTTTTCTGTCCTACTTAGTTTTAAGGGTCCTGTGATACATTCTTGCAGAAACAAGGTATGAATTTTAGCGCCCTGGCCAATTTTGAAATGGACAATCCCATCTCCTCATTTCTTAATGTACTCTGCTACCCTGAGTGGAAAGAAAGATTTCTTCATAGCTTTTGTGGTTTCAGATGGTGTGGGAGTAACAGCAGACAAACCCCAAGACACTGGTGAGCACCCACCTGAGGCATCTGCCAGCAGGGCTGATGTGATCTGGCCTTCGTAAATTTCAATATTAAATGATTTACAAATCCTAACTTAAAAGCTGCATTAAAATTAGAAGTCTAATTTGATCAATTTGTTGGATGAACTCTCTACTCAAACCATTTTGTTCTCATTAGGAAAGGAAAGTGAACGTTTTACAGTGTGTGGTTGGGGATGGGAGGTGTGCATGCTATAGTGGGAGAAGCTGCCTGAAGATGAACACAACACACCCAGCTCTGAAAACAGTTGCAGCTACTAGGAGTAATTTCTCTACATGAGTGGTATGAGGAAATGAAGCCACACATGGGGTGGCAAGGCTCCATTCCCCAGGGGCCCTGCCAGCACCCTGCCACCAACCACCATGAGTGACAAGCACACACAAAGAGCACACAGACAGACAAGGCACAATGATGGGATGAGGGTGGGCTCTGCACCTGTGAGCTGGAAGTCATCACCTGTGCCACTGTGGCAGTTGGCCTGGTCATCGTCACACTCGTCCACTGGGTTCCCATTGGGTGTGGTTGGTCCAGCTGTAGGTGCTGAAACAAGAGCTAAGTATTACTTCTCACACTTCTGAAGAACCATTCATGAAACTCAGATAGTTGGATCTGCTAAGACTTGTGCAGTAAACTCAACAAGTAATGTGGAGGCCAGGGACATGTTCTACCTCTTTTGGGAAGCTAAATACTCCTGAATTACACAGAATGAATGAGCTGCTGGGCTTAGGTGTTTGAGCCCCACCTGCTACAGAAGCACTCAACCATAATTATCTATATAAACATTTTTTTTTCTTGCAAACCTCTTGAACTCTCCTGGATATTTGTTCATGATCCTGGAGTCAAGAACCCCCATGATAGAGATTAGAGCATGTTTTCTTTATTTCCCAAAGTACTAAGAAGTCACAAATTCTATCAAAGGCTCAGTATTGACTAGTTTGCTGAGATTATATCACTGGATTTTTTTTTTTTTCTGCACAAAGGAGCATCTGCTCACACTCAGCCTTGCACCATTCTTTGTTCAGAGGTTGTTCTGTTTCTCTCTAAACAGCTTTCAACCTGAGACCCTCTGTCCCAGGCAGGTGTGTAAGCTTGGCTGTCTCCTGTGGCATGAGGTCAGTTTACCTGTCTAGTCTCTTGTGAGATTGCATTCCACTGCTGACTAAGTTACCTATATCTTAGAATTTGTAGTTGAAAAGTAGCTAATATTAATCAGAGACTGCTTTTGAAGTCCTTTAAATTTGGTTCAGCCTATTTTTTCAACCTGTTACTCATTTTTGCAATCTGTTTAATATTTTACAGTTCTGGGATTGTATGTCACATTACAGGACAAGAGATAAGGGTCAGGTTCTTTGATGTAAGAAGTGTGTGGGAGTGTGGGGGCTCCTCTCCAGCCCAGGCCAGGAGGAATTTACCAGTCACAGCTGCTTTATTGGGAAGAACTTCACACTGTTACTGTGCTGGACTGAACAGAGTTAAGAGAAATGTAGAGGCAGAGAGAGCTGAGTTTCTACTGTCCCAAATCCCTGACCCCAAGAATGGTCAGGAAATCATCATGCATAAATGATATGTGCTATTTAGGCCTATCTCCTGGACTTTGTGACACTAATTGGTTAGTGAGTTCTTGGGATCTTCCTGTCTCTGCTAAGATCAAAAATACACATCATCATACCCAACTTTCTTTTACATGGGTTCTCAACCATGTAAAATTTTGCCTTCTTGAAAGGCAAAATTTTACCCACTGTGTCATCTACCTAGCCCTTATTACTCTTTCATAAAAGCCAGTGCTTTTTTTTACATCTCTCTCTCTCTCTCTCTCTCTCTCTCTCTCTCTCTCTCTCTCTCTCCACACACACACACACACACACACACATACACACACACACACACATTCATCTCAACACATATCCAAGTTCTTGATAACTACCGAAGTTCTTGATAACCTGCTACTTTTAATACTTTTAAGCTCTGCTTTCTCTGCTGACTTCTCATTGTGAATGGTGCTTACAAGAAAGAAGCGTCATGTTGGAAGTGGTTCAAGGTAGTGCCTAGTTTCCATTACAAAGACTAAGAAGCAACTCATTTTTTTTATGCCTCAGTTTTGTTATCTGAAACTCTAGAAGTCTTTAACCATTGTTTAAAAAGAAGTTCATATTCAAAATAGGAGAGTCCTGCAAGGCTAGGTTGGACCTCATCATCTTTCCAATGGCACTTCAGATGCCCAGCAAGAAGCTTGTCCCTGATGCTCATTTGCTAAAACCAGGGTATAGGTCTAAGGAATAGAAAGACTCTCTTGCCATGAGCATTATGAAGTGGTGGAATTGCTTTTCCTAGATAGTGGGGATCTTTTTTTAAAAAAACCTGGTTCAGGGCAGTGTTGTAGGTTCCCCATCTTACTCACTCCAGAATTGAAACTGGCAAACTGCCACAAGGCTCAGTGTTTTCAACTTTCCATTCAATTCCACCTCCTAAATCACAGTTCTTCCAGATCAGGGTGAAGCACCTGCCTCAGGCCACCACCCCTCCTTTCCCAGAGGACTACACTTCTCAGTACACTGAATGAGAGCATTTTACACTTGGTCAGGACTGCTAACTGCTTCTTCACAGTTTGCTTGATCCCTAGCATACAGTTACTGTTGGTCTGCACTGATAGTGTTGGAAGATTAAAGCTACAGACTTGAAAGCCAGGACTAAGGAAAGTGTGGGAGACAAGGCCTGCTTTTAAATATACATCGAAAAATAGCCATGAATTACTCAGCAGTGTGGTGATTGATAGCCTAAAACCCTATAGCGCATACACAAAGTTCTGAGGCATTTAATGTGCTCAGGAATGTAATTATGTTTGGGTAGCTCAACACACACACACGTAATTTTGAAACCTGAGAAAGGTGATATTAAAAATCCTTCTTTGCAACAACGTTAAGCATGTGCTCAGTTGATTAACATCTGGGCACCAACACCAGCCATTCTCCTAGGTAACCCAGAGAAGGACCTGGAGGTGGAAAAGCTGGTGTAATGTTACCCATTTATATATAAATCTAAGGCAGATGGGAATTCCAGTGCATCAAGCAACAAATGGTACAATAACCAGCTCAAATCACTCAGCACCTCTGTCCCAGGTAAGATTTTGGGTCTGAATTTGTCCTTCATGTGACCTTCATATGATAATCTTAGAAATGAGGGAACATCCTTCAGTATACCCCATCATATCGTATACTTTATCACAGGCCAAACTTTGTTTCTTCCCAGAAGTCTAAGGAATTTGTCCAGGATGTCTTGATGTCCTTCTATCATATGCTGCTCCTGCTATAGGAGGACATCAGCCAATACCACAAACAGAAATTTGGATGGACAGACCTCTAGACATATTTATTTTTATTTTAATAATTTTATTTTTATTAGAGAAAGGAGAGAAGGAGAGTATGTGTATGTATGTGATGTATATATGTTGGTAGAGATAAGTATGTGAGGCCCTGTGCACATGTGGAGATCAGAGGTCAACTTTTATGGTCAATTCTTTCTTCTATAGAGGGTCTAGGGATTGAACTCATGTTGCCAGTCTTGCATAGAAAAGCAATTTTCCTTATAAGCCATCTTGGAGACTACTTTACTCACATCACTGGAAGCCAAAGGAGTTGGTTAGAGGTTTTGGAAAGTGGGCAGAGGGAGAGGCAGTCAAAAGGCTTTACTATCCTGCAACGGAAGCATTTAGAACTAGCGAGGCAAGAAAACTGTGGGTGGACTCAAAGACACTGAGCTCTTTATTTTAAAATGGTAGTACGTATCATAATCTCAGCTAGTGGGAAAGCTGAGACAGGAAGATCACAAATTTGTGGCCAATCTGGGCTATAGCAAGCCCCCATCTCAAAAATAAATAAGTGAAATTAATTTTGTGTTATGTAAGTTTCATCTCAATATTTTTGTATGTGAGTGCTCAAAAGTGTGTGTACGTGTGAATGTGCACACATACATGTGAAAGCCAGAGTTAAACCTTGGCTGTAGTTCTTCAGATGTTATCCACTTTGATCTTTGAGAAGATGTCTCTTACTAGGGATCTACCTGTCTCTGCCTCTGCTGTGCTGGGTTTACAAACGTGCACCACCACACTCAGCGTTCTTCTCTTTTCTTTTTAAAATGTGGATTCTGAGGATTGAACTCAGGTCCAATATTTGTGTGGCAAGAATTATACCAACCAACTGAGCCATTTCCCTAAAACACTCACACACACACACACACACACACACACACTTACTCAAGAGAGCTAATCTCCTAGGCTCCAAAGGGGGGAAAAATCAGTGTAGACTACTAAGGGAAATTTGGATGCTTTGTGGCATGGACAGCTGCCAGGCCTCGCTGCCTGCCAGGCATGAAAAGCAGTTCATTCAGGGGAAAGGGTAGCAGTTTTACCACAGCACAGTCAGAGGCATAAATGCAAGAGAAAATAAATAGAAAGGAAGAAAGCAGAAGAGACTCTGGGAACTGTAGTTACCTTCCACTTCACAGCCCAGTAGTTCCATCCTTAGCCCTAGCCCACTGTGTGTAGCTCTCTCAGGGTAGATCCTGATGAACCTTGTGGAGAGAGGTGAAAATGTCCGGAGCTCAGGTGTATCATAGTTGTTGTTGCCTTCGAAAGACTGTGAAACAACAAACAAAAACACTGGTTAGTCAGAGAAAAAGTAATAACGGCTAGGTAGGCAGTACGTCAGGTCAAATCCTTGACTTTCAAGGTCTTGGGTTCAAACTCCAGAATACATGTAAAAGAAAGTTGGGCATTTAGTAGTGTGCATTTGTGATCATACAACTAGGGAAGCAGAGGCGGGCAGATCCCTGGAACTCAACCAGGCAGCCTAGTCTAATTAGCTAGCCCCAGGTCAATGAGAGACCTTTCTAAAAATACAAGGTGGAAAGTGCCTGAGGAATGACACTGGGGATTGTCTCTGGCCTCCAGATTCACGATCATCCTTGTACACAAACCACACACACACACACACACACACACACACACAAGAGAGAGAGAGAGAGAGAGAGATAAATGCATGAACAAATATGCCCATGACCCCCTCAAAAACATACAGAGACACACACAGACACTCACATGCAGATAAACAGACACATATACACAATACATGCATATAGACAGACACAAACACACTTACACATATACATATACACCTACACACATAGACACATAGTCATACATACATAGACACATGGACACACACATGCAGATAGACAGACACAAACACACAGATACATACCTACACACACATACACTTACACACACAAAGACACACATGCAGATACTCTTGGTTTCTTCTTTTTATAAGACAGTAGAGACTCTTCCTAAGAGGCCAGTAATTGAGTATGAAGTAAATGGAGTAGAAAGGTTAACAGAAGGAAAGATGTACACATTAGAAATGTTCTCAAAGCCTTGCAAGAAAAATCACCTTCCTGAATATTCAGTGAGCTCTAGAAGTTCCTACCTCTATTTCTAGAGAAAAGGTGGAGACTGCAAGCAGCTGAAGCAGCAGAAAATTATTTATGGGTTCTGAGAAGGTAACACCTTTGCCCATTACATCTAGGTCTAGGTGAGGTCTGACCTCAGCCTTCTCTGCTGTGACATATCCTTCATCCCTTCGTGGTTGATGGCATTTCTGGACAAGACTCAGAGGTTATTTGTTAGCAGGTGAAGGAAGTTTAGAGAGAAACTTGCCTGTATTTTCTGGGTGCCTTATGCCCTAGGCCAGAAATTCCAAGGGGTCACATTTGGGAATGGCATTTACCTGATTTGGGTCTCTCTTTCTCTCCTCTCTCCTTCCCTTCCTCCCTCCCTCCCCACCCCATGAATCTGGAACTCACCAACTGGCTATGCTGGCCAGCCAATGAGTTTGGGGGACCCATTGTCTCCACTTCCCAGGTGCCATGCTGACTGTGTACATGGATTTGGGGGAGAGGATGTAACAGACCTTCTCTTGCTTGCACAGTGAGTACTTTACACACTCAGCTACCTTCCAAGCCTCCTGAATCAGGACTCTTAATAGAACAGAGAAGTAGGAACTGAACCTATTCCTTTAGAAATGGCTTTAGAAGTGACAAAGGGAAAAACAAAGATGGTCTAAGGACTGACCAGTGTCATTTCCCAAGAATCTTAAAGTATACCCTGCTGCTACAGAAACTGATGATTTAATTGAATATTTTAAAAATGATACAATCATCTGCCTTCTCGGTATTTGTGGCTCTGTATCACTTATTTGAGATAACTGGAGGAATATAACATAGGAAGAGAACTTGCTGCCTCTTGGTATAAACACACACAGAGAGAGAGAGAGAGACACACACACGAGAAAGGGGGGAGAGAGAGAAAGAGAGAGAAAGAGAGGGAGAGGGAGGGAGGGAAGGAGAGAGAGAGAGAACAGGTATCATTTATAATAGAAACCACATTTCAGTCAACACCCCAGTTATAGACTCTTAAATGGGAGGTTCCCGATTATGCTCAAACTTGTTCCTCTTGAAGAGGATGAATTAAATCCCTGAAGAATTAACTTCCTTTTGTGATGCTTGGGTTAGAAACAAGGCATTCTGTGCTCTAGGGAAGTGTTCTCCCCCTAATCGTTAGCCTCAATTTAGAGATAGTTTAATAGAGTCCAAAAGCTACATTTCAAGACCTTGGTTTAAACTAAGAGTAGAAATCTGTTTGCTTAAGGAATACCACCAGCTGAAGAAGGCACTTACAGATCAAAGGCTTCTTGCTTCAGCAGTCAACAGCACTCTTGGTTACTAGGGACATTCCAGTGGTTGGTTGAACTATAATGTGTATTGGTATCTCTCAGTCCCAGCATACCCCCACCTCATGTGTGTGTGTCTATGTGTGTATGTGTATATGAGTATGTGTATATGTGTATGTGTGTATGTGCATGTGTTTGTGTGTATATGAATGTATGTATGTGTGTATGAGTGTGTGTGTATATATGTATATGATATATATGTATATACACTCACACACACACACACACACACACATATATATATATATGTGTGTGTGTGTGTGTGTGTGTGTGTGTGTGTGTGTTTGTTTATGGATACCAGAGGACAAGTTTAGGTACTATTCCCTCAGGCGTCATCTACTTTTTTGTTTTGTTTTTGAACAGTGTCTTTGGTGTACACTTATCAGCACCCTAATAGCACCTCTATTTGGGAAGAGGCCCAAGGGATCCATCTGCCTCTGCCTCCTCGACTGCTAAGACTACAAGTGTACACCACCACAACTGACTTTTTCATGTGGGTTGGTCAAGTTTAGGTCCTCATGCTTTCAAGGTAAGCACTTTATCTACTGAGTCATCTCTATAGCCCTTTTACATCTTTTATAGATGAGGAAACCAAGTCACAGAGTAGTTAATAAACTTGCCTACAGCACAGCCAGGATTCAAAGCTAGAGTGGCTTAGTAGCCACACCACTAAGATGCTCCTGCTCTCAGAAATCAAGTAGTACAATCTCGTCATTTTAGTTTGCTTTTGAGAGGAAAGAGTCTTCTTATGGTACCCAGGACTGACTAGAGTTCTCTTGGCTTGGCTTCCTGTGTAGCTGAGATGTCTACTGCACCCAGCTTCTAGTCTCTTCACTACTAGGAAAGAACACCAAGGTCTAAGAAATGTCTGTACTCAGGAATCATGTTGATGTGCACTGATGTGCCTATAATTTGATGCAATCTGGCAACAAGATGGAGTGGCCAGTCCAGCCACGCCAAGCAGAGTGGAAACACATCCATTGGGCTCAGTGTTCTACCACAGCAGAAGATCTGAGTATCCTGTACAGAACATGCCATGACTAGAGGAAACATGTAGGAAGAGACAAGCAGACAACTAAGGGCTCTGAGTACTTGAAGTAAATTAACCGGCCTTTTAAACCTCAAAAAAAAAAAAAAAAAAAAAAAATCCAGTAGAAATCCAACATGTCAACACTAGAGCTTAATTAATTAATTTCCTTTTTAAAAGAATACATTTGCTATCAAGGTCCCGACTCTTGATAGATCTGCAAGTGCTGTGAGTAATTGGGAATCTGACATATAGTACTGTAGACCCAATTATGTTGTTGTCATCGAGTTGCTAATTGTAATGAAAACACCATTACTATACAGACAAGTCCTGTCTATACTGATGTGGCTGGGAAGTTCAGAGGAGGAAGCACTGATATCTTTGGAATCCTTGGACCCTTTCTTCACTTCAGCTTGGACAAAGAATGAACACAATGTAAATATATTATAAAAGTTGTCATCGCTGAGCTAGAAAAACACCAGCAATGGAAGCATGAATAGAGGAATGCAGAGAGCAGAGTCTTGCTGAGGAATTAGCATTGATTTCCATAAAACATTGTGCTTTAGGTCTTTGATTTCTTCTAGTCTGGAGAAGTCTAGATAATCTAGTCCCTGACATGTAACTAACCTGGCAAGAAGGAAATTAAAAGAGAGATAATAGTGCACTCACTTTACTTTTGAACTATTGAAAAACAATAGACCACAAAGAATTAGAATTTCACTAGTAAATTCTGAGTGAAAGAAAAGGCTAAAGGCTGGTGCTCGCCAGAGTGGGAGCTTGTTTCCCAGAAAGAAATTTCACACAGTTCTGAGAACTTGTCAGACCACTTTGCAACAAATATGGGAGCTTAGACAAGGGCGGGTCAGTGATGGGAGAGATCAAACTTGACCAGCACTGCTTAGGCATGCATACCTCTTGTCCTGTATTTAAACCTAAGCCTTGTGCTCACTGATACCTTTTTGTTCATCTTTTAATGGGGGGCCACTTTGAATAAATATTTTTCTCTGCTTTTTATTGTTATTTGTGTTGTCCAAGATTGTAAGGGCCAGGCTCTGCAAGGGTCAGGCTCTGACCCTAACATCTCTGGTAGAAGATAAACCTTGCCAATTACACGACTGTGGATGTGACTGAGGGAAGGGTACAGAGGGGATTAACTCACTAAAGCATTGTTTTATCCTACAAATAGCCTTATTTCACTTTTCACATGAATGATGGTGGCTGGCATCCTTGGCAGGCAGCCAGCATTCATACTATTAAGTAGAAAACGTTTCAAATATCTTTATATAATTTGAAAATGTAGGCTGTCTGAAATGGAAGATTTTTACCAACTTCCATCTCTACCTTAATGATATTATTTCAGTGGAAGAGCACCCTAAGAATCATAGATTAGGCTCAATCTAAGGGATTAGAAGTCTCCATGGTTTCAGATACATAGTGATGAGTAGTCCATTACTGAAACCCAATGTATCAATCAGTCACCAGCAGAAGACTCAAAGTTGAAAACACACATTAACTTCTTTCTACAACTCTGTACTGGGTTTACTGTGGTAGGCTGACAGCTTCAGGCTCCATTGCCATGAGAGTTAGATGACAGAAAGCATATGATGCCTCCTATCAGACACATATGGTGATGTGTTTGTTCCTTCAGAACCTGGTGTGAAGAACATGTCACAACAACACACCCTGCATCGGTAGCAGCAGGAACATGGCTTTGCTGCCTATCCATGCCCTGGGATGATGTCATAGCTACTCCACTTCTTAAAGTCAGTGTATAGGGAACCTCCAGCTTCTGGTGTGTTTCCCTAAGTCCAGAAAGGTTGGATATAAAAAAAGAACAAGTGGACTGGGGAGATAGTACAGTCGGTAAGGACTGAGTTTGGTTCTTAGAACCCAAGTAAAAAATGCTGGGGATGGTATCATACACCTATAATCCTATTTCTGGGAAGGCAGAGGTAGGATGACTCCCTGGACTTACTAGACAGCAATCCTAGCCTACCCAGTGGGTCCCAGGCCTGAAGAGACCCTGTCTCAAAACACAAGGTGGATAGTGTCTGAGGAATGAGGTATAAAGTACCCTGTATCTTCCACATGCTTATACATGGTGCACCCAAAACATATAAACATGCATGCATACACAAAATCACAGAGGAAAATAAAAGGGACATAAGAAAGAAATGAACTTATAAGCTGGGGCTATAGGTCAACTAATTGGTTGGTTTTGCCCAATATGCCCTGGAACCAGGGTTTCATTCTACAGTATTACATACATCAAGCAAAATAGAGCATGCTTGTGATCCCAGAAGGAGATGTAGAAGGTCAGGGATTACAATAGCTACCTAATGAGTTAGGACTCAGCCACAGTTGGAGCCTAATGAGACCCTGTCTCCAAAAAGAAAGAAAGTAGCCACATATAATGCTGAAATGCTTTAGAAACCACAGTTAATTCGGGGAGGGACATAGGCAGTCTTATGCTTTTCAAAGCCAGAACACTGGCTTAGTCAGTGGTTAGTAGCTCCATCGCTGACCTGCAACCTTCGGAAGATAGAGTGTTATCCTCAAAGTCACATATCTGGAGGGAGGGAAGTTGGCAGCATGGCCAGGATTACTTCCTATCTACAAGACCTTACCACACTGGTTGTAAAGTGAGAGAATGTTCCAGCCAATGGGCAGCAGTCTTCACCCATGGGGGAGCAGCTTTGGGTGGGTAGAATTAGAAAGTTCCAAAACGGGCAGCCATCTTTCAGTTAACACACCAAAATGACAAACACAAAGGGAAACAGGAGAGGCACTCAGTATATGTTCTAGGCCTTTTAGGAAACATGGAGTTGTTCCTTTGGCCACATACATGCAAATCTGCAAGAAGGGTGATAATTGTAAACATCAAGGAATGCCCCATAAGTTTTACCATGGCAAAACTGAAGAATCTATAATGTCACCCAGCATGCCGTGGGCATCATTGTAAACATGCAAGTTAAGGGCAAGATTCTGGCCAACAGGATCAATGTGTGGATTGAGCACATCAAGCACTTGAAGAGCAGAGACAGTTTCCTGAAGCAGGTGAAGGAGAATGATCGGAAGAAGGAAGCCAAAGAGAAGGGCACCTGGGTTCAGCTGAAGTACAGCCTGCACCACCAGAGCAGCATACTTTTGTGAGGACTAAGGGGAAAGAGCCTGAGCTGTTGGGGCCCATTCCATACGAATTCATGGCCTAATGTACAAAAGAGAAATAAAGGACCCGGACTGCAGAGTGTTTTCTTTAGGTTGAAAAAAAAAAAAAGTCCCAGAACAAAGGCCAAATGTGTTGGTGTGAGAAGTGTCACTGGAGTATGTGAAAACCTGGGGTGGGTCCTCATTTTCATCCCAAATCCACTTAAGGCCACCCAAGCACATTCCTGGGACCCTTTCCAACTTGATGTGGTGTGCTCAGGAAGTACAAATAAACGTAGCCAACACTGAGTAAAGCCTACTGACCAAAGCATATCTTTTGGGTTTTAAAATTATACCACAATTTTGTGAACGCTGGGATATAGTAATACTGACGATCGCCTTCTCTTTCATGAGATTAGTAAGAGGTGACTGAGTTTAAAGGTTCTATATTCATAAGAATATTTCTAAGCATTATTTACAGTAGCTAAAATATGGAAAAAAAACCTAGTATCCATCGGCAGTGAATGTACACATTAATGTGGTTATTCACATGGCAGAACAGTATTCTGTTCTCCGAATGAAGGAAATTGGGACCCATGATACTTCAATATTATATTATGTGAAATAAATCAGCCACAAAATACAAAAACTATAAGACTAGCTTTAAAGGAGGCTCCAGAGTGGTTGGAACCACAGGGTCAGGAAGTAGAGCAGCGATGTGCCAGGGACTGATGGGAGGGGGAGCTTCAAGTGATTACTGAATGTGCTCAGAGCTTCAGCTTCACAAGATGAACGCTCTGTAGAAGAGTTTGACTCTGATACGGATTTACATGTCACTGTCTCGATGTATGCGTGCAAAGGTTCAGACTGTAAATCCCATGCATGCTGTATCACAATTGAAGATATATTTGTTTTTTATTCTTGGTGTTTTGAGAAAGGGTTTCATTCTGTAACCCGCTTTGACCTAGAACTCACTATGTACTCAGGCTGATTTTTTGGTTTTTGTTTTAGCTCACAGAGATCCTTCATCTTCTGCCTCCTGAGTACTGGGATTACAGACACATTTATCTCAACAATGAAAAATGTAAACTGTGTGGGGAGATGTAGTTCAGTGGGAGAGTATATATTTTTGCATACACTTTCTTCAGTACCATGAACAAACAAACACACAAACGCATGCTCTGGGGAGAATGTACTTGCTGTACAGTGATGAGGACCAGCACCCAAGTAAAAGCCAGATTTGGCATCTTGAATCTGTAACCCTCATGCTGGAATGGTGAACACAAGTAGACCTCAGGAGCTTACTGACAAACCAACATAGCCAAATCTGTGCTTCCCTGGGAATTCTGACTTCTGCTAGGATGTGAGAAGGGGCTTGGAAGATACATTAGTTGGTAAAATGCTTGCCATGAAAGCATGAGGACCTGAGTTTGATTCCCAGAACCCAAACAAAAAGTTATGTATAGTGATGTACAGTTGCAATCCCAGGTTTGGGAGGTAGAGATACAAGGATCATTGGGACTTACTGGCCTAGACCTTGTCTGAGAAAATCAAGGTGGCTGGCTCCTGAGGCACCACATCCAATGGTGACCTTTGGCCTCCACATTCATGTGTGGTGCTTCATGTTTGTGTGAACAGATGTGTATGCATAAACAAGTGTGTGTGTATGCACACACACAATGCGCACAATACACACACGACCACAGGCATGCAGGCACACCATATGCACAAAACTAAGCCACCATAAAAATCCCAGGACATGAGGATTTAACTTCTGCGTGGGCTGGAGAAATGACTTCCTAGTGAGCTAGTAGGCAGGTAGTGTCCCCAAACAATGGCTACTCCCTACCCCAGGGCCTTACCTTAGCTTTGCGCTTGCTGCCATCCATGAGCATTTTCCAGTCAGAACCATTGTTACTGTAGGCGATCTTGAACTTCCTCATGAATACCTTGTTTTCTCTGTGCTTCCCACCTTGAACGATGACACCTCTTACTATCTTCTCATCTCCCAGGTCCACTTGGAGCCATTCATTGATGTATGGGTGGGGTGAAGGTGGCAGGGCCCAGCCGGTGCGACTGGTCACCAGGCGGATGTTTTCCGGCATCCAGTTCCTGTCTCCTTGGTTGGACGCTGTAATCTGGGAGTCTGAAATAAGTCCAGACACCATGCCCAACATTCCAGAGCAAGGGTAATCTAGATGTTGGGAGAAACAGATGGGCTGAGGTTATTTTCTCAGAGACACCATGCTTAGAAAGAAAACATAACCTTGTATCCATTTATATGAAATCTCCAGTCTTTGTACATTTACAGTAGAAGAGCCTTCTCTTCTGCAGGTCTCTTCCCTACTCTTATCCTCTCCTTAGACTCATATTCCCATAAAGAAAACCTTCATTCAAAACCCCCCCCCATGTTTTTTAGTTCTCCTAAGTTTAATGTCAAGCTAAGGTTCCAGTCTCTTTTGTTCCTAGAAGTTGCTCCCATTTCAAGGAGAAGTGCTGTCTACAAGGAATTTGTGGTTCATGATGGAACATGTGGTCAGAGATACTTAAGGAAGTATATCCCCAAATAAGAAATTGCTGAAGCAAAGTGAATTTGGTAAGGAGGTGACAAAGGAAGAGTCTGGCTCAGCACGGAAAAGGCAGAGGTGTGTAGGGAGCTGAGTGTCCATCTTACCTTTACTATCAACTGAACCCAAGACCTCTAGTTTTCTGTTTTTAGTTTGTTTTAAAGATAGAGTCTAATGTAGTCTCGAACTTGCGAAGTAGATGAGGCTAAAGATGACTTTGAACTTCTGATTCTCCTACCTTTATCATGTGAGTGCTGAGATTACAAGTATGTTCAATTTATACCGTCTAATAGATTGCAAGCACCAGGGATTGGTGCATGGTAATCAAGCATGCTACTAACTGAGCTAAATTATCAGCCCCTCCCCCTTTTATTGAGACAGTGCCTCTGGCTGGTTTGGAACGTACAGAGGTTCACCTGCTTCTGTCTTTTGAGTTATGAGATTAAAACCAGTCTGCACTTTATGAAGGCCCCAGACCACCTCTGTTGTTATTTCATAAGAGCCACTTGAATTCTGAGATTAAAACTTACCTCTGTGCTAGCTCTCTATTATTTCAAGAAAAAGTTTCTATCTAGGTTTAAAAAAATCACATTTTGGGTGCTGGGGAGTTAGCTCAGTTGAATCTCCAGAATCCAATTTAAAAAGTCAGGCATGGTAGCTGACATTTGTAATTCCAGCACTGGGGAGGTAGAAACAAGCAGTTCCTTGAGCTCATTGGCATCCAGCCTAGAGAATTAGTGAGCTCCCAATCCCAGTGAGAGACTGTCTCACAACAAATAAACAAACGTGGGCTGCACTTGTGGAATGATAATCGAGGTTGTCTCAGGGTCTTCACACATCTGCATGTGCATCTCCAACATGTGTGCCTCCCATGAATTCAAACACCCATATCTCATTTTGGATTCATATCAGCGATCTAATATATTCCATTTAACCAATTCTCCCTCACATCCTGTGGATAGATTTCCTATCGCTGCCTTTGGTCAAGATGTTCAGCTTCCTCTCTCCTGATTTCAGAGGCACAGCCTGTGCAAATGTCAAGATGCTGTTCAAGAGTCATGGAAACTTCTGCCTACTTGGGATGATTCCCCTCCTGAGAATGTGATGGCCCAGGCAGGAAGTGTCTCCCAGCTGGGACAGAGATGTCCTGTGAATGGGATTATGCGTCTTGTAATCACAAACAGACTATAAGATCCCCAAGAGCAATGGAGTACATAATGGACCTCTTCACATTTTCTGTAGCAACAGGAGAGTATCCACCGTTGATTGGTTGGTTGGTTGCTTAATAAATAACTGACACCAGTTATCTTCTTTGCAAAACCATACAGTTCAATTAGGTGCATATAGGAGTGACAACTTAATTTTCTTTGAAATAATTCCATTCTGCATAATGCGATAAATAGCAATGTAAAAAGTATGACCACCCTACGTGATTAAAGTATAGTCCCTGTTGACCTGATTGCGTAGGTAGGTTAGGACCTCTCTTAACAAGCTGTACAATTCTGATGCTGTCTCTTCCACACTCAGGGCTTGCAAGCAAGGCTTTGAACACCACACATTCTAGCTTCTGGCTTGCACATTTACTGATACTAAAGAAATGAAGCACTCCCTCCCTGGGTGGAGGTAGGGCTTTCTCCCATTCTTTCTCTCCTCTAGACCTAACATGGACCTATCATCTAACTCTTTCCACCATTTAATTTCTGGAAAATATTGACTCATCTTCAAATATTATTTAGCTTAGTCAGTATTTCCAGTCTGTAATTAAACATATTTTTCTTTTTCTGGTATGACTTATGATACTTGATCTGTATTTTTTCTTGAATTGGCAATCTTATCTACTCTTTTAGATAACTGCCTTTTGCTAGTTCAAGTTTTATGTTCTCTCTCTTTTCCTCCCTTCCTCCACCCCTCCCACCCTTCCTTTTTCTTTCCTTCCTGTTTTTTTTTTTTTTTAACCTTTTTTGTTGTTGTTATTGTTTTGGCAAGATCTCATGTCCCAGGGTGGCTTTCAATTCACTTTTGAGAATGACCTTGAACTCCTGACCCTTCTGCCTCCACCTTCTATGTATTGGGGTTTCAAGTGTGCACTGCCCATGTGTCCTCTGAAGTGTTGGGATGCAGAACTCAGGGATTCCTATGTGCTGGGCAAACATACTAACAACCAAGCCATTTGCCAAGCTGGATTCTAATTTTATTGAGGGTATGAAACAAGTCATATTTTTCTGTTTTCTGAGACTTGCTGAGCTTGTTTTTGCACACTGTCATCCTCAACAAATATTTGCTGAATGAATCAATGTATTACAACAGTCAAAAGCAGCTGTCATTTCTCAGGACTCCTTCCTGTAACTCAGCCTGGCTATTTGCTCTGGGTGGGAATTTGGAAACCAAGAACAAACTCAATGGGAAATTATTTTTAAAGATTTAAACAAAACCATTTGCTAAAGGACTATGAAACTCTTATGTTAAAAACAGAAGTCCCATTTCTTGTTACAGTGGTCACACCTGCCTGACTTCCAACTGGGTTCTTTATAAAGGTGAAGCACAGCTGGCAAAGTGAGCCAGATGTTACCATCTGAGAAATACACAGCTCACTTGGATGCTACAAGCAGAGCAGAGACTGTACTAGATGGATGTCCTTTCTCTTACACAGAGATTCTGGACTGTTTCTTTCCCTAGACATGGTGAAAACCAGTCCACCCTCGTTCAGAAGTCAGAGTGTTGAGCCAGTCCCCAACATTTCACTGTGAATGCCTCTTCTGAAAAACAGTAAAGGGAACCTTGACTTGCCCTTGACTGGAAACCACAAGACTCATACTGTGCATCTGTGGGCAGGTGTCTGAGGGACAAAGGACATCATTTTGTATTTTCCATGATGTTTTTTGAGATTGAACCTCTCACTGGCCTGGGGGTCACCAGTTAGGCTAGACTGGCTGGTCAGCAAATCCCAGAGAGCCTCCTGTTTCCACTATCCTAGCTCTGGATTACAAGTATATGCTACTATGTATGCTTTTTTTTTATGTGAGTTCTGGGGTTTGAACTCAGATCCCATGCTTGTAAGACAAATTCTTTACTGACTGAGCTATTTCCTCAACTTAGCCCATAATTTGCTTTTAACAATGATGAGGGAAAAATTATATTAACAATTAATTCAAGGTTTGAATGAGATGCTAGTTTATAGCAGGGTTTCCTTGACAGGCAGGCTTAGATGTACTTTTGCCCATGTTGTTAAATTTAACAAGCAAATAAACAACAGAACAAGAAATAGGATATCCAACTAGATTGGAATTTTAGAGAAACAATGACTAATTCTTAGTGTATCCAAAATACTGCAATGGGAAATGCATACACTAACAATTATTATTTTTAAGCCATATCAAGCTTAACTGGGGATTCTGTATTTTTTTTGGCAACACTTTTTTTTTTTTTTTGAAACCTTAAAATCCATCCTAGATGAAAGAGACAAGTAGATGATGTTATGGGAAGGGGTTTGGTGTGGCTATTATTAGTGATATTAATTTGCCATAAGATCTCTGTGCTTGACCTTAAAAGAAAAACTGAGCCCACCCAGTTAATCAGTTTTCAGAGTAAGAAAGTGACCACTTAGTATGGCAGTAGTTCCCAATGGGCATCACCTGGCTTCCTCTGAGGACTTGGGGAGTTTTCTAAGGGTGTTGTGGTATCTGGAAAGATTGCCCTTGTCTTTGACTGACAGGAACAGATGACTACCGGATAACACCACTGAGCTGAGCACAGGCTGAGGTCTCACAACCCTGCATAAGTCCTCCAATGTGATCTTCCCAGTTCCTCACCCCCTTTGCCAAATGATACAGCCACTTTAGAGAAACAAGGAAAACATTCCTTCCTCAATCACCTGTAAAGCAGGGTATTTTCCCTGAGTGTATGTCTTTCTATGAAACACCCCATCATATTCTCTGGATCTCCAGGATGGCTTTATTTCAAATGAATTCCCAAATGTGAAACCTAGATTCAAACCTGAAACTATAGAGATTTTGGAAGTCAAGTAAGTGATGCATTATGTCCTAAGGTTTTTAATCTGCTGGTTTCTTTAAATGGTTAGATTGAGTTAAGACTTGCCTTCTCATAAAGAGAGGCTGAAAGTTCAAGGTTGCTTGTTTGTCAGAAGGTATGAGAAGTGGAACTTCTTTATTCAGAAATAACCACTGAAGACTATGGTGCCACAGGCTTACGAGGTAGAGAAAGCATGGTGACCAGGCTTTGCTCTCCTGCATTATCTAGTCCAATAGGACACAGATGACCTACTCTTTCATCAACCTGTACACACACACACACACACACACACACACACTTTACCTGGGGCTTATCATGCATTCTGTTTAGTGAATAATGTCCTTGACTTATTGTATGGAAGCATTTAGTGAGCACTTTATGAGCCAAATATGTTTTAAATATTCTTTCATTTGATCTTCATCACAACTCATTAAGGTATCTTACAGACCAGAAACTACCTCTGAGATGCAAAGATTCTTGCCTGCAGTCAGGCACTCACTGAGTTGACAGTCCTGAGCCAGGCATAACCCTTCTGGCTGTGTAACCATCATGGTCACATTTTGCCCTATTAAAAAAACCTGCCAAGGTCAGTTTCTGGGAAATGACAGCCATTTCACTAGAGAGAAAACAAAACAAAACCCAACTGCTTACTTATAATAACAAAACAAGCTGTGTTTAAAAATAATAAGACAAACTACTTTAGATATTATTTAAGTAAACAGGCCATTTTACTATTTTTTTTAAATCTAATAAATTACTTATTTTGGGTTCAAATTCCTAGAATTACCTCTTGGGATGTCCTTATGAAAATAAAAAGAATGATTTGAGTTCAAATAAATATTTTATTTAACCAAACGGATACAACATAAATCTTAAGAGACTGGATAGTCAGAGTTCAGAGTTCAGACTAATTTGGAGTCTTTATGAAGCTTGCTTCTAAGTAAAATTCCAGTGTAGTGACATGAGACCAGGTTACAGAAAGGACCAGAAATTCCCACCCAGACCTCACGTGGCCTTGTGGCTATGAATTTATGTGCAGGCTTCTAAATTAGGAACACTGTAAAGTTCCCTAGGACTTTCTGCTATTAACTATCATCAAAAATAAAAACAAGGTTACATCTGACTTTCCAGTGCCTGACCCTCCTCCAAATGCCCCTTTACCAATTCCTGTCTCCAAGGCTTTGAACTTCCTAAGTCTTGGGTTGTCACATACTACACAGGTCTGTGCCACAGTAGAAACAAATAAAACTTGTTCCTGACATCAGATCAGGAAAGTTTTACTTTCCAATATGAACTTTTCTGCAGATAGTTTTCATGAATTACCTCCTCAACATAGCACCTCCACTCTGATGGGAAAGTCCCAGGGGGATGTTTTCCCTTCAAAAATGAGTTTCCTTCCTCCTTCCTTCTTTCCTTCCTTCCTTCCCTCCTCCCTCCCTCCCTCCTTCCCACCTTTCTTTTTTGAAATGATCAAATTTAGCAGAGAAAGAATAAAGTGAATTGAGAAATTAAATGTTCTAACTATGAACACAGACAGAAAATGGTGGTTCATTAAAGATTGGAAGTTGGTTTTAATTTTAATTACCTCCTTAGTGAATCAATCACAGGCTCTGTGTTTCCATCTTAAAAAAAAAGATTGTATTTTCTGTGTATGTGTGTTTGCATATGTATTGCACCACATGTGTGCAGTGTCCAAAGATGCAGGAAGAGAGCATGGGATTCCCTGGAACTGGAGTTACAGACAGTTGTGAGCTGTCATGTGGGTGCTAGAAACTGAACTTGGGTCCTCTGGAGGAGTAGTAGCTGCTCTTAATCATTGACCCATTTCTGTAACTGCCATGGTTTTCAAATTTTAAGTTATAAAGGTTCATGTATGCTGCTGTTGCTTTCAAATAAAAGCTCTGAAACATATCTATTATATGGAAAGGGGTGGAATATGACTGCTGTTTCATCAGAACGCAGGGCAACACCACAGTAAATAAGGACCATTACAGACACCCTGGAGTCCTTGGGCCCAGTGCCAGCCTCATAGTCAGGCACATCTTGAGTTCCAACCACCTGGCCTTACCCTCTCTAGATATTTAACAAGAACTAAGTGTATGTCATCATTTTCAGCCCTCAAACAGGAATGGCCTTTTGTTCCAATTTAACAAGGACTGCTCAAGATCTGTATGAAGAACAAACCAGAAACTTTCATAAATTGATTTTTATTTTTAGAATACCCAGTTAGGAAGTGGTGGTATGGTTAAGGGTTAAGAGTGCTTGCCTATCATGTGCAAGGCCCAGGTTCAATCCCCAGGAAAAACATACATATTGAGTCATCAAAAGTAGAATAAAAATCCATGACAGAGTTGTCAAGGTGCTAAGAGAGTAAAAGCAGCCCTTGTTTGAGGTCAAGCTCCTTAAGTGTAGCCACCTCTGGATTTCAAAACTGCAAAGAGAAAAGCTGGTGTGGAGTCTTCCACAGAGCAGCTGTTTATTAGGACCCAATACTAATGATCATCAGCATGCTGCCTTATCAGAGACCATTCAGTAGAAAGGGGGACACTGACAGAAATGCTGCCCTCTAACACATAGTGCTAAATGCTCATGTCCATCTCTCCACCTGCCGTGGGTTGTAGCCTATATGGGCTCAGAACCATGGCTGTTATCCAGGAGAGGAATTCCTGGCCTGGGAAACTCTAAGTAAATCACCCAGCAGATGGCTAATGAGTTAAGGTGGAACTTGAATTCAGACATGTTTACATCCAGTGTACAGTCCCTTATGGCTCGAGTGTGAAATGTTCCCCCACAGATACATGTATTTGAACACTTCATCTCTAGCTACGGGGACTTTTGGGGAAGGTTGTGAAATTTTTAGGGCCATAGCACATCACTGGACAAAGTGAGTCACTGAGGGCAGATCTTGACTTCTTGTTTTTTCTCTGCTTCCTAACTTGGATATAAAGTAACCACTCACTAAGGCTACCATGCCTCCCTGTCCTGGTGGACCCGGGTCTATATCAACTGCAAGCCAATATAAACCTTTAAGTTTCTTCTTAGGTATTTTGTTACACTAACGAGAAAAGTAACTGATAAAGACCTTAACTACCAGATAAATATGAGCAGATTGCCTTCATATTTGTACCTATGAAAAAATTCTTGAATGGAAAAGTCTACATCAATTCAGAGGGGTAACTGGCACTTACCTGTTATCTTGCAGCCATAAACTTCAAATCTCATAGATATACCAGTTTCCCAGGATGCAGGTTTGATTCGGACAAATCGAGTTATCAGTGGTTTGGGGAAAACTCCAAAGACAACATCTGTGGGGTTTGTATTTCCCTGAAAGATCTAGACGAGAGAGTGTGTGTTAACAAACTGTATTAGAAACAAATCCCAGAAGCTGTCCACAAATGCTTGTAGAAACTGTTTACAGTTCTAGCATTTCCTACCAAGGTTGGTGTGCCATTAGCAAACTGCCATGTAATTTTCTCAAATAACTGTAATCAAAGAGAACCCTGTCCAGTGTAGAATATCACCCAATCATGTATTCTTGAGTGGCTACAGCTTCTAAAAGCACTGTCATCAGGATGACATTTATTAAAGGACACATGCTGTCATCTTCAAAAGTGAGTTGTTAACTTTACCTGAAAAGCCACAGCTGCACACATTCCACAGGAGGTCTCTCTCACTATCACCCTTCCCAGCAGCTCCTTAAAGGAATGCCCTTTGAGTTCTGGGTTAAGTCTGGCTTTTTTGAAATTCTAGCTCATGTTCTCAGATACAACCCTAAGCCAAATACCTTCCTTCCTTTTCCCTTTCTTCTTTTTGTAGACATTATTGCTTGCATCCCTGGCCAACCTTGAATGTACTAGGTAAGTGAAGATGACCTTAAACCTCTCATCTTTTTGCTTCTACCTCTCAAGAGCTGGGGTTTCAGGGATGTACCATGTGCATGGTTTTTGTGGTAATTGAGATGGACACAAGGGCTTTGTGCATGTGAGGCAAGCAAGTACTGCTGCCACGGAGCCACAACTCCAGTTTCCTGCCCTCCTTGCTTACTAGGTCCCTTGGCAAATGTTCTTAGTCATGCATCAGTGGTTTTAATACTTAGGAGTTATTGGTAAAATTATGTTTCAGTAGTCAGAGGCAAAACTAAAAAATAAGTGATTTTAAACGGAAAACTCCTAGCCTTCTGTTTCTAGGTACAAATGGGTACTTTGATTCTAAGAACAATGAGGTATGTGACCACACGTGGAATGTGGTGGTGTTGTTTACAGGATCTTTGTACGCCTTCATGGAATGTTCTGGCAAAAACCTTCCTCAGATAAAAGTGGAAGCTTTTGTTTTCTAGATTTGTGGGTCAGCTATGGATGAGGATGACAGCAGTATTTAAAACAGGCAGTTGTGGTGCACGCCTTAAATCCCAGCATTCAGGAGACGGAGGCAGGCAGATCTCCATGAGTTCAAAGCCAGCCTGATATACACAGAAAGCTCCAGGACAACCCAAGCTACACAGAGGGACCCTGTTTTAACACCCCCCCAAATCCAAATAAAGTAATAAAACAGCAGTTCTCTGTGGTACTGGGTGTGCCAAGCATAGTGACTGTCCTCAATCTCTCAGGAGTTATTAACAGTGCCTTCCTTGCAGGGTATGGAGACTCTCCCCATCTTCCAATATGTGTCACGCAATTTCCTGAATTTTATTTTTCCCTCCAGAGAAAGGACACAGCAATGTCACCAGACTGCTGCTTTTGAACCTTTTTGAGCATGCACGACCCTTTGTTACTTTGCAGCGAGGATCAAAAATGTCCCCTGTACTTCACTACTACCTCAGCTTTCTCCTCTGGGAAATAATCTGCATGAGTACATTTTCATGTGGGAAAAATAATGAGAAGCTTGCAGAAGTAGTAGCACTTCAAATTCTGCTGTTCGTATATACCCCAGCTAGTTCTCCTAGGGAGTGGAGTTGGCTGAAGAGCCTCTGCACAGACAGGGATGGAGAGAGGTGGAGTGGGTGTACTCATTCTGCTAATGCTGAGAACTTCTTAGCAGTCTTGCTGAGAAGCAGGCAAATTCATATTCTGTCCAAAGAATGAAGACTGTCAGGGCAAGCTAGGATTGAAAGTTGATCTTGACACAATCCAGCTAATGAAATTGGGAAAGATGGTGAGATCTATGGCTGGATGAAAAGAGGAGGGCTGCAGGAACTGATGTCAACTGGATGCTCTGGTTTCATTTAGGTTCAGTAAAGACCCCATATGCTAAGGCTCATCCCTGCTGCATCCTCCTTTATCCTCTCAGCCTGAGAGGCTTGTGTGCAAAGGGCTGCTGTTGCTCTAAAACACCAAATGATTTACTGCCTTGTGTCCTTTCCATAGGGCCAGCTGTGAGGGGTTTTCTTTCCCAGGTAGAGATGGGGTCCCATGTTATCCATCTTTCATAGCCCTTGTACTGTGTACAGAATCTTCCATGGAACTCTCTTCCCACAGAGGAGCTGGTCCCCTACACTTGCCTCAATCTTGCCTGCCCTCCATGAGAAAGGAATTTTGCCACTGATCAGAGGAGTCATTATCCATGTTTTATTTCATACTGCAGAAGCCTTTCCTCAGTTCTAGTCAAGACTGTGAGTGTTCAAGTAAGCTAAGGCCATGTGAACGGAACTGGCCTCTCTACAGAGTAAGTGTGTATGTGCACGCAAGTATAGGACAGGGGGCAACCTCAGGTGTTGTGTCTCAGACAGTATTTACCCTAGTTTTTTTGAGACAGGGTCTCTCACTGGTCTGCCAATGAGTTTCATGGATTCTCCTCTTTCCACAGCTCAGGTCTGGGGTGGCAACCACATCCCACACCACTCCCTGCTCTAAAAAAGAAATCTATCTATCTATCTATCTATCTATCTATCTATCCATCCATCTATCATTTATGTATCTATCTATGTATTTTATGTATATATTTACTATGCATAGGTATATGCTATGATACACATTGGTTGTTCTCTTTCTACCATTTGGGTCCTGGGAATAGAATTTGGGTCATCAGGCTTATTGGTAAGCACCTTTATCTACTGAGCCATCTCACTGGCAAGTGTATGTATGTATGCTTACATATATTTAAAACATGGGTTCTGGAGATGGAACTCAGGTCCTCAGGCTTTATGGTTAAAAATTAATTGGCTGAGTATCCCTCCAGTGGGTCAAGCATTTGATTTTGGGTAACATCAAATATGAATTCTCAAAAATCTTTTGATTAATAAATCAGAGCAAGTATAACTTCAAATAAGTGGGGCTGGCTGAGGGAGGGAGATACCTCAGTTCCTAAACAACAGAGGGCAGAACAAATGTACTGCTGGGCTGAGCTCAGCTGCTCCACTGGGTAAAGCTCCAAGTGAGTAGGCAGCATGCTATCTGTGTGATCTGAAAGAACACAACAAACCACCCACAGTTCTGTTCTTACAAGAAGACAGCCAATTGCACTTGTAAATGAGTTTGTGACCACTGGAGGTAGATGAAAGGACGCTAGCCCATTACAGGAAGGAAAAGAAGAAAAAATATATGAAGGAATGAAGAAACTCAGGGAGAACCCAAATAAATGAAGTCAAACAATGTCAGGAACTCCTGAGGTGGTCATGTTAGGTTGTGTATTGTCTGTCCCTGGGGTTGAAGTTGAGTTCTTGAGTCTTTTGTTTAATTCAGTTTATGCTGTCTTTTTTAGTGACATCTGTGTAACTTCCTCTTGGCCTTCGGATCTGGGAACATGAGACTCTTTGGTCAGATTTAAACCCCTAATTGCACTTTTCATTTTAAATCAATTCAAAAAATAAACCAGGCCTGACAGAAAAATCCCCATATAAACAAATAAAAATTGATCATGCATGTGAAGGGCTTTAGTAGGGGGGAGGGGCAGGAGGGGCAGGAAGCAAACTTACAATGGCTTTATTTCCCTCTTTCAGGGTGATCCAGTCCTCTCCGTTGGAGCTGATGTCTACTCTGTAAGTCTTGACATAATATTTCTTCTTGGTTTCCTTGGAAATGGCACCCTGTGTCCCTACAGCAGTAACAAATCGCAGGAGGCCCAAGTCCACCTGCAAGAAAATAACACATGGGTTCAGTCAGCTGCCTCATCAAGCACAGCTGTGACCTAAGCAGCTTTTCCTGCAGGCTCTGTACAGGGGTTTCATCCATCAGAACTAGCACGGCCCAATGTGATGTCAATGGCCCCTATCTTCCCAGCCATCCTCTAAAGGAAGGCAACGGCTGTCAACCCACCTTCTAGGTATTTATGCCTGCATAGGTCAGTGCCTCTGCCAGCTTGGATCAGAGAAACTTCTTCCTGTAGTAGGTAACAATCTCTACAGAGACTCAGAACTGGTCAAAGTGCAGCGAGTAATAGAGTGTTCAGCTCTTAACAGGGCATCCACACCATCACTTCTAAGGCTTGGGGAATATCACAGAAGGGGTATGGAAAGACTGTAAGAACTGGAGGAAGCAGTGGAGTTTTGTGCAATGCTGTCTTCCAGGCAAGGCATAATTTACAGCCACTAAATTTACCTACATAAGACATGCACAAGAATGAGTCTGTCCACATTCCTCACCCCAGCCCCCGAGAATCCATCAGTGAAGGAGTGAGAGATATTTTCTTAGTGCTGTAGCCACTAACAAATTGCCCACACTCCTGTAAGCAACCCTGAATAAAATCCATTGGTACACACACACACACACACATACACACACACACACACACACAGAGAAGAGAGAGAGAGAGAGAGAGAGAGAGAGAGAGAGAGAGAGACAGAGAGAGACAGAGAGAGGCAAAGATAGTAAGAGTTATGAGAAAAAATTGAGTTCATGTCAGTATATCTTCCAAGACATTTAACATACTTCCCAAAGTATATCATATGTGTAATTTTACAGATGAAGAATCAAGACAGACAAGACAGATGTACACATTGGCTACCGAAGAGGCGTGAACTAGGCCTCCCATCTGACCCAGTTGATCCTGTGCCCCAATTCTTTGCAGCATTCCATCTCCTTCCAATGAGATGCTGCCAGAAAGGGCACTGGTGTGAGTCCCTAAGAGTGCTGTGGTTTTAGGAAGAGACACAGGTAGAGTTTGGGATGGTCTGAGGAGAAGAATGCAGGAAGGCTGGCCCCACCTGAAGCTCCTTCTTTCTGATTTTTCATGGCCTTGCTATAAGCAGCTAGGTTGAGAAGCAGATGGGTCCCCAGGCATGATGGGGAGGAAAGACATCATAAAGCAAAGCTTGTAAGCTCCCCTTGGTCAGCTTCTGGTGAGGCTTCCAAACAAGAGAGCCTCACTTTGTGTCTTGTTTGTTAATCTCATACCCTGGAGTGTAGTGGGGACTTCCAAGTAATGGTAAGTTCTGTTCTGTGTTCCTACCGTGATAAGCTAGCTGTCAGAGCAACTGGGCAACTGGTCATGAATTGGAATCTCTGAATCCAATTCATGTGTGTGTGTAGTTGTCTTAGTCAGGGTTTCTATTCCTGCACAAACATCACAACCAAGAAACAAGTTGGGGAGGAAAGGGTTTATTCAGCTTACACGTTCCTCATTGCTGTTCATCACCAAAGGAAGTCAGGACCTGAATCCAAGCAGGTCAGAAAGCAGGAGCTGATGAAGAGGCCATGGAAGGATGTTGCTTACTGACTTGCTTCCTCTGCCTTGCTCAGCTTGCTTTCTTATAGAACCCAAGATTACTACCCCAGGGATGACTCCACCCACAGTGGGTCCTCCCACCCTTGATCACTAATTGAGAAAATGCCTTACAGCTGGATCTCATGGAGGGATTTCCTCAACTGAAGCTCCTTTCTTCGTGATAACTCCAGCTTGTGTCAAGTTGACACACAAAACCAGCCAAGACAGTAGTGTGTGTGTTTATTTATGCATATTCAGGTACATTTTGTGTTTGTCTCTGCAAGGGTGGAATCATAAGCCAGTGCTATTGCACACAGCTTTTTCACACAGATTTTGGGGATTGAATTAAGGTCTTCAAGTTTGCATGGCAAACACTATGACAACTGAGCCATGCTTCCAGCTTTAGGAAGACCTTTCCTGCTTCTGTTAATATTCCTCAAGATATTTTCAGTATAATCAAACCCTTTATAACTTAAAACTAAAAATTATGCTTAGTCTCCATGTGTTGAGTGCTTTCACTGTCCTTTGCTTAGACATTTCCTGGAAAGCTGTTTCCTTTTATTTGTTGTATGACCTGGATTTTACAGAGGAAAAAAAGAAAAGAAAAATGTCTTTTTAAAAAGGATACACAAACATAGTATCTTTTAAGGACTCAGAGAGAAATTATCTAATATACCTGGTTTGCATTGACCAGACATTTCAACAGAACAGGGGAACACAGGTTTCTTGAAAAAAGAAGGAAAAAAAAAAAAAAAAAAAAAACAAAAACCAACGAGGTTGGAGCTTCAGAATCCTGTGACTTGACAGCCCAATTTTCAGAAAACACTCTTTCAATTAACCCTGCAGTGGCTGTACGCTCAGGGCTCCTACAGAATGTAGCTATGGTGGCCTGCCTGGAAGCCTACCTCCTCTGGTCTGTCAGGAGCAGCTTTTCCTGATGGCCCCGAAAGGAGTTAAAACACAGAGGTACAGGAGTACTCTAAAGGGAGGGTGAAGGTCCATAGTCCTACAACATTGTTTCCTCTGAGAGGGTCTCACAATGTGACTGAATTTCCTTGGTCTAAAACATAAAGTTGATGCTCCATGAGCTTTCATCTGAAGCTCGTTGTGCAGAATTTGAGTTCACAGAGATCTACCTCCTTCTGCTTCTCAGCTTGACTGCCACTTACTATTTAGTCAAAGTTTACTTCTCATCTCCCTGCCTCCACCTAACTACTGCTAGGTTTATAGGCATGCAGTACCACATCCTGTGTTTGTTATGGATGGAATCTAGGGCTTTGTGCATGTTAAGCAAACATTCTACCAGATAAGCCCCCAGAGCAAAATTTTAATAGGAATTAATACTATAGATTAACAATGGCAGCCATTTCAACTTTCAATTTAACAAATAAATGTTTATTCAACACATTTAAAACAAATCCAATGCCTATCTTGATAGCTGGCATTAATAATTCTTTTCAGAAGAGAAGCAGGGAGCTTCTAGTGAATTCTCCATTCTTCTTATCCCCTATGAACACAGGTTTCCAAAAGTGAGACTGCCAATGCTTGTAATATTTGGCAAGTAAAACAAAAGATAGCAAATTCAACTGAATTTCAGATGAAGAGGGAAAAAACAAAGATACTAACTCAAAAAAGAAAATCCCTACAAGATTTGTGCTTTCAAAGCACTCACACCTGCAAGTTAATGGGCTTGAGACTTCAAGGGTCTCAAAATGCTGTCAGAGCACTGAGGCTTTACTGGCCATCCACTGATTTATTTGAGAGTCACGCATGTCCACTTGCAAGCTGAAAAATCCTTAGAACCTGGACATCCAAGTGAGTGCAGCAGGGCTCTGCTCTCCATGTCACACAAGAGGCTCTTCAGTCTGGGAATGATTAAACTCTCAAGTGTCCAATTGTAGCTCGAGTTGATTTGAAATCACTTTAGAACTCTATTCCCTGGATATACTTTCAGATTGACAGACACAGACACAGTGTCTCCCATCGTCTGGCTTCCTTTAAACTCACTGTGTAGCTAAAACTAATCTTGAGCTTTTGATTCTTCTGCCTTCAACTCCCCAGTGCTGGGATTATAAGCATGTGCCACCATACCTGTTTTATGGGGTTCTGGGAATAGAACCCAGGGCTTTGTGCATACTAGACAAGTACTCTACCTGATAGACATGTCCCCAGCCCTGATATTTATAAGGTTCTAAGGGAGAGCTAGTTACTAGGCAGAAAAAAAAGGGTCACTCAGAAGATTCCCAGGTACCAGGGAATCAGCTAATTTTCAGGAAGGAGCCTGGGGCAAAGACAAGCAATTCCTCAGTAGGAAAACGTCCTTAGAACACAAGCATGAACCACATGAAAAGGAAATGGTATTTTCTTTCTCAACAGCAATGAAACATACCAGCAACTTAACCTGTAATTGCATAAAGTTTCCTGCTGGGTTTAAACTCTGTGCCTCCTCTTATTTACCGCACTGGGACATTTGAAATTCTGTTTCATTTTTCTTCCTAACATTATTGCCACTGGTTTTACTAAAGATGGATGACAACCTAACAGAATCTAGGCCTAGACTACTGAGACCTAGAGAAGATGCTATCTAGATCTCTGATAATCACGGCCTCCCTCAAGCTGTGGACTCAGCATTAATGCTGGGCATATCTGCCCACCAGCTCTTTCTCTCCAAGTGCCTAGGGGAATTCTGCTAATTATGACAATGGCCCCAGTCTACTTTCATGTGTATTATTTAATTACATCAAAATACTTGTAACCTAATTAGAATATTTGTAATTTCTAACAGAAGATATTTTGATTGTATATCTTGACATGTAAAAATTCTTGTCCCATAAAAGAAAATAAAAAAATGTTCTCCTTCTCTTTCTTCTTCCCTCCTTCCCCTCCCTTCTTTATTTCTCCTCTTCCTTCCCTTCTATTCTCCCCTCCTCCTTCTAAACAGGAGTGATCATTCCCCATTCCCTCTTATCAGCCTAGTGGATAGGCCTGGCAATTCTTCTCTCTGGTAAGTTCATCACACAGCTCATTGAGTTCATCATTGTGTTCTTTTAGTTTCATTAAGTCATTCATGATTTCTCTGGAAAAATATTTATCTTTCTGTATAGTTAATAAATTCCTAGTGAAGATTTCATAAAAAGTAGTAGATTCAAGATGAAACAAATCTTCTATAAGATATTACTTCTGGGACAACACACTCCACTCTTGCAGAGTCTTTTTTCTATGAAAATACATGTGAATATATATTTTTTGTAGTTATAAAAATAAGGTCATTCAACCCTGTGATCAATAACTTGTCATTTCCTTCTGTTTTATGGATATATCCCCTTGACAAGAATATTCTTTCCTTCCAGCTTTCTCTCTCTCTCTCTCTCCCTCTCTCTCTCTCTCTCCCTCTCTCTCTCTCTCTCTCTCTCTCTCTTTCTCTCTCTCTCTCTCTCTTTCTACAGGTTCTGTGAAGTTTAGGCTGATCTAGAACCCACTACTTAGCCAAAACTGGTCCCGAACTCTCAGGCTTCTCTTGCTTTAGCCTTCTGAGTGCTGGGATGACAGGCATGTGCCACCACACCTAACTTGATCACTATTTTTAAGGGCATCACCCTGTACTGGTGGATTTATGTCCTGCTACTTTGGAGCCCTCGGGTATTGGATTTAATGTAATAAGCATGACTCAATCATGAGATACTCTACTGAAAGAGAGGTGTGTTCAATAGACTTGGACAGATAGCAAAAGTGTGGCAACTTCAAATGTGAGACCTTAAGAAGGGCACACACATACACACACACACACACACACACACACACACAGAGTATAGAACAGGAAAGAAAATATGCAAACGTTATCAGAGGACTGGGAAAGGTGGGGGAGGGGAGACATTTCACAACTGATGTGATGTCCAAATGTGTAGCAAAGATTCTACAGTAGGATTCTGCAAGTAGACAGGAAGAAGAAGGGGGTGGGGCACACAGGAAGAATAGAATTGACCATGAAGAAATGTAAAGATGAAACAGCCGTCAACAAATAGCCAGCTACGCTTCTCACACTATAGAAGACACTTTTGGTTTGAAATGCATGGACTCCAACAGACACTAGATTTTCATAACTGGAAAGCAGTGATTAGCAGCTGTGGGGACAATGTAGAATCTCCAGATCCATCCTTGTCCAGGTCTGGCCTTAGCTTTGCTTCCACCCACCTTCTATTCTGGGACACAGGAATGCTTCACTTAAGACAAACAGCAGAAATGGTAGAGAAGCCAGCTCTACTCAGGGAAGTTCTCCACAGTGCATCCCTCTGTGTTCTTGAGGGTTCCTTTCCAGCATCTTACTCTCTTTTCCTACAGATATCCAGGCTCACTATGATCAGGTAATATACTCCCTAAACCCAAGCAGCTTTGCTTCTCTCACTGTCTTGATTTTTAGAGAGTCCTTACTTTCTGAGTTTTAGAGTATCCTTACTTTCTAGCCATCATACTCTTGCCTGGAAGATGGATGTGTTTTCTGGTCTGAGTTTGGGGGAATTCTGTGATGAGGGATGGTGGGGAGGGATATGGAGTGGGGGTAGGCACATGTGCCATTGAACATCAAATAGTTTTCTCAGCTCGTTGAGCACTTCCCACTGGGGTATGACACACATCAACATCTGGAAAGTATCCAGTGGTATGTACGCTATCTTCAGAAGTCCATCAGACTTTGGAGTTCTAGTGGCTGCTTCCTGAGCCAGTTTGCACAGCTCAATGAACATAAGTGACTCAATAAGACACTGCTTCCAACATTGATATAAAATTCTAACACTCTAGGTTGTCTCTCCATGTATTATTTTCAAACAAAGAACTACTGGGCAGGAACAAAGAAATCACTAGCTTTTCCTTTAGGCGTGGGATAGAGAGCATGTTTGGTCTTACTGCTGGGGCCCCGGAAGGCAGGGGTCCCCTGACTCCTTACTTGCTCTTTCTGTTCAGGTACCTACAAGAATAAACACTTTATGGCCAAAGGCATTGTCTTCACAATAACAGGAAACACATTCCCCAGATAAAGAGAGGCAAGTAAAAGCTCACATTTTACTGAAGATCACTGGAGGACGAAGCAGCATTTCTCAGCATTGTATAGTAAATCACACAGCTCGCAGCCTTTGAGCCATGAAACGCATGCTGCTGCTTGCCATGATTGCGCACAACTGGCCATTGGTAATGTAATGTGGAAAACCTCATTTCCAAAATGAAAACCTGCCTTGCTCAATAAAATACGGCCCCATGAGTGAGCATTGGCAAGGGAGTATTTATCAGCTTTTAATGCTCCCCTGGCAGGCCAGCACAACAGCCTGAGAAAATAAAGGACAAAAGAACTGAGGTCTGATTAAAAACCGGAAAGTCTGCTTGTGAGGGAAGACATGGCAGATTTTCTTCAGAACATCTCTGATGACTCAAGGCTGTTTAATTCATCAGTTGATACTAAAGCTAAAGAAAATATTTTTAAGTAATTGTCTCATTTCCTTAGATAAAACACATGTTTTCTGACCTAGCCAGTCATGTAGACCTCAGCTATTCTAGGCTGAGTGGGGCTGATTCACAGCATTTGACCATTGTCTGTCTGAAACTTAGGATCTCTGGCTTTTTATAGATGCTAATCAGAACACAACCACCTAAGGTTAATAATGTAATCCTCTGACAGTGAATAACATAGTCCTCTGTATTATTTTGTCATGATTATTGTCTTATTTAGAAAACTGCTGATAATTAAAATTTTTTTTTTTTTTAAATAGAAAATCTGCATTGCAGCCTCTGTGTGTAGGGCATTTAATTTAAGGGTGAAACTTAAATGTGTTACCTTCTTCAAACCACCTATCAAACAAGGAACGTTTTATGGATAAATAAACTGAGAAACAAAATGACATACTCCCTTGTCCAGAGTCACCCTGTGTGGCCTCATGGTACCCCATGCTGCTCTTCAAGTTCTGAGGCAGCAAACATATGATCCAACAACTTTTCTTTGGAACTTAAATATTTTGTGCAGTTATGGGAAATATGAGGCCATCTGTGGCTACCTTGTTGATTACTTTAAACTGCACGCAGGGCTACTGGAAGGGTTTACTTTGAATATTATTATATGGTGGAAAAATGAGGTGATAGTTATGAACTTTTTTTAAACTTCAAGACAAAGAACCAAAGTTCTCTGGTCATCTTAAACACTTGAATGAATTCTTCTGACCATAGTTAAGAGAAAACTAACTTTTGATTGCAGCTGCATCTGATTTCTTGACACTCTTCTATTCTCATGTTAATCCACAAACCAGTAGCAATCAACTTAAAAAGAAAAAATTAATTCTGAGGTAGTCTTTGACTAGCAAGCAGTTCCACTCGGTTCTTTGTAAGGACTCATGAGAAAGAGGCAAAAAATAGCAAAATCTCAGTCAGTTGCTTACCAGAGATTAATATTGCTGTTCTGTCTTTTATCTCTTGGTAGACTTTACTCAGAGAACAAGGGTGACTTTCTTCTTCAGATCCCAACACACACACACACACACACATACGGGGGAATACATCATATACACAGACATGTAAATTTACACACACATAGATAAACACACATAGGTATACACCATACATACAGACATGTGAATTCACACACACACACACACACACACACACAAAGAAACACTACATATATACATATATATATACCACAGAGGCAAGTATATACTACATACCTGTACACATAGACACACCACATAATGGAGCATGCACCGTACACACAGACATATAGTGAGACATATAACACATAGATACACACATATACCATACCACACACATCTGACACACCAGAGAGAAATCACAATATGTACACATACATATCACAGAGATATATACACCATTCATATCTTTCCCCAAGCTAGATACTACACACATAGAGACAAACCATGCACACCTACCTACACACACCACATATACATACCATACCACACATCAAGAAACACACCAGACACATACCATACATAACCATACCATACCACACACATACCCTATACACACACACAGAGAGAAATACTACATATATACATACATATACCACAGAGACAAGCATATACTACATACATACACATCACTACCACATCACAGGGACCCCACTCTCCTTTGTGGGCCTTTGTGAAATGTAGAAATCTAGACATGAAGCAGCTGATAGTTATAGAGACAAGGGCAGCCTCACTGTGATTTAACTCCAAGCTCAGCATCATACACTTACTGCTGAGTTGTTTTCTCTGCCTCTGGGACACCAGGCCTTCCTAGGAAGAGAGAAGCACTCCCTGAGATACTGCTTTTGAGCCAGCAACACTCTCTTCCATCTTATATAAAGCTTTATGTCTACACTAGAAACAAAGCACTTTGAGAAAACATTACACAAATGGTGTACAGCTTTCCCCAGGTCCCCTCTGCCGTTCCGATGCCACATTAGCTCCTCAAACATTAAGGACAGGTCAGGGAGTGTGAAGAGCAACTTGAACCTGTGCAGGGCATCTTACCCTGAAGGAAAGGCAGTGGCTGGCAATTATTCCCTTACAATGCAAGTAAGTGTTTGATGTGTCTACATGTTCGTTGGGAGGGTTAAAAAGGAAGGGAAAGTTACAAGATTTTTGTCCTGCAGTAAGAGAGGGAAAAAGCCAAGTAAACAACAACAACAACAAAAAATCTCAGGTAGAGAGTATACAGGCTGCACTGAACTGCTCAGCAAATTCTGGGTTTAGGAAATCAGGGGTGTTTGGTAGGCATGCTGTGATCGAAGGCAGAGACCTAGGAAGTGGTTGTGTAATTCTGACAAGGAAGAACAACCTGGCTAAGCAACTCAATTAGCCAATTCCAATTCAAGCTTTAGTTTTTTCCTCTCTTCAACAGAAAATACTCAGTTACTTCTCATGTTATTATGGGTACTATTTGAGAACAAATAATGCACACCCCACACCAGGGCCGTTAGATTGTGAAGACTATTTTCCTTATTAGTTTTGTAGTTCATGTGTGTGTGCACGTGTGTGTGTGTAAATTATAATTACTTTGAAGGAGTGAGTCTTTGTAGTTTTATTCACTATTCCTAAATACCCCTAATCCTTAGCAGATGGCACCAGTGTTCCCTGTGTTTAAATTCAGTGCTGTTCTAAGTCCAGCATGGTTGGCAAGATCTGAAACCCCTTTCTTCCAAACAAAAGGCAACTGCATGATATTAAAGTCAAGAAGAAAGTGTCTAGACCACTAAGAGTAAGGTGGAATGCGATTACTCTTATCCTCATATTTTGCACTGTGAATATTATAACTCTCCATAAGCTTTCCGGTCCTTTTGAAAGGTTGTTACTTAAAGCTTGAGTGCCATTGAGTCTTCCTGGTTGGGTCCACCCTGTATGGAGTGGTCCTTGTTATTCATTTATCAAATGGCCTCTCATGAACTTAGTGTCTCTTCTGGAAGTTGACTAAATGGGCAGCAGTGTTACAATAGCTCTTCTACTGTATCTACACAGTCTCAAAGACTTGGTTCTGCCTGCCCACATTCCTCTTAAGGAGCAAAGACAAGCATGACAGTCTAGGGCTTTATGTGTGAGCAGTTAGTCTGGGGCCTGAGACTCCCTCATACCTTTTTTGTACTTTGGCAAAAGTAACATCAAGATCTCTTCACCATCAAAAGTCATAAGGTTCACCTAATTTTCAATCTAGGTGTCACTGTAGAGCTACAAATAGCAGGCAGAGTCCAGGCAGAAGCAGAGCTAAGCTGGATCCAAGGTATATCAAAGGACTCTCTCTCTCTCTCTCTCTCTCTCTCTCTCTCTCTCTCTCTCTCTCTCTCTCTCTCCCCCCCTTTCTCTCTCTCCTTCCTAGTTTCTTGGCAGTTTAAAAAGATTTCAAACTAAAACAATCAAGAAATTATTAAATACAGAGATGGGATCGTTCTGTTTAAAATGCTGTTCTGGGGCTAGGAGCATGGCTTGGTCAGTGAGGTGCATACTATGGAAGTATAACGACATAAGTTTGACTGCCAAAGCCCACAGAAAGAGCTGTTGTGATACACACACTTATTACCTCAGCACAGGGAAGGCAGATCACAGAAGGAACTCTGTAGCTCACTGGTCAGCCAGTTTAACCTATCTGGTGAGTTCTAGGTCTGTGAGACACTGTCTCAAACACAAGGTGGGTAGCTGCTAAAGAATGACACCTGAAGTTATCCTGTGGCCGCTACATGTGTGCACACACAAGTCTATACCTGTCTATACACACTTGTACCACCCCTTCCCTCCAATACAATGTGGTTGTTCTATTCTACCCATATAAGTCTTTTCGCTACACTGGGGTGATTCCTAAACGACTGACCAGAGATAAGCAATTACAGTCAGCATCTGCCTGTGCCACAGTCAATCATGCCTTTAATTTATCCTTTGCCTAAAATCTTGGTTTAAAAAACAAATGGGGGATGGAGGAAGTTTCTGGAAACTAAAGGCTTGCAGATGGGAGTAACGGCCTCCATTAGTCATTTGCCCTATAAACTCTGACAGCTTCCTTTCACACGGTTTTCCATGTATTTCTCACTGATGTAGGTGGGCCTCTCTCAGTAACGAGAGTTTCAGGTGCTGATGGAGTGGTTGTGAGTTCAGGTGTCGAGAAAACTCCTCCACTTGGCATAAAACATCCTTCCAGGAGCTGACAGGATCACTGAACCTGAGGTTAGAATGAATGTGGCCCAGAGACCAGTCAGAAGAGAAAGATCAGGCTGCTTGGTGCCAACTGTCACAAATTGTGTACAGTCTCTGGAGGAAAGACCATCATTCTGTGTTTTGTTTGTTTGTTAGCCTGAGGCAGGGTTTGGCTAAGTGGCCCTGCCTGTCTTCATACTTGAGGCTTCTTCCCCTAGAGCCCTAGCATTACTGGCAGGGGTCACTACTCTCAGCCCAATCATTCTGAGGAAAGATAAATGAGGCTGTGACTGCATTTCCCTGTTAGAAACCTTACTAATTCACTGCTATACTGATTCTTTTCCTGAGAGTCATTTATGAAGGGAATGGTTAAGGCTTTCAAACGTACATTTTCAAAGAATGACTAAGACTCATGATTAGAAGGCATAGTGGATGAGCTGAACAAAACCCAGGCTGTGACAGGGAAAGAGCATCTACTGGACCTGCCTGGATGGAGCATGCAATGGAGACAGGAAGGAGGCGTATTCCAGAGACCTGCAATTGTCTGCTTCACTCCGAAGCAAGGGACAAAGTGGCAACACGGCGCTATGAGAACCACATGCCTCCTTCACAATCCAAACGCAATCAGCTCACATAACTGCAAATTATTTCCACGTTTTGAGAATTGCTAATTTCAAGCATTTGAGCCTCAGTCGTATAATGCAAAAAAATAAATTTGCCTGGCTGACAACTTGCTAAACCACAGGACACAGCACAGACGTCACACAGGGGTATTGTGCTGTTTGCCCCTCTCCTACCTCAGCTGGGAGTCTCTAACATACCAGAACAGTGGCTGGCATTCATCCACTGAACCCATTATGGTGTGTGTGGTGTTTACATGTACACACACTTGCATGTGTGTGTGGAAGTTTGAGGTTAATATCATGTGTCTTCCTCAATCTCTTTTTCACCTTAGTTTTGAGACATTGTCTTTCTCACCATTTTGCTTGGCTAGCAGCTCAAAACCCCAGGGACCTTCCTATCCTCTCCTTCTCATCATGGAGATTCTAACTGTCACTCTGACTTTTTCTGTGGGTCCTGGGAATCGAACTTAGTTCCCCATGCTTGTGTGGAAAGCAGTTTTCTGGCTGAGTTATATGGTTGGACACTTCAACCATATGCTTGACAATGATAAGAGGCCACCTGTCTGATGCAGGTAGCCAGGCTGCAATGGATGTAAACACATAAGAAGGAGTGGAGGAGGCACTTCTTGGCAGAGACACAGAGCAAAATGCTTTAGAATGCTTCAAAGAGCTTCCCTGTTCCCACAGGACCTAGCAGGTTTTCTGATCAGGGAGAATTCAATTACATGGTAGTTATACTCTGAGATGCAAAGTTAAGGTATTATATAGCACATCACTTCACATGGTCTTAATTAAAATGCCAGAAATTGAAAAGAAATGGAATGATGATTCTTAATCTGTATGATTTGTGTTTGATAAAAGACCTTAATTGAGATGAATCTAAAATGAGAAACACAAATATCCTAAATCTAGACATTTTGTAAGAAGTGACTGAGAAACCAGATTGTTATGTAAACTCTTCTAGAAAGCAGCAGTGTTTCCCTCTAAGAGAGCTAGGTTACTGTGTTGTGGAGTTGAGATGTGCAGCTGAGTTTCCAGGTGGTAGCATGTATTAGTGTATATACTCCCTGCCAGACATAGAACATCCAGGCAGAAGTCTTGAAAATTATCATCATTGATTTTGCACTAAATGAGATTTGTCTACTTAATAGCCAGTTGACCTTAGAGAAAACATACTAAACACACAAAAAATTCTTGTCTTCTTTCCTTCTCTTCTATGTCATATGCACATATGTGTATGCATATTTTACATGAATACAAGTGTACAAGAGTTTTTAATATGTTAGATTAATAAATAAATAATTTCATTATGATATGGATGCCTTCCAAATAAATAATGACGACATAATAAATGCATGCAATCATTGGAAACATGCTAAACGATAGAATAATACAATATTTGCACTATGAAATATTGATTGAGATTAGCAACACCTGGTCTGGATTTTTAAAACGTTACTTAAAAGGATTCAAATATACAATGGTTAATATTGTCAACCTGACAATAGAATCACCTAGGAGACAAAGCTCTGAGATCTCTGTGAGGGAGTTTCTAGATGAGGCAGACTGAGGGAGTAGGACCTGCCCTAACTGTGGGTGGCACCATTCCATCAAATGGGTTCTGGACTGTAGGAAAAGTAGAAAGCTGAGCGTCAGCACCATCTCTCTGCTTTGTTACTGTGGATTCAATGTGACAATCATGTGCCTTGGCCCTTGTTGTCATCCCATCCCTACCATGATGAACTAACCCCCCAAACTGTAAAGCCCAAATAAAGCTTCTTCCCTTGAGCTGCTTGCATCAGGTTGTGTCACGGGATGTGAAAAGCAACTGATACACCACATGGAGTCATGCGTTCCGCTATGGATCTTTCATTAGAATGGATTTTCCTGGATATGTTTAAATAACCACTAAATTTGGCTCACCGCATGCATACTTATTTTGTTAAAATTAGGAGCTTAAAAAGTTATTTTTTTTTCTTTTTCCTATAAGCTCCACACCTTCTTAATATAGCAAAAGGATTTGTCACGACTTCACATTTCTTATGATTTCTTCACTTCTTTTCATTATCCTGAGTATTTCCCTGTAGAAATTTGGTATTTATTTCTAAGAGCCTCTCAAACTGAAGGCCCTGCTTAAGTTCTTGCTCCTGTAGCTAGGAGCCTAGCTGGGTCTGGTCTTTCTCTAGTCTGAGGGGGATTTACCAGCTTTCATAATATGTAAACACTTCAAGTCTAGAAGCCACAGACAGCCAAGGTGTCCTTCTTCAGGAAGGTGGTGTGCTCAGAAACGAACATGATTTTTGTTTAAGGAGAGACAGAGACTGGGCATTGGTCAAACTTTGAGGTAGAAGCAGGCTGTAGTGGTAGGTAAGCCCCAGCCTCACAGAAACTTCCTTCAGGACTGGAGACACATAAAAGTCAATTGTTTGGGTTTCATCTTGTCACCCATGGTCTGTATGTCCCTGCAAACTAGCTCAGAAGAATCGAGGGAAACAGACCCACCACAAGCAGAGTTTCAGCTTGAACTCCTCAGATGAGCTTTGTGGTTGAAGCAGCCCTAACAATTACTTGATCTAAGGGGAAAAAAACTTTCTTAATGGAAAAAAAATTAGCTGCATGCTGCCTCACACCATTATCAATAGTGTTTAAAATGAGTTCCAGCTACGCTCCAACATACTTATATTTTCATCTCAGGCAAGCTCAGAGCACTAGCGATCAAGTACATTTATTTTTAATAGAATCATGGAATCTTAAATGCTTGAAAGGCCCAGAGAAGCTGTCTTATCCAATCACCTACCCCCTGAAGAACAGTATCGATAGCCCTCCCAGGCTTGCTAAAAGAATGAAAGGGCTTGTTTATTCTCTTTGCTAGATCCATAAAATGTAGTCAGAAGTTTAAAGCATTAGAATTGTAAGGAAAATAAAACTTTGCTGGAAAGAAGGCTTTGTTCTCCTGACACAAGGCAATTAGAAGAATGTCATAAATGCATTTTTAACCCCTTGAGGCAAAGAGAACTGGTGAAAAGGATTAAAGCACAAGACATATGCACAAGTGTACATGTGATTATTCTTAGTCATAATGTGTGAAATTAGTCTCAAATGCCTACTCTCGTCAACTGCTGGAAATACAAAAGCATAATGCATTTTATTACTATTGGGATATACAAAGCATTTTAAAATTTAATGTACTTTTCTCTCTTTATTGGAACCTAGAGTTGAATGAGATTAGATGGCTAAGGCAGGGGAGGGAAAGGGTGTACAAAGGAAATAACCCATGTATGCATGTATGTTTGTGTGTGCATGAATAAAGGCACAAGTATTTGTGTGCACATGTGTTTATGTATGCTCACACATATGCACATATTTTGTACACATATATGTTTGAGCATGCTTGTACATGGAGGTTGAGTGTACTTGTTTATGCATACACTCACTTGAACAGTCTCCTTTCAGGTCAAGCAACCCAAACTACCCTTTTGATGTTGACCAAAATTCTCATGCTGATGTGGAGCTTTAAGTGATGCATTAACCAAGAGGTGCTTTGTCTCCATCCATATTTAAGCCTGGGTACCAGGGTTCAGACCTCTCTACCATCAATGGAGAAGGTGTCTGTGGATATGCTAGAATTTTCAAACTAGGGGTTTTTCCTAGTTCTGAAGAACATATTTTTGGTTTTACCCTGGGGTTTTCAAACTACGATATGAAAGTTATTTAAAGCTTAAGAATGGGTGTGTTACATTACACACGGCATAAGTGTAGCCGTTGCTCCTAAATGCTGACATTAACACACGCTGTAAAAGGTACAATTATTACCACTGGGACAGAAATCAACAAACCTCACCAAAGGAATTTCCTAAAACTGCTATCATAAAATCTGTGCACATTATGGATTTCATTAACATTTTACTCCCGGAGGATTCCCAATTGTATAATAACAGAAGTTCTTTAAATTTTCAGTACTGCAGACAGGAACAGTTTTTTCACCCCAAACAGATGTGAAACCATCAGCCGTCCCTTCTCATTGGTTCACAGATTTGGTGCTGGCTAGTAACTAGGAGCACTTAATGAGCTGTCATTTAGGTAACAGATATAAAACTGTAGTATTATTTCCCATGAAAAGATAAATTAATAAATAATAGACTGGTGTTGTAACCTCTGTTCATCACTCTGGAATATGTTGGAAGTTAAAAGACAACAGCAGTAAACTTTTGATTGACATGCTTCAAGAGATCTACAATCTGTCTTTGTGTAACATTTCACATATGCAGGAGAGCTAATTTCATTCTCATTTTGCCCAGATCTTGTCGCTTATGACTGACAATTTCATCCTGTGTTTCTCCTCCCAGACTCATTCTTATCTCTGAATTTTGAGTGTGATTTAGTAGTGGTCTAAAATAACATCTGTATTTATTTAGTTAAAAATACTTCAGTAAAATACTAAACTAAAAATAGAGAAACTTAAGATAACAGGGAAATCAGTGATATGATTTTCCTGAATAGGGTAAACAAATATATCTATATTTTTGGAAAACAAATGAACCAGGCTTCAGTTTAAAGAGCATCGAGCATCAAGTAGCTTAAAACACACACACACACACACACACACACACACACACACAAATCCCACAAATCACAGAAGCCTGAATCATCTTATGATTCAACACCTGAGTCCAGGGTACTGTGAGCAACGTCTTGATGGTCATTTTGGGGGGGCTGGGCATAAAAAAGTAAACATCTACACAAATGTCTTTTTGTAATCAGAACTATTGTGTGGAAAGGCCCACGGCCCACTTGGGCATATCCCAGGGGTACTGCTCATCAGCCTGCAAGTCACAGAGAAGTCCCTATGCCTGCAACCTACCTATCCTACACAGTTTGAGCCCTGCCCACACTAAGAAACTTCTTCAGAATGCAAAATTGTAACTTCTGCAGTGATGATTCTAGTTACTAGACACCATCTTCCAACCAGTAACTAAGCAGGTGCCAGCTGGGACTCAAAGTGCTATTGCTCTTCAGAATATCACTTTCAGATGGATACATGCTCTACATAGCTTACTAAGAGCTGAGTAGTAATAAGGGTGTCAACATTCTGATTTGCTGCATGATCTTGAGAATCTCTGGACCTTTGGGTTGGACAAACAAAAGAAAATGATGTTAACACCAACTTTTGGTCCTATACTTTGAGTTGAGGAATCCTAAGAAGGAAAAACAATCTCTTCTAGGATATAACTGTGAATGGTGAATGTAGGTTCAAAAAAGAGACACTGTCATTACAATAATGAGAAGGCAAAGCTGCACATACCCTTTCAGTACAGTTCTAAATGAACAACAGTGGGCCTTTCAACATTATTTGCAAACATTATTCATGCTCTCTAGGAGCGTTGACATGAAATACCCATTAGCAAAATCATTTGTCTGATTTCTAAAACAGAATTAAGCAGTCAACTTAACCAAAACTATTTAGACCATTTTGGTAACATCTACAGGACAAAAGAGTCAGTTAAAATATTGAAACAATTATGTTACATGAATTTCTGTTTACCTACAATCATATCTACCCCTTAAACTCCTGAAACTCTGAATTTAATGCATCTCTATTTATGACCTTCAAATGACCTGTAATATTAAAGCCTGAGAGGTAATTTTAGGAAATGTGGCTCAGGGGACAGGAGTTTCTGCAACAATGAACTCCTGGGTTTCGGTGTGAACACAGCCTAAGTATCAGACTGGTGCAAAACACTGGTCTATACTGGAAGTAGAAGTTCAGAGTAAAAGGACTTGCCAAGATTCCCCTGGAGGAATATTTTAAAGCAAATTTTATATACTTTCCAGTTAAACATTTAAAGTACTAATATTAGTTATAACACCACACACACACACACACACACACACACATACACACACACACAAGAGAGAGAGAGAGAGAGAGAGAGAGAGAGAGAGAGAGAGAGAGAGAGAGAGAGAGAGAGAAAGCACATCGAACTGAACACCTGTACTTTCCTAATTTGGCTAAGACTATATTTTACAGGCATCATTCCACATTTGGGAAGGGAAACCTAGTGAGCTATTTCTGTCAGTTCTCTAGTTACAGATTTATAAAGTATCATTTTATTGTAATTTCAGCAATTTGCTAATGATCTGAATGAGTTAATGCACCCCCTAGAGTGTCTGGTTTATAAACACAGAGTGTTTACAGTCAGAATAACCCTGCCGTATACACATTCTGGATTAGTCAATTTGGCAGATGGAAGAGATCATGAAGAAAGCATTACAGATTGTAAACCCGAAACATGCTGGCAATTTCTCGAAAACTCGAAAATGATTTCAAACAAGGTACTTTTTCCATACTTAACACCTGAGAACAAAGGATCACTCCAGAAAGTACAAAGGAAAAGAAAATGCTGTCTAAAATTTGTCAATACAAATAGCTGTCTATGTCTTTATGAGAAATCACATCAGTTTCTAACTTTCAATCTGGGGATACTTTCAAGGTTGGAAGCAAGGTCTTCCAATCAAACACTTCAAACTGGATAAGCAACCACGTTTTCCTACCTAAAAGATGATTAAAATGTATATTAATGTTGATTGCCAGATGAAACCTTCATTTCATTTGGTCCTTGAAAGAAGTCCAACTGGTTTTGTCTTCTCTTAAAGACAATTCAATACTTGTGTGTATATGGTGTGTGTGTGTGTGTGTGTGTGTGTGTGTGTGTGTGTGTATAGAGGTCAGAGATGAGGCATAGGTCTGTCTACCTTTTTTTTTTTTTTTTGAGATGGGATCTCTCACTTGCCTGGAGTTCTCCAGATGGGCTGCTAGACTGGGATAGCAGCAAGCTTCAGGGGTCCTCCTATTTCCCCTCACCAGTGCTGGGATTACAGTCAACTTCCATTATAGAAAGCTTGTTTACATAGCTTCAGGGTGGAACTCAGGACCTTATGCTTGCACAGCTATCTGCCCAGTTCCTGTCCCAATGCTTCACGTTTCCTCAGACTCCAAATACCAGCAAGTTATAACTGACTATCTTCCTAAAGGCTTGTTCAGGTGTGAATTACCCACACCAGAGCTAACTTACCAAACAAGCAGAATGTGGCTATGAAACTAACTGCTTCTCTGCTCCTTTGGAGTACTCAGAGCTATAAATAAGCTGTTTCAAAATTTCTTTTTCCACAAAAGACAATGCCCTCCCATTTGGAGAAGAATGAAGTTTCAGCCTGAGTTGGTTTATCAAACAATTCTATTTCTACAATCACTAGGGATGGTGGTGGTAATCGATTATTCCCTGGTGCCATTTTTATTTATCTGGGATCAGCATAGTTCATATCCCACCCAGCCTTGTGTCTCTTGCTGTAGCATTTATTTTTTTATTTTTTATCTCCTGGCATTTTAATCAGGCAAAGTCACAGTTGTTTTGAGGAAAATGCTCCCAAGGGCTTTAATTAAAGTTGGAAGGATAAATCTGTTTACAGTGTGGTGAACACCATCATTAATAAAACATTGGAATAATTAACAAATTAAATTCGGCTTTGTGTGTGAATGGCTATAGTTAGGATCTATGAGACCATGTTTCTTGAACAAATACAACATGATATATACTTTGTGTGGAAGAAAAGAAAAACACAGCTTGTGTTTGTCTGAGATTCTTAGTGCTGTGGCTGGTGGTGCTTCAGTGACTAAAGGCCATGTCACTGTTTTGTAGGGAAAGGACTTCATTTCGTGAGTCTAAGGTTAGGCTCTAATGATGTATACAAAAATAAAGATTTCGTTTGCATTATGGATACAATGAAAGAGAAAGATTATGGTTAATAAGATAAGCACCTTAGAATACAGATCACAGAATGGGAAATTCTTGGGGAAAAGTGAACAAATCTTATAGTGGCTCAACTGTGTTCACTGACAAGAGGTTTTTGTGAAGTGGCCTTGAGCAGGGTGTAGCCATTGGAGAATCTTCCAGTCGGGACTTCCCTTCATATTCCGGATTACCAGGCAGCTCCTTGTCTTGTTTTGAAGCTTCCTGCAGACAACGGATCTCACAGGAAGTGCCAGTGTGGACGTTCATATCCATGGCTAACGATGTATTGTTGTGTTTTTTTAAATGTTACTTGGTAATTTCCTAGAGAAAACAATGGGAACTGAAGGCTATTCCTGTCTTTAAGGAAAGCCAGTTTCCAATGTTGCTTTATTAACTTAACACATGCAAGTATTTGTTCTAGTTGTTGCTACAGCAACGTGTTTTGTGGGGGCATATTTCATGCAAAATGGGATAAAGCTGAAAATCAAGACAAATGTCATCTGCATAATCATGTGCATAAAAATAGAAGTGTACGTGTGCACCGCCGTACGTGCTATGCTGCGTGATTAGCAGTGCCTGCCTCGGCCCTTCATCTGAATTACGCTGTACTTGTTGGTTAATTTATAAAACATCTATCTGATGAAAACAACCAGCCAACCACTTCCAAGAAGCTTCAGAAAAGCTGGAAGCACATGAAATTATTCATAATTAGGTGATGGGTGGATGATAACTGCTCCTGCTGTGAACACAGACATAAGTGTGTAAATGAGCTCTGAGGGCTAAGGCGAAAAGGAGGACCATTTTGCCTCAATGTGAATGAGAGGCTCAGCTTTCATGATAGTCACCTTTCATAGCCACGGAGGGGCAAAGTCCCTACACATAGCCAACAGAAGCATCTTCATCAAGAGAGGAGAGGAGGATAGAGTCTGGTGCTCATGAAAGTGACCTGGGTGTGTGAAGTGGAATGAATAACAAAGTCACCACACTTGGTGACATTAAGAAGCAGGTTCAGGGTTCCACCTGTGGCCTTGACTACTTGCTGATTTTCCTCAGCCTCAGTGTCTCTGCTTTAAAATGAAGGCGTTTCAGTTCTTTCCAGGATTAGGGGATTGGATCAAATCTGTGCCCTGTTGGAACTGGGGATGTAGCTAATTGAAACGGTGTTTGCCTAGCATTTAGGAAACCTTGAATTTCATCTCCAGTATCACATAAAGCTAGATGTTTTGATCCATTCAGCACTCAGGAGGAGGAGGCAAGAGGTTTGGAAGTTCAAGGTCATCTTCAGGTATATAGGGAGTTGAAGGGCACCTTGGTCTATGTGAGAGTCTACCTCAAAAAGAAAAGTGTCCAAAAGCTGTTAAGTGGCCAGGACACCTCAGAGGCAAACAACATTGAGAAGGGGGCTTATGAGAAATGCCACTCTTATTAGTTTGCCCCTTTCCCTATGCAGAGGTAGGCTAAGTGTGACTGGGTGATGAAGCACTGGCAATGGGACATGAACTGCTTGCACAGGACTTTCAACAGCTTGGGTAATTGTCCCAAGTCTCCTTCCTCTTCTGCCTTTCAGCTACTACCCCTTGTTCAGCCTGGTATGTAAAGGTCTGACCCCCTCCCTCCAGGCAGTCCAGTGGTGGAGGAATGTAAATAGAAATAATTCTGGGGAGTGGTTATTGCCATGTTTCTCCTGACCACACTATCCCATGAGAGAAAGGTTTGGATAGCATTCTTCTACAGCTATCTCAGATAGCACCTAGTAAAAATGGTATAAGATCCATGCCATTGAAAAGTGCTTTGGGAATGCCCATTTTGTCTCTGTATTTCTGCCAATGAAGAACTGGTTCATGCAGAAGAATTGCAACTATGGCAGTTTCAGAACCCCTGCAGGACCACAGGGTCCCCGTTATTGAGTAAACTATATTACCCAGAATAGAAGTGCATTACCATGCAGACATGCTTAGCACTGCAAAAATGCAAGCTTCCCCGAGAGCTGTGTCTGTCACTCACAAGGAGCTGCTTTGGGTTTGGAGACATGGAAAGACAAGCTACCATGAGCAATTAACTTCACCTCTGACTTCATCTAGAGCAGGCTTCAGCAATCCTGAGTGAGACCTCATCTTTTCCCACCCTTTCCACATGGCTCAGTGTTATCATTCAGAGGTTAGCATGAGTTCACTCTCCTATAATGTGCTCTTTCACTTTAAGTGTATGCTAAACTAATATTGACCTTTGCAAAGTAAAACAGAATCCCGTATTTGTGCTCAAATGACTGAAACTTCAACAGGCATGAAGAGAGAGGGTAAACCATCTCAGCTTTCTTCTTGCATAGAGATTCCCTTAGGGAGTTAGTCACTTTTATATATCAGACAATAAATGGAAGACAGGCTCTGCCTACTCTTCAGCCAATTGATTGGCATATAAGCAGAATTTTCACATGCTTCCTTAAACAATGGTGCTGACTCCATGAAACCAAGCCAGGGCCTTGGGTAGTGGTGTAATGGTTACTCATGATTGCCAGTGTGATGGGATTTAGAATCACAAAAGAAACAAATCTTTGGGCATGTCTTTGAGGGATTTTCTAGATTAGGTTAATTGAGGTAAGAAGACACACTCTAAAAGTGGATAGCATGGTGTGAGGTCCTGAACTGCATAAAAAAGAGAAAGTGAGCTAAGTACCAGCATTCATCTTTCTGCTTCCTGATACAATGTGACTAGCTGCCTCTAGCTCAGGCTGTCACATCTTCTCTTCCATGATGTATCACCTGAAAGCATGAGCCAAAATAAAACCCTTTCTCGCTTAAGTTGCTTTTGTAGGATATTTTGTTGCAACAAGAAGTCAAATAAACTATACAGGTGGAGACATCCAGTTGCACAAGGGTGGGTATTCAGAATGGTACCAAGGATGACTCCTGGAAAATGGTGAGAGTAGAAGATCTGAGGGATGAAGACCAGTGGCTGTATGTGACTGCAGTAAGGAAGGATCTAGGAGCCTGGTAAAAGCAGTAGCTACAGAATCATTCATGAAGATGCACATATGTGGATTTCATACTTGTCCATAAATACAAGTTAGCAGATGCCCTCAATTAGCTACACAGAATCATGTGTATTTTACATGTTCTACTCCAAACAAACAAAAACAAACGAACAAACAAACAACAACAACAAAAACCCCCAATACTTGTAGACAAAGATCTCAAACACACACTACAGAGAGAATTTCGGCATTTCATCAGTGAAATAGAAAGGTGTCGACCTAGGATGTGAATATGTAGTTGGTAGGGGAAGTAGGCTATCTATTCAAACTCTGGAAAGAATAGTAAACAGGACTTGAGAAAAAAATGAATGTTTTCTGGGGGCCACCTGAGCTAGCTCTGCTCCTCTGAATGTGATCATTTTGCATAGGCTGAATTCTGTTCAGGGCTCTTTCCCTTACTCACATGTGGATATTTGACATAGCACCCATTTCTATTTGACAGCCTTTCCAGGTGCCTCACATGTCTCAACTGTGCCCAGCTTTGTGCCACCTACCTGAATCCACTCCTTGTAGGAGTCTTCTCCTGGAGTCCACCCATTTTCAGGGTAGTTCAGGCGGGAGCGCTCTACAGACCAGTTGGTGCCATACTGTGAAGATGCAGTGATCTGGTCAGAGTGGATCTCTCCAGATTCCATGCCCATAGCCTCCATACACTTGAAATCTGCAGACAAAATATGAAAGGCTAAAGACAAATCTTAAATTTAATTTAATCACTCATGGCCTGGGGAGATGGTTAAGGAAGTGTTAGGATCAGCATTTGCTCCTCTTAGCACTCAAGTAAAAGGCAACTGGACTTGTGATCTCAGCACTGGGAGCCAAATCCCTGGGACTTGCTAACCAGTCTAACTAGTCCATAAGCTCTGGATTCATTGAGAGATTCAAAACATAAGGTGGAAAGTGATTGAGAAAGACACACAGCTTTATATACACCTGAGGCTTACACACACACACACACACACACACACACACACACACAGAGAGAGAGAGAGAGAGAGAGAGAGAGAGAGAGAGAAGAGAGAGAGAGAGAGCTTGCAGAGTTTATTAACTAAGTCTGACAAAATATGCAACGTGGGATTACTGGAACATGGCATCTATAATTATGTTTTCCTGAATGGGAATATTTAAAAACAAGATTATGAATGTCAGCACAGTTATTATTAACTTTCCCATGTGGGCTAAGGTTGACAAAAATGCTATTTGAAGTGGAGGGATGTGGTATGGTTGATAGAGTGCTTTCACAGCGTGGTCTCCCCACATAGGTCTCATGCCAGCACTTTGTAATGTGATGATGTGGGGCATACCACCTGTAATCCCTGCACGCTGGGGGTGGAAGATCAGGAGTCTATGGGGGTGACCCTAGTTGAGACTCCTAGTAGCAGGGGATATGGAGACTGACATAGCCACCTTCTGTAGTCAGGTAGGCCTTCCAGTAGAGGAAGGGGGACATCAACTCACCCACAGAACCTTCAATTCAAAATTTGTCCCGCCTACAAGATGCACAGGGATAAAGATGGAGCAAAGATTGAGGGAAAGGCCAACCAATGACTGGATCAACTTGAGACCCATCCCATGGGAAACAGCCAACTCCTGACACTATAAATGATACTCTGCTATGCTTGCAGACAGGAACCTAGCATAACGGTCTCCTCAGAGGCTTCCATCCAGCAGCAGATGAAAACATGCAGAGAACCACAGTTAAATATCAGGCAGAGCTCTGGGAGTCTTGTGGAAGAGTTGGAGATATGATTGTGGGAGCCAGAAGGGTCAAGGATACCACAAGAGGACCTACAGAGTCAACTAACTTGGGATCATGGGTGCTCACAGAGCATGAACCACCAACTAAACAGCATACAGGGTCTGGACCTAGACTCCTACACATTGGTAGCAGATATGCAGCCTAGTCTTCATGTGGGTACCATAACAATTGGGCAGGGAGGCTGTCTTTGACTCTGCCTGCTTTTGGCTCCCCTTCTACTAGCTGGACTGTTTGGTTGGGCCTCAGTGGGAGAGCATGCCCTTAGTCATGGTGTGACTTGGTGTCCCAGGGAAGCCTAGTACCCAAGGGGCTGTTTCCATTTCTATGAGGAGAAGGAGAAGGGGTAATGGGGAAGGGATTTGTGAGGGTGGAACTCAGAGGAGGGGGGCTGCAATTGGGTTGTGAAATGAATAAATACATTAATAAAAAGAAACATAAAACAATAATGTCAAAAAATAAAAATCCTGCTTTTATACATTCTACTTTTACTTTAGAAAAAAAATGGTAGTGAGTTCCCTGGGGGCTCCCTTAGTCAACTGCCCTTGTGTCTGACTGCTCTGTGTACTAGTTGGCTGGTTCTGCCAGAAACCACCCTGTGGTTCCTGACACCTGTGCCTTTGAGGTGCCAGGGAGCCCTCCAGGTCACCCCTCATTGTTTCCATGCAGTGTGCAGTCATTTTCCACTTCCCTAACTGCAGAGACTCACACATAATTTTATGGAGGAAACACACCAAACAATTTTTTTCCCAATTGACACTCACACACAATTTTTTTTTTTTTTTTCAGAAAGAGAAAAATCAAACACTGGGCACCGCAGTTCACAGAACATTTCTTTAGTGTTTTGTGTGGCCTCAGGTGTGAGAGAAATAATGGGCAGTGTTGACTACAGGGCTTTGTGAGACGAACAAATACTGACCTTCAGAGATGCTGCTCTGCAGCACACTGTAGTTGGCTGAGAAACCTTCTTTTGCTATTGCGCTGTCAGTGTAAAAGACCATGGATAGAATACCTGAAGAGGAGCGGATCCGGCCAGGAGTTTTCTGCCCACAGTAACGCCCAATATGAGGGCCAACTGGAAAAGTAGAAGTACAGAGAATGTCAGATTTCCTCTAAAGGAGATGCAAAAATAACCACTCAGAAGGACAAGCCACGGCAGAGCACAAGGATTCCTGTCACCTAACGTGAGTGTCGCCTGGTTAACTGTGGCTAGTGCATGTATCAGATGAATCTGTGCAGAGGATTTGAGAAGATGCTCACAGGGACATTTGCAGGACAATCATATTCCCCAGCCAGCACTGGAATGGGACAGGCTGGGGAGATGGTTCAGTGCCACGAAGACCGTAGTTTAAATCCCCAGCATCTACATACAAAGCATGCATGGCAGCTTAGTGGTAATCCCAGAGCACAGTAGGTAGAGGCAGAGATCCCAAAACAAGTTGGTGAGTGAACTCTGTATCCCATGACAGACTCTCCCTCAGAAAATAAAGTGGAGAACAACAGAGAAAGACACCCAAATGGCAGCTTCTGGCCTCCACATGACCTGTACACACATGTGCACTCACATCACATACATGAGAACATATATTATACTCATACACCACACACACACACACACACACACACACACACACACACACACGTCTATGTATATACATACACACATAAAACCAAAATGAAACAAAAGCAAAGTGACTCCTAAGGAATGATAAAAGATGTTGTCCTCGGGCCTGCACACACCCACAGAGCCTGCTTCAGTTGAAAAGAATGCAATTCAAGCCATCTTGTGGCACCCTGGTATTCACCTTCAGTCTAAGCTGTTTCTACAGCTCAGCAGTAAAGATTCCAGTTAGGCAAGGTCCAGGTATCTCACTTCTCCTTTACTCAGAGGAGAGCCTGGAGACAATGTCTCAAGAATCATTCAAGGCCACACAACCCCAATTTCCTTCTTCACTCCACTATGTAGCCCTGCATTCTAAACCACTCATATTATACATTTACACAAAACACTCTTCAGGGTTGTGACCAACAACTGATAGAAAATTCTAACCATTCAAGACTTAAAACTATAACACAATGTTTTGTATATGATAATAAGTTACAATCAAAATGAATGGAAAATGTATATTTTTGATTTCTGACTGTTTTTAACTCTTCCAAATCCAAGAATGGGAATTGTACTACACTTCCCATTAATGCCCAAGAAATGGCCCACAGTAACTATTTGTACCCAGCGGGAGATATGTTTGCCTTAGGCCATGAATGGCCCTGAACACTGACTAATTTGTGTTAAAGTCAAATTCTGATTTGGCTTGGTGTAGCTGTGCCTCTGCTGAAATGTTTAGCCCAACCTTGGCAATGAGTCACTTAGTGCAGAAGTTCCTAGCAGCTGAGGGACCCCTCCACTGATCTGTTCAGATCAACAAAACAAAAAAGTAGTCATTTTCTCTCTAGTCGGTTTTTTTTTTTTTTTTTTAACTTACATATGGCAAAAACATACCAGATGGCTTGAATTTTGAAGGACAGTCTGGTGTAGACCATTTTCCCTTCCCAGAAAACCATTGTTCTATACGCTTGAGCTACTAATCACTGCTCCACTTAAGGATCCCAGGAGGTAGACTTTTCCCTGTTCCCTAGGGTGGAGGGACAGCTCTTCAAAAGGGATATGGGTCTTCAAGGACCATGCATGTAACCTGTGCAGAAGGCAGCTGATGAGCGGTAAGATGACTCAAGTATCATTGCAAAAGTGAACCCCACAAGAGCTGGTCTTCCCAAAGCCCCAAGAACCACCGACTTTCTAGTGGGAAGACAATCTGAAAACTTTGTATTTTATAGTATGTAGACCCTTGGCTGACAGGTTTTCAGTTTGGTCAGTTCTCTTAAACAAAACAAAAACTAACTGAGGTGCTGCATATATTTCGGTTTATTTTGTTGTTGAGAAAAGGTTTAATGTTTGTCCTAAAATGGTCTCAAACTCACCGAGTAGCTGACAATGACCTTGACCTTATGATCTTCTACTTTCACCATTAGAATCCCAGGCGTGTTCCACTATGCCTGGTAATATGCAGTGGGGGATTGAACCCAGGGCTTCATTAGGTAAGGCAAACAAATCTTCCAACTGAGCTCAATGCCCAGCTTTGACGCGATATTCTTTTTAGATACATGAATCAAGAGCTTTGTGAATGCTAGGTAAGCATTCTACCCACGAATCCTCAGCCCCAAGCTCTCTATGCATTACGCTGAATATGTAAGCACTTTATATGGTCAGAGTCATCAACCTGACTGAATTCAAAGGCTGTTCTTTCTGCTATCACCCCTCATTCTAGAAACTTGGTGTGTCATGTGGTTTACCACAAGGAAAACACAAGGGTATCCCAGGAGGGAGAGTGATAATGATCCTTTAAAGAGCACCACACTGGTCAGTAGCTTTGAATGTTGCAAAGAGAATTTTGTCACATTTGCCTCAGAAAATGGAACTCTCACTGTTTCACTTCTTTTCAGCTTAATCTTGGCCTGGATTTCTTCTGCAAGTGCTAGCTCTTTGCCAGGCTTTCTTCATCCTGGATGTGAGGCCCTGCCACTAATTCAACGATTCTTTTCCTGGCCAAGGAGCTCCAGGTTGTCCATAATGTATGCACAAAAACATCTTGCTGAAGCCAAGAACTCAGTTCTTCCCTTGCCTGGGTAAGAATCCCATTTTGGTCTGCAGTTATAAATGGGAGGCTTAGTGTCCATTCATCCTCTCTTCATGGTTCCCACTCATTTAAATTCCATTAGTGTGGTTTCATAATCTTTTTCTTTAGTCTGTGGGCAAACTTCTTTTACAGTCCTAATCCTTGGGGTTGTTCCTTGATCACCACAGCCCCTGACCTTCCCGATCAACACTGGCAAGGGAAGCACTGACAGCCGTCCTCCCCCTTTCCTATCATCCCATTCCTTTGGGGAGGGTGGCAGGGAGAGTCTCTTTGAGAGAGAAAACAGAAGAGAACTTGTCTAATGCAGACTCATAATTTACAGAGTCTCCATGACTCACTGGTTTATAATGTTGGAGGCATGCTGGGTAAATCTGCCTTCTGTCTTTTAGAACATTGCCCCCAGACAGATCCCTGTATGTCTCCTTAGGAGCCCTCAAGATACGAGAGTGTAAGGCTTTGGCAACAATAATACAAAGAGGTATTGAATTTTCGTGAGCAACAGGGGGACCTCAGCTTCGCAAGCTAATGCAATATTGATCTGAGCCAGGAGGACAAGGCACTCTCATGCCCAACATATGTGCTCATTTGTGTTTTATTTGAACAGGGCTACTATTTTCTTCTTTTTGTAATTGTAAACCCAAAGGCCAAAGAGATCACCAAACCCAGAAGTATAATGCAAAAATAAATTACTGAGGACTTTAGTAAAAGGGATATACAAGCTCTGAAAAGCAGGACCCTAGGTCTATCAGGTTGGATGTAAAGGTGAAAGAATGTCTGTCTTGCTTAGATGACAGCACCCTACTCCATTATCCTTTCCAATAATCATAGCCCTACCTCATACTGAAAATAATGTGGTCTTCTGTCTTCTTATATGGAAAGAAAAAGCAACAAAAAAACCACAAAACATCTTTTTGTTTGTTTGTTTGTTTCTTGTTTGTTTGTTTCATTTTTTGAGACAGCCTGGTACTTGTTGTGTTGCTTAGGTTAACCTTGAACTCAGTAATCTTACTTAAGTCCTCCAGGTTCTGGGATTACATATATAACACTATGCCTATCTAAAGAGGGAGAAAACTTGAATACATCATAAAGGAATCATTTCATAGGCACTAGACAGGCCACTTAACTTTCCATAATTTAATAAGCATATCGGTAGAGAATCTCTAGAGTTTGCACATTTATTTCTATCATAGTGGTCTTACTAGGCTACTTTAAATGTAAAAGTAAATAGAAAACAGCAGCACTCATCTAGCTCTTAAGAGACTCATTCTTAACTCTCCTGATCACTTCTGCAATGTCAGTGACAACTAAGCTCTGGTTTTTCTTCTCAGCTCAAACAGAGGACTGGCACAACAGTGATGTGAGCTCATCATTTTCTGGTTCCATTGTCCAGTCCACACAAACATGTAGTATCCTTTGCAGAGGCAGGTTTGGCTCTCTCTATCAATTCCTTCAGAACTTGTGGATTCACCAAACTTACAGAGAATGAGAGATGGAGATGTGTATTCACAACCTACATGCCTTCCTTGAATTCAGAGTTTTAGAGTAGACTACTCTTCTTCAAAGGTAATTTGAGTCAATGGATAGCTTTCAATTACTTAGTCATTTCACTTGATGTTTATGATAAGATGGAACATAAGGTCATGGGATGGCTAAAAGATTTTTATACCTTTTGGATATTGTTTCTGGTAAAGATATCAGAGACTAATGATTATGGGAGTTATGAGTGTTGAACTACAGTGACAAAAATGTTTGTAGTGCCACTTACAAAAAATCCAAAAGGGTCAGTTCCCATTTTCCCTAGGAGAGAGCGAACTAGAACTGTGTTGGTGTTGACTGGATGAAGCCAGGTAACTGTGAACAAACATACAAAGTTTTTGTGCAGTGAATATAGCTCAGTTGATTTAATGCTTGTCTAGTGTTCATGAAGCCCTGGGTTCAATCCCCAGCATGGCATAAACCAGGTATGGCAATGCCTGCCTGGAATTCCAGTACTGGGAAGATGGGAGTTCAAAGACATTCTCAGCTACATAGTAAATTTGAGACCAGCCTGTACTACATGAGACCCTGTCTCCAAAACAAACAAAATAATGCTTCTGCATATCCCAAAGCTAGTGTTCTCTGGAAATGAGTCAACTCTGGCTCAGTTCAAACCATGGGTGCATAAGGTTGGCAACTCATATTATTCTTAGTTTCAACACAGTGATTTTTGTAGAACCAGAAAATCACCACTTTAAGAAACCCTTGGCACTAATAACAATGTGCCTCTTTCTGAAAGTATTCTAAATAAGTTGGTTGATGGGACCTCCTCCTCAGATGTCTTTTTAATTGAAAGTTCTAGAAAGGAAGGCTGCAAATTTGGGTTGTGAACAAATAAACCTATTATTATGCATTCCAACTATTGTTACCACATTATTGTAATGCAGTTTTCCTAATTATCAGATTGAGTGCTTGGAAATCAATCAGTACTATGTTTGGGAAAATCTCATTATCTAATGAAGGAAGAATATCTGCAAGATCATTATAACCTTCTTCACAAGGTAAAAAAGAAAGAACAGATCAAACTAATGTTAACTTGCTCATTCATTAAGTGGCAGTATAAAGCTTCTCTAACATTAAATTTTTCTCTGCTGTTTAGTGATAAAGTGATTGGAATTTAAATGTCTTTTTCAAAACGATAAGCAGTTGTCTTCATATTTTACCCGATCTTTACTTAGAATGTATTCAGTTTGAGAATACCATTTTAATGGTAGCTGTACATCTTCAACTGCTGGCCATTGAGCTATTTGAGTTGTCCTTTCCAATATATGCAGTGTGTTCTCAAGGGAAATCTTAACAGGAAATTGGGGCTAAGCACAATTTCAGCAACACAGCTGCAACAAGTTCTTTCATACTCTTCTCTTTGGAATTTTCATGTTGATTTTTTTTTTTTTGCATTTACTTTCTAACTCTCCTGAAAGTTTCATAAATTTCCACATGGCTATTTCCCAACCTCCTTCAAACCCATGCTTAAAATTGTCTTGCCTTACGCTGGTCTGGCTTGACCACCTCATTCAGAATTTCAACTATATCCGCTCTTCCTGATATGCTATCCCTTAATTCTGCTCTTCTCTCCCTCTCTCATTTCTAGAATGAGTGACTTGATGTAAGTAATGTTTTAATGAACAGAAATAAAATGGTCAGGAAAACTATGTGTTGATCTCCAGGCTATCACACAGAACCTTGGATAATCTTTCAGAGACTCCACTGCCTGTGCACACAGTGAAGGAGTTGGGAGAGCCTTTCGAATCACAGAAATTCCATTCCTGCCCTTCAGAGCTACATTTTATTCCCTTTTCATTTTGGACTATTTTAAGAAATGATGTGTGCCTTGTGACATTTATAAGAGATTCCTCCTTTTTGAGGGATCTTTCCAGCTGCTCTTAGACTTTACCTTCAGGGAATCCATCCCAGATCTCCAGCCGGTCGTAGCGACAGAACATTCCTCCAGGAGTATTTGAGTCTTGCTCCAGGTCAAAACCTTCAAACTCCAGGATTATCTCAGACATCTTTGGTGCAAAGATGATGTAGGTGCACTCCAAGCTGTTGGGGTATTTTTCAGGGTACCCAGGGGACTTTATCACTCCAGTAGATGATGTATAGTTCTGAGAACATTCGGGCCCTGTGAGCAAGAGATAAAAGGGACACAATGAAAATTTCTCAACTTCCCAAGAAATATGGGGGGGGTGGCAGAGGGTTTCTAGGAAAAGCCCACTATCATCTCCAGTCAATGCTTAGCCATTCCTTAACAGTGACCTATATGGTAAAGTTAGGCTAAGGTTTACTGGGCTCACCATAGTGTCCTGTTTGTGAAGTAATTGAAAAGCATCTGATGTTGCAGGCATGCACACACACACACACACACACACACACACACACACACACACCATGATATCAAGTATCATATATATATATTCATGTGGGAACAATGACTAAGTAAGCTGCAGAAATCTCGACAGAGCCCTAGAGAAATAATTACAGCCCCTTCAAGCTCAGATCTTTAAATCTCAGGGCTGACAGCCCTTTATTGGTGAAATAGAACATTTATGGAGGTGAGGGAGAGAATTCAGCCAAGAGAGTTTGGGTTTCAGATTCCCCTAGCAGTGAGTCGGTCACTCTGCCAGATGTGACCTCTGTCTCTTTGACAAACTGAATGTGAAAGGTAATTCGTACATGGACCCCGGGTGACTGGCTCAGGCTGAGCAGTGTTGACACAGGTGCATGTCAACGTGTGGCAGTTAGCAAGGGCACTATAAACTGTGATTACAGCCCTGATGCTAGGAGTCACCTGATATCAACACTGACACTATAACCTTCCCTCAAGTATCAGCTGTGGTGTAGTATACCATCCTAAATTTGTTCATTCAGAGGCATGTGCAGACGGTACATATTTACAACGTGTGATTTTAATAGCCGTTCAGGGTTATCAAGACTTTGCAGGTTGTGGTGGTTTGTGATTGCAGAACAAGAGGAGGTGTGTAGGCACTATAGGCTGACCTTGTAGTTATATGAATGAACAAAATTTCAAGTCTATGGCATCCAGCACCAATCAGGTTAGGGCTATCTACACAGCTGAAAAGCCAACTTTCCCTTATGGCCACCATGTTTCTGATCTTTAAGTAGCCACACTTAAGTAAAGCAGAGAAAACAGGACATTCCTTCCCCTTTAAAGAGTCATTTGTTTTATTTCCAAGATGCAGTGTCTTCATGTCTACAGCTCCTCTCTGAGGAAAAAAAACACTTGGTTAGGTCTTCTAAGGGAAAGTGCATAGAGAACTCTCCTGCAGGTTTTAATATCTTCTCCTGAGAAAGGTTAGCATACCTAGATGAGACTATGGTTCAATGAGATAAAAAAAAAGTTTGACCAGCATTGACTCTACTTTCAGAACTACACAATTTTCAGCATCTCCACGGTGTCAGGCCACATCATGTACCCTTGGAAGTGATTTCAGGGTATGGCTCAATATAGCAGAGAAATCTCAAGGGGTGATTGGAGAGGACTGGGCTAAGCACCAGGAGATGTGGGCTCCATTCCTGCCTTGGACACTGACACCATGGAACCTCAGCCATTCCTTGTTTTCACAGGGCTCTGAGCTTTGGATTTGAAAAAGAAAATGATGATTTTTTGTTTGTTTGTTTTCTCTACTATACACCACAACTTTTTATTTTTGTTTTGCTTTGCTATTTTATTTTATTTTTGGAGGGAGAGCCTCAGAGAATGCAGACTAGCCTGGTACTTGGTTTATAGCAGAAGATGCCCTTGAGCTTTCTGCCTTCATCTTTCAAGTGGGATAGCACATGTAGTGCATGTGCCCTACCAAATGAGTGGCATCCCCAGCCTCAAATGGTTGAATTTTTGTTTCATTTTAACATTTTCCCTTTTCACTCTTATCTAAGTTGGCCCCATTGAAAAAAAATGTCCTCTTCACAGGAGACAGTGGCAGGAGAGGATTCAGGAACTCCATAGGAGCTCCCAGGGCTGAACGAGAGTGAGGCGAGCCTGGACGCCAGTGAGTCGCAAGGGGGACAGTCTTGTACACACAAACCTAGAAGTGTACCATGTTTGACTATGACTTGGAAGATGACGAGTATCTTATGTGGCTACCAAAGAAATCACATCTGGATATTAATGGCAAAGGGGATGGGGATAATTATAACTATGATGTTTTCCTAGAGTTACTGTTACATAGGGTCCCCTATTTCACAGGAATTTAGTCTCAACTCCTTGTAGCTGAGGATGATGGTGAAATTCTGCTATTCCTGCCTTCAGTGATCAAGCAATAGTATTATACATCATGTCTAGTTTACCACCTGTTGGGGATGGAACCCAGGTGTCCCTTCATGTTAGGCAGGTACTCAACCAACTGAGTAATATCCCTCCCTGGTTCTTGCTAAATATATAGAGTCTTAATTACATAGTCTGTACTAAACACTGCCACTCAGCCCCTGACACTGAGGTCCATAGAAATTGCTTCAAACTTCTTTAGTAGTGGGGCTGGTGGCCCAGGCCAACAGGCAGGACATCAGAAGAGTGACAGGCTAGAGTTGTGCGTGTCCCAGAGAAGGATCTTTAGATAAACGTTGGGCTACTGGTCCAAAGTTCCAACATCTGGGAGAGCAGATCTAAAGGAACATCAGGGCTCTGGCAAGAGAATCAGGGTGGTCCACGGTGACCAGGGGGAAAGGTGAAGAGGAGATAAGGCTGCCAGGCAGGACAGTCCTTGGTCTCAGCTCTTGGGCTTAGGACTAGTAAATTCTCATATTTGTAATCCACTGCCTGAAAACCTCAAAGCCAGCATCTAAAAAATTAATTTCCTGGTTGCATTAAACTATGATCAGTATAATCCGCATGTGCTTTTTTTGTTTGTTTTTTAGAAACTTTTGAAGTTGCTGAGCCCCAAATGAAGTGCTGAGTTTTCAGAAGATTAGAAATCTATGAGTTCTGTATCATTAAATGACTTCTGAGGAATATTACCTATTTTTGCACGTATTCTGTGAATACTTTCATGAAAGTAGTAGAAAAGTGGGTTTTTAAATTTTTTATATAGAAGCAACAGTATAGGAAAATAAAGCATATGTTACGTGGGGGAATTTGAAGATAGTAAGAGAATAAGAGATATACGATAATAGATTTAATTATTGGTAAATGTAATATATGTGTAATATAGTACACTTGTACACACAGCTACTCTGTGTGCTGTATGCAGTGTATACACACAGAGGACAACTCGGGCATATGCACAGAAAAGTCAGGTTAACTAGGAATGCTTCCTGAGAAAAGAGATTGGGACCAGGATTCCTAATAAGGTCAAGTGCAATTTGGAAGGCTACAGGGCCCCAAGCCTTAAAGGAATTGTCTCATTTTAAGTTGCTGTAACAGTTCTCGTCAGTGGCAGGTGTCAGAATCAGATGTTTCTGTTTCATCCGAACCTGTCTGTGCTGGGTTCCAGTGATGAGGAAACTGATATTCCAGCCATCCACATGAACAGGCAGTGGCAGAAGTGAGCATCACACTGATCAGAGATAGTCCTGGAGAAGCATGCTCAATGTCCTAAGTGACAGTTAAAAGTAGATGAGGACAAAGGCTGCTCAGGTCCTGTCCAGCATCCAGCAGGATCAAACAAAACCCAGCAGGCTAAGTTATAATGACAGGGGCTTGGTGGTCCATGGAGAGGCCTCAAGTAGAATTAAACTACAGTGGCAAAAGCACAATTTTGGTCTACTTGGTGGTTCATGGCAGTCGACTTAGAAGGAGGATGTAATTTTCTGAGTCTGTTGTATGAGACTGAAGAGAATAGGCAATATGCTAGATACAAGGAGGGCACAGGAGAGTAGACTAATAGTGCTTGGGGTATAGGCTCTGATGGAGGATGATGAAGAATTCTCAACAAGTCAGCAACCCTTCCTCCTCCCTCTTCTGCCTCCCCCCTTCATATCTCTCTCAACTACCTGCAGACCATTCAGAAATACTGAAAACGAAAGTCTATTTTTACTCCCTCTCTGACACCTGTTGCCTTTGATGTTACCATATGCAAGAAAGCAAGCACATGTGAACATATGTGTGTACACAAACAGATAGGTAATACCTCTTGGGTAATAAGTCACACAACTTTCAATGCAAGAAAACTTGGACCCATGTAATCAGGGGTTCATATGTATATGTAGCCCACAATCTTAAGAATTATTCTTTCTTAAAAAAAAAAATGAGACAAAGTCTCTCACTAGCTCATTAAGTAGGCTAGGATAGCTGACTAACATGTTCCAGGGATCCTACTCTGTCCAGTTTCCCACTGCTAGGATTACAGGCATATACCACAACATCTTGATTTTTACAAGGGTGTTAGAATTTCAACTCAGGTCTTCATGCTTGCAAGACAAGCACTGTACTGTCTGCCCAGCCTGTGCTTACATATAATTATGTGAGAAGTTATTTCTACATGAGGCAGGGCTAAGCATCTTTGAAATGTAAAGAAGCAATATTGATGGTTTCTAAATTCCCAGTGGTTCTTCCTGCTGTGGACTATGGACTCTGGTTCCATTGCTGAGTTGGAATACCTTAGATTTTGGACACTGTTGTGACTAGAGTTCTTTCTCCTACTGAAACAGACACGTTCTCCTATATTTCACAATATGTTCTAGACTTAAGCCACTGTTTCTGGATTGTCAAGAAATACCAGTAAATTTAAAAATTTAAGTAGCAGAAACAAATTTTGGTACAAGAATCTTCACTGGTCTCCAGATACCTCACAGTGCTATGTGTTAGCCTGTTTCAGATTGGATCTGGAGTGTTCCCAGCTTGGTCATATTGGAAGGTGGGGGACTTTTAGGTGGTGTGGTACACTGGAAAGTCATCTAGTCAGTGTGTATGTGTGTGTGTGTGTGTGTGTGTGTGATCTTTGAAAGTGGTTATAAGATGGTAAGCTTTCTGTTTTTATCAAGGCATGACCATAATCCCTCAAAATTGGAAGCCTATGAACTATCAGACAAAGTATTAACCATAGATTTAAGGTAAAAGAGACTAACTTCCCTGGCTGACATAAAAGAAATCAAACTTCATGGCTGGGGATGTGGTTCAGTTGGCAGAGGGCTTGCCCGGCATGTATAAAGTCTGGGGCTCCATTCCCAGCAAGATATAAACTGTATGGGACAACACAGTTGTAATCCTCGTTCCCAGCAGGTGGAAGTAGGACTGTCAGGAGTTCAAGGTCATCCTTGGCTAAATAGCAAGTTAGAAACAAGGTTGGGTTAGAAATCTTGGAGGTGGGTGGAGGGAGACAGAGAGGAAGAGGGAGAAGAAAAGGAGGGAGAGGGAATAAATTCCAGTAGTACTTTAGCTTATTTCTGAAAAAATAAGAATCAATGCCTTTCAGAGAATTCAATGTGGTACATTCTCTAATCAACACATTTCAGGGTGTCGACTTTTAAAAAATTATTACTTTTGAGTACTTCTGATCCACTTCAAACACATTTTATTCAAAATATTTTCCAACATTTCTATAAGGGAAAAGTGAAATTCTTTATGAAAGGATGGAGCCATGACCTTCGTCTTTCTTTTCATGTGATCTCTTGGGAATTCAAACAACACTAAAGAATATTTTTGTTCTTATGTAAGTTACTTACCTCTCTTGAAGATTTCATAGCGGATGGAAAACCCTGCCCCATGCGTCTCGTAGTCAGAGACAAATTTGATGAAGAGAAAAGGCCCTGAAGACACCACAGGAGAAGGTGCAATCTTCCCACAGAACTTTCCCCACAGGCGGCCGCCTTCATTCTCCCCATCGATCACTTCCACGTAGTCATACCTTGCAAACGAGAAAGGGAGGTGTCGTGAGGCGGAGAGGAAGGCCCTTTCAATTTCACATTTGAGAAATGTAACAGCTGGTCTGGTCTGTCAAGGGGGGAGGGGAAAAGGCACCATCTGCATTTACCACTGCTCAGCACAGGGGGACAAAATAGTGAAATGCAATAATTAAAATGAACTGAACTGCCTGTGCACATTATCAACAACACAGAACCATTGAGAATAATGGTGTCCATTATACTTGCAGACAATGTCAGTTAAAGTAACCAATTAACAAGAAAAAGCAAAATCTCTGAAGCACAATTCTCTATTATTAAGTAGTGTTGCTTTGTCTGTGGCAGGGGTGTCCTATGCATAATGTGGGACATTCTTTTCAAACTGCGAGCTTCTCTTATGAATTCAGAATGTCCCCTTGGCTAGAGTGCCCCATGAACAATACTTTGATTTCTGTGAGAGACCTTCTAAACATATGGCCACAGAATAATAAACAGATTCTTCACTATTTAACGCCATTCTGCCCAACTCCAGTCTTCTGAGAAAGGACTCTCTCTTTAGCCACATTCAGTGGTTGAGACAGAATACCTCCCCAGCCTACATGAGTGTCACAAAGCATAATTTAAACTGAAAAAAGGGGGTGTATGTAAAAATTGGAAAGTAACTTTGTTTATACTCACTAGAAGGAATCTTTAAAGGATAATGTTGGAAAAAGAAACTTCACAATTGTGAAGTCATCAAGGAAAACCCAGGCTTGATAATCATGCTGACAGGACTAATGATGAAAAGATCAGACTGGGTTAATGTGTGTTCAGAGCTCAAGGATCTTAAAAAGGCAGAAAACGACCAGCAGGAAACACAGGTGTCCTTGAGTAGAGCAAAATTTCCATTTGTTTGATGTTTTGTTTTTTAGTCTTTCTTTTGACTTCTTTTCTTCCATTTTTTTTTTTTCAAAAAAGTGTGTGTGTGGTGTGTGTGTGTGTTGTGGTTGTGTGTGTGTTAGAAGTCAACACTGGATATCTTTCTTTAAGAGCTCTCCACCTTATTTTTTAAGACAGGCTTCCGACTGTACTTGGAATTCACTGATTAGGCTGGACTGGCTGGGCAGTGACTGAGCTCCAGGGCCCCCCCATCTTCACCTAGTGCACAAGGTTACAGATGCATACTGCCACGCCTGGCTTTGTATGTGGTTGCTGGGGATTTAAACTCAGATCTTCATGCTTGTGCATCAATCACTGTGCCCAATGAGCCATCTTCCAGCCCTTCCATTCTTACTAACCACCACCTGGGAATCAGACAAACCTGATTTGTCTTCATTTTTCTCTTAGAACTCTCACAAAACAGTTGCAACCCATTTATTTAAACCCAACTTGTTTTAAAATCTTGGGATATATTCATTTCAGGCCCCTGGCTAAAATATGGCAGTCATATAAATGTATTTGGCAATTTAAAAGAAATCAAGTGAAGAAAATCTCCATGATGACTGTGCAGTCCCTAACAAACTCTCTTCAAACTGTCAGGACCCATGACTTATGTCTATGGAAAACCCCGGGAGACAATCACCAGGATGATATCACTGGTTAGAGTGGACAGCTCAAGGCTCTCTAAATTAAAGATGACATTACCTCATCAGTTAAAATTGTCTGCCAGCTTTGTGTATCTTAAGAAGGAAATAAAGCTGGCATTGATGGAGCTAAACATTAACATATGTGAATTATTGTCTAAACACCATTTCCCTTGTTGAGTCTGTTATTTCAGAGTAGTAATCATGGGGCCAGCTAACACCTCTAATATTACTGTCCCTTTGTGAAATGTGGAAATACGCTGAAGAGCTATTCCTTTCTCCATCCTTGGCAGAGATATTTTATATTTAAAAGATAAAAGAGGAGGGGAAGATAAGAGAAGGGAAGGATGAGGATGGGGAGAAAAAGATATTTAAAACCCTAGCCAACTTTCAGAGGTAACAGCAGCCCTGGAAGAACAAGTCTGGACCCACCACAGCCTCTCCAACTAGTCTTTATGGAGTGATTCCTTTCATGTATTGCTCCATTGACAAGAAAGGCCTGCAGGCTCTGCCCTGTGCTTTCTTATAATCTAACTGTGATTTGAACTGCTTGCTGTGTTTGGTCTGGCCACCACACACCCAGCTTTGCAATATAAGCTTTCATTCCAATCTTGACACGGTATGAATACTAAGCAACTAAATCCTGGTGCATGCTGCCTTCCAGGCACAAATAAGAGAGGTGGGGCAGGCTCTGTGAAGATGGAAGGACATTTCCGTGGGGAGGGCTTTTTCCCAGGTATCAGAGTGCTCAGCTAACTATCGCTAGGGTATTGCAAGAGGGGGAGAAAGCTAGTATTTTAATTCATACATTCTCTGGTAGTAAATACCGGGCCCTCCCCCTGGCAACCGTAAAAGCTATTTTTAAAAGTGTGAGGGGTGTGAATTAGAATCCCTTTCTAGCAAGAGATAAGCCATAGCCAGTGCCAAGTTTAGGAAATTGAGTTATTCAGGATACTATAGTCACATTTGGATGCTGGAAGGCTGCTAGCATTTTAGCACTCCCTTCAAGGAACTACCCAATCAGGTCCAAGCAATATAGGAAATGAGGTTCTTGCACACATGCACACATTCAGGAGAGTGGATGCTGCCCAAGTTGTAAGAGTAACATCACCAAAAGAGTGAAGAGGAGGCAGCTTGCATCTCCCTCTGGAATTGACACCAGCCATGCTCCCCACCGTTTTGTTTTTTTTTTTTTTTTTCTGTCAGACACCATGCACAGAAGAAGCTGATGGGCCAGTTTCCATCCCCAGAATACAAGGCAACTCACCCAGGCCTCACTGGCCTTGTGCCCAGGATCTCAAGTTTGCAAATTTTGACACTCCCTCCCTCCACTACCCCCTCCCCCCACGCCCTCCCCCCAAAAGGCTGTGCATTGCTCTGCTGCTGCTGCCTGTGAGGCAACCACCTCACTGGTTGGTTGGATTGTCAGGATCCTCAGCTGAGACACAAGGCTCTGCAGAATGAGTTTGGGGTGGGGTGGAGGGGGAGGCATCTGTTTGGCTCCAGCAGCTAGGGGAAACCTGAAAATTTACAAGAAGAATCTAATTCATGAAGCCACAGAGAAAGCTCTCTCAAATCAACTCATCTTGCTTTGGAAAATGGATGTTCCATTTAACTAGGGAAGGGATCATCCTTCCACTCAGGGATTCAGAAAGCAGGCCCTTCTGTCCCTGTTTGCAGTGTCAATGAGATGTGGCCCCTTGCTTATTGCAGAGAAAATATAAACTTTATTTTTCTTTTTAAGTCAGGATCTCAAGATCCCTGAATCACTAGACTTGAATTCATGGTATGCTCTTACTCCTCCATATTTTAAATATTAGATTTACATGTGTGAGACACTATCACCAGCCTAGGAAATGTAAACTTACAGTGGATTTAAAAAAAAAAAGTATTCAGAAACAATCAACCCTTTTGGGTGGCATTCTCTGTCTATTGGAATCTTCTACTTCAAACTCTTCCTTGTGTGATTAAGGTGGCTGAGCAGATATGTATTTCCAGGAAAAGCAACACGAAGATCCATGTAGTCTTCTACAATTAAAAGATATAGTCCCACAGGTGCTGAGTTCCAGGGTGACAGCTAACAGATCTTTCCCTTGACTGTTCTTGACCTTAGAATCTAGGTCCTTCACAAGTCATAGTCCTTTGTCTGTGTTAATCCCCCAACTTTACCCTTCCTGGTGAAATATCTCTAATCCTAGTTATCCATGATAGTGACAAAAGAATAAAAATTTCCTTCTAAGAATTCCTGTAAGAATGGCCATGGTATGCAGGGCATAGCGGTGCATGCTTTTAATCCCAGCATCTGGGAGGAAGAGGCTTGGCAGATTTCTATGAGTTCCAGGCCAGCTTGGTCTACAGACAGTTCCAGGACACCCGGACTACTATATAGAGAAACCCTGTCTCTAAATAAACAATCAACCAACCAAATAAATAAAAATAAATAAATAAAAAATAAATAATAATAAGAAGGCCAAGGGATTATTTCCCTTTTCTTTTGGAAGTCTTAGATTATAGTTTTAGAAAAATGGCCTACTAGGGTAGAAAGTGCCTGAGGAAGAGCACAGTGGGTCACTGAAGAATGGCTCCGACACTTTAAGGTGTATAGCAATGAACAGATGAGGAACAAGCCACACTTGTGCTAAATTTTCTGATACAGAGAGCTACTGTGACCAGACACCATCTCCTTCTACCTGGCTCTCACACACCCTGGAGCTGGTAGGAAGGGAAACTCTCAGGGTGTTTGTCTTTCTGATTTTCCAACAGGATCATCCCCTCACCCTTGACAAGGGCACAAGCACAAAGGGTAAATCTGATCCCTAACATTGCTCCCTTCCTAAATTGTGAAGGAACATTGAGAGACCAAATCTTCAACTTCAGCAGTAAGTTTCTGTGTAGTGCTGGAGTCTTTTGAACAAGGTTTTAGAATCATACCACTGAAAACACTTGTGGAGAAGCTAGATGTGTTTCTCTGCATGCTGGCTTCAGCAATTTCATGTGAGAGCCATTCCCCAAAGTTCTGGCTGGCTTCCAATGTCCTAAACAAAACATTTGATCAACCTTTTAATGGTCATAGCCTCTTCTGTAGTTTAAAAATTATAATTTTTTAGAAATCCATTTTAAGGAAGCAATCTAGAACAGTTTCAAATATTTACATACATTCATATTATGAGGTGGTTATTAACGTTTTCAACAATTGCATGTATGTGGTATGTATATGTAAAGTGAGTGGGAGTGTGCTTGCCTGTACATGTATGAATAGAGGCCAGAAGTTGATTCAGGTGTTCTCCTATACAGCTTTCTACCTTATTTTTTGAGGAAGCTTTCTCAACTGAACCCAGAACTTTCTGGCTGGCCAGAAAGCTTCAAGGATCCTCCTGCCTCTATCCTCAGTGCTGGGGTTACAGGCTCTGTCTTAGTTACTTTTCTATTGTTGTAACAAAACACTATGACTAAAGTAACTTATTAAAAAATGGTGTTTAATTTGACTTATGGTTTCAAAAGTTTAGAGTCCATGAGTAGGGCACAGAGGCAGGAGTAGCTGAGAGTGCGCATCTTGATCCACGAGTGGGAGACAGAACAAGCACACTGGGAATAGCATGAGTCTTTTGAAGCTTCATGAGACCTCACAGCCTGCCTCCTGTGACACACCTCCTCCAATAAGACCATACCTCCTCATCCTTCCCAAACAGTCCCATCAACTAGTGGCCAAGTATTCAAACAAATGAGTCCATGGAGGCCATTCTCATTCAAACTACCACAGGCTCAAACCATTGTGCCCAGATTTTACATGTATATTGGAGATCTGAACATGGGCCCTCATGTTTGTATGGCAAGTACTTTATCAGCTGAGCTATTATCCCAACCCCTAGAATTTTAATAACTGGATGCTGTGAGGAATGAGAAGTCTACATAGAGAGTGTACATTCAGTTTTAATTCATCTACAGAACAAGAAGGAAATACATCTAGCACTGGATTACATATTGATCTCTGGGATGGGAGATGGATCATGGCAGAGCTTGCAGAAGTCATGGGTTCAATTTTTATCACCCATATGGTGCTCACAATCATCTGTAATCCCAGTTCTAGGAAATCCAACAGGCATGTATGTGGTACACATTCATGCAATCAGGCATGAATTCTCATTTCTTACCTCAATTTCTGTAATCATTTACATTTTTTTTCTCTTCATTATAATTACTTTTTTTTTTAAACTTATGGACAAGAGGTTTTTATAATCAGATAAAGTTAGTGTGCAAAGGTCTGCCTACCTGTGTAGAAAGCAACAAATCAGTGTGTTTGCCTACCCAGAAAGTTTATATTTCTTGGCTTGAAAATGTTATCTTTAAGATGTTCTATTTGAAAGTAAATCAAGAACTTTGCTTTAAAAAAAACAAAAAAACAAAAAACAAAGAAAAAAAAAAAAACAAAAACAAAAAACAAAAAAAACAAAAAACCCCACTGAATTAATTGAGATGCTCTGTGTGATTTTTTTTTTAATAAGTTAAAGGAAATTATATTTGATTTCTTACTTTCTGAAATGCTGGCCAGACTGCCTGATTATTGTCCAATGACTTCTACACACTGCAACATGTTCTCTTATTTGCCTTGGTCTTTGTGGGGATCAGTTAGCAGTGGAGTAATTGAAGAAGAACCCAGAGTTGAGACCCTGCGAGATGGTATTCATGTCCACACAGTGCTATCTGTTGTGCTACCTGATCCCAATAGCCATCCCCTTCTCTGGGCATGAGCAGAATAGGTATGCAGATACATGTGTGTAAGGTATGTATGGAGAAAAGATGTCAACCTTCCTCAGCTGTTGTTCCTCAGGAGTAGTCCACCTTGTTTTTATTTATTTTGTTTGTATATTGTTGCTTTGAGACATAATCTTTCATAGGCCTGGAGCTCACCACATAGGCTAGACATCACCCCAGCACACACTCCCAGACAGCTGCTCTAGCTACACATGTTTTCTGGAAGTGTTATGTTTTTATACCATAACTAGCCATTCATAGTAATCTGTTGTTTCTTCCCTGGTTACTGTTGTTTGAGGATTCCTCTAAGTCTTTACTGGTTTTTCTTTTTAGAGTTATACAAACATTTTCATGTTGCCTTCCATAGTTCTAACAAGTTCCTGATAGATCCAACTTCTTGATAATTGGTGGTGGTGGTGGTATTATGTGTGTGTGTGTGCACATGTGCATGTGTGCATTGAAGCCAGAGGTCAGTTTTGGATGTTGTTCCTCAAGTATTGTGCACCCTGGTTATCACTGGCCTAGGTCCTGATGATTCAGCTACGCAGGGTGATCAGCTGATCAGGACTAGGGGTCCACCTGTCACTGTATCCTCAGTATTGGAATTCCAAGCACACGTCATGGAGGCTGGCTGGCTTTTTATGAAGTTCTGGGAACAGAACTCAGATTCTCATAGGGGCGTGACGAGGACTTTATCTGCTGAATTAGCTTTCCAGACTCTGAGACATCCAACTTCCAAAATGCATAGTTTACATTAGATTCACAACTTTGAAGGTTCCAGTCGGAATTGGCCCTTTGGGTTTAGGGCCTGTGGCGAGCATTCATCACAGTTGAGAACCTGGTGAAGGAAAGCTGTTCATCTCATGGCCATGAAGCAAGGAGAGAACAAGAAAGTTCTGGGCTATTTCTTTCAAGAGCACAGCCCCATGTCCCTGTGAACTGAGAATTGTGTACAAATATACACAACCCCCTTTTAAAGGCCCACTCTCTCCCAAAGTTCCAAATGAGGCCTTGGGGAGACACTCAGGATGAAAATTAGGGCAATTTTAGGGTGAGCAAAGGCAAGAATGTGCAAAGAGAGATGGTGCATTCCCATTATCCAGGGAACCAGCTAGGCTGAAAGTGACTGTCTTCATCCCACCGTTATGGCCTGTGTCCTCCAGCCCAGGCTGAGTATCAGGGACTTTGTGATGAGAAACAAGTTCAGCAGTGGAAACAAATCCACATGTGTGCTGAAGAGTAGAGGGTGTGGCAGCCTGACTTTAGATATAGGCAGCTCAACATAGTAGGGAGGGACTGGAGCAGCCTCCCCTTTCCTCATGGTGACTCAGGGGAAGGGCCCTCTGAAGTTGACCTGGGTGATGATGCCCCCAGATTCAGAGCACAAAGGAAGCCTCCTGCTAAGGGCCCTGCTGAGTGTTCCCAGGTCTCTTCTCAGAAACAGAGGCACACTATGACAGGGCTGCTTCCTCCCAGCTCCTAGCCTATAATACAACATCCATTCAAAACTCAGAGTCACCCTGGAGACAGTTCTATTTTATGACAGCATTGTGCTCTCTGTAAAGTTTTTTTCTATATTCATAAACAAATGTTTCCTTCTTAAGGCTCTTTCTCTGTATTCCTTTCTTTCCATTTATCATCCATCTACCAACCTACGCACCTATCAACTGAGCTATTATCTATCACGCTAATATATCATTTCTTTATATCTACCTATCATTTATCTATTTTTATCATCTCTTTATCAATCTACTAATCAATCTGTCATATCAATTAAGCTGTTATCCTTTATCACCTATCTAATCTATTATCAACATATCAACCATCTACTATGAAGCTATCATCTACCAACCAATCTACCTGTCTATCCATCTATTATCTATTTATCTCAACTATTTAACATTCACCCATCCATCCACCCATTCACTCCTCTAGCTTCTTTACTGTATATATTCTGTGCTTTAGAATCAGGGTTAAACCATATCAGTTTCCTATTTAGGGCTCATTTTTTCTTGGTGTGACATTCAGTTTGTATTCCTTTTTTTTTTCCCAGAAGACTCTTCAACAGACACTCCACATAGAAGTTCTAAGCCATAGATAGCTTTGTGATGTCTATTACAATATCTATCCATAAACCATGTGCTTATACATATTTGTGTCGGGTAAAATGCTGTCAAAAGTGGCCAGTGTACAATTCGACTTAGCTATCTTTGACATTGAGAACCCTGCTGAGAAGGACAGTAATAGTTTAGTAGCATTTTTGTATCTCTATGGTTCATTTCTTTGCAGTCTTATCACCCAATATCAGGTCCCATCTCTGAGTAGATCAAGGTATACTACAAAAGGTATCTCCTTTATTAACTGGACCTAGAAGAGCCCAATGTTGAAAGATACAGGCAACTGGAAATTAGGGTCCTCTCCTCTCCTCTCCTCTCCTCTCCTCTCCTCTCCTCCCTCTCCTCTCCTCTCCTCTCCTCTCCTCTCCTCTCCTCACCTCATCTCTTCTTACGTTACTTCACCTTTCCTCATCTCTCCTTGCTTCTCCTCACTTCTCCTCTCCTCTCCTCTCCTCACCTTACCCTTACCTCATCTCTTCTTACCTAACCTCACCTTTCCTCATCTCTCCTTGCCTCTCCTCACTTCTCCTCTCCTCATCTCACCTCACCCTTACCTCATCTCTTCTTACCCCACTTCTGTTCATCTCTCCTCACCTCACCTCTCCTCATCTCTCCTCACCTCTTCTCATCTCACTCATCTCTCCTCCCTCACTCCTCTCTCTCCTCTCCTCTCCTCTCCTCTCCCTCTCCTCTCCTCTCCTCTCCTCTCCTCCTCCTCTCCTCACCTCACCTCACCTCACCCTTATCTTCACTTCATTTTATTTGAAGCTCTCTTCTTCTCTCTTAGAAACTTTCATGTGTCATTTAGTTGTGGCATTGTTCCTGTCAATGGCTCATTCAGTGTTACTCTTGAGCTCGGCCATGGGATTTCTGGTGAGTCTCCTTCTGCATAATTCCAACACCATAAAGCACTTTAACACTTTTCTCTCGACTCATGATGAGTTTTAGGAAATGTCTCTCACTTAGTTTTGTTTCCCGTTGCTGTGATAAGGTACTCTGGCAAAAATAGCTTAAGGGAAGAAAGATTTATTTGGCTCATGATTCCAGATGAACAGCCATAAAAAGCTTGTCACATTATATCCACAGTCAAATGCAGAGAGCAATGAATTAATAAATATGTGCTTGTTACTGCTTAACTCACTTTCCCCATTTTTAGACAGTTCAGGATACCCAGCCTAAGGAGTGTTGCCACCCACAGTGAGTGCATCTTCCCTCTTCAATTAATATAATCAAGATAATTCCTCCCACAGATACAGCCACAGGTCAGCCCGATCTAGACAAACTCAGTTGACTTTCTTTCCTAAGTGATTTTGGATCCTGTCACTTTGACAAAATTAATGTCACCACTTTATGTAATTATAATCAAATCGCTGGTTCTTTGATAATTGGGTGAATCTCATGAACCTTACTTTACATATTAAAATTTTAACCTATCTATACTAATAGATGATATGCCTGAGTTAAGACTCTCAGACCCCATGATCAAGGCTTGGTGTGTTTGTGACCTCGGTGCTGGGTGGAGTAGAGATAACAGTATCTCTGGAGCTCCTTAGCTACCCAGCTTAACTGAATAGATGAGATTCAGGTTCAGTGGGAGACTGTGACTTAACAAAGTGTTTGAGCTGGAGAGATGGCTCAGCAGTTAAGAGCATTTGTTAATTTGGCAAAGGACAAAAACCAATTATTTGGTTCCCAGAATACACATGGTACCTTCCAACCAGTCAAAACTCAAGCTCCAGGAAATCTGACAGTTTCTTCTGGCCTCTGATGGCATCAAGCACTCACATGGTGCACATGCAAGCATGAATGAGAGAGGCTGTGTTTGTAGAGGCGATGATTGACTGATTAAAACCTCAATGACCATGGAAAGTTTGGAAGCTTGCAGGTCTAGAGCCTAATTCCAATTTGTGTTGATCTTTCCTTAGCCTATTAAATAGCCATTTGCTTGTTCCTCCCTCTCTGTGACTAACCTACTACACTGATTATAGGTTAAAAAAAAAACCCTTTGATTAATAAACTAAACAAAATCCTAATTCCCCACCAACCAAATGACTAAAGTCAGCAGATACCATCTGAGAGGTATAGCAAGGATTTCTCTGTTGTGCTGTAACTGCCACTTATTGTTTCTGATGTATTTTTAAAGTCCCTTGATATATGACTTTTATTTTTTCTGTTACTCTGAAACTTCACAAAACTGTGTCAGTGTTAGAATATGAATTTGGGGTAACCTAAATCTGTGTTTGGGGCATGATGACTTAAATTTGACTTCATAAACCATTTATTTCCCTTTAAGTTTTTGTGTAGACACAGCAAAGCCTGAAGGCTCCTGAACACACACCAAATATAGCACATTCAGTGATATCAATGTGCTATACTTGGTATGGGTTCAAGAGCCTTCAGGTGCCGCTTCCAAAGAATAGGGAGACAGGACTGGACTAAGCCAGTGTCTTTAGAGGGACAAAAACAACAACCTAAGATTATTGTGACATGTCTAAGATGGGAATATGATAACTTAAATGAAAAACAATAATTCATGAGTTGAGAGTGTAGTTCAATTGGTAGAATATTTATGTAGCATGCATGAAGCCCTGGGTTTCATCAAAGCTTGGAGCATTGCACAAAACTGGCCGTGGGAGTGGATGTCTGTAACCCTTCCTGCCGCTTGGAAGGTGAATTCATGAGAATAACTGAAGAGTTCAATGCCACTTTGCTCTACATAATGAGTTAGAGAGTATCTAAGACTACATAACCAGGTCTTGTCTCAAAAACTCCAAAGAAATTCAAACATGTAGAATAAAATAATGACCGAAGTTATATTTTTAGTAGGAAATACTTGGAGTTTAAGTTTCTGTCTGAGTGGAAATTCATGTCATAATTAAGATTTATTGGCATGTTAGATTGAAAAAAAACCTTTGCATGAATAAATGCTTGTTGTATTAATTTAGATTCCAAATGCCTGCTTTTTGGAGGGACATTCAAGCACATCTCTCTTGAAGCAAATGTACTGCAGAAGAAACAACTTCTATTAGAATCAGGCTCACAAAGTTTGGTGTTCTAGAAAATTCACATGATTACAATAAATGCAGTTTCCAAGGAGAACAGCCACCTGGAAGATATTAGCATTTCTAACAGAGAGAGAGAGAGAGAGAGAGAGAGAGAGAGAGAGAGAGAGAGAGAGAGAGAGAGAGAGAGAGAGAGAGAGAGAGAGAGAGAAGGGGGATTGACTTTCACAAGTTCCTCACAAGGGTTTTGTATAACTGGCCAAGTTATACAAACGGGAAGGGTTGAGAGGAGCACTCAAGTGTTGACTCCTTCTTATTTACTTAAACTCTTACATATTTGTTTATTTTTAAATTTTCTTATTTAGTGGTTGTGTGTGTGTGTGTGTGTGTGTGTGTGAGAGAGAGAGAGAGAGAGAGAGAGAGAGGAGTTGGTTTTCTGTTTTGTGGGATCTAGGGATCAAACTCAGTCATGAGATCTTGCACTTTACCTGCTAAACTACCTTCTAACCATTCTATTTATTCTTTGAGACTGGATCTCATGGAGCTCAGGCTGGCCTAAACCTCTACTTAGGTTTAGCCAAGCATGACTTTGAATTTCTGATCCTCCTATCTCTGCCTCAGGACTGCTGGAATTATAGTCTGCTCTACCATATCCAGTTTGTGCAGTGCTGGGCTTCATGCACACTAGGCAAGTACTCTGCCAACTGAGTCACAAGTCTAGATACCCTCATGCCTCTAAGATTTTAAACGCATAGAATACGTCCTGGATTGCTCAGCTTTCCAATCTGTGTGTGTGTGAACACACACACACACACACACCCCCCTCTTGTACTAATACACTTGCCAGTCTAGTTTCTTCAGCTGCAGGTATTATGAGCCCCTCTCCAAAACAACCTTTAGCCCCACCTACATTGGGCCACACTCTTGGAACAATGGTATACATTTTGCTTTCCCAGTGACAATCAGATTTAGACAATTTCTATTCAAGTCTAGTCCATATTTATCTGCATATGAAGAATAGATGTGCTGATCCAGCCTGAACTAGTTTTGTGTGCAAACACAATAAGACAAAACTGTGTCCTGTAGTCACCTTTTAGAAAGAATCCTCCAGTGACCATCTCATGCCTATGCATAACTAGGCATGCATACGATTAAAATCAGATGTGTTGCTGGGACCTTAGAGTAGAGAAATTATTTTATAATTTCATCAATTAAAATAGAGAATTTCCCAGATTGTACCCCCCTCCCTTAGAAACCATCCCTTTTTTTGCAAACCTCATAAAAAGAAGCCCTGGACAATAATCGGCTCATTAAGTATCTTTATTCATGTGGTCTGGTGTTTTGACACTGTATCTCTCTTTAATCTGCACGACTCTTTTGCTCCAAATAAAGTTACCTTGAGTCTCTTGCAAATCTGTGTTATCTCTTATTTTCAGTTCTTGATATACGAATCCAAGAACCCTGAAACATCCAACCCAGACTCTGACCACCGGTAACAAGTCCACTAAGTGTTTTCATTGATGTGCCAGACTGACTTAATGATCTGCAGTTGGATTCTTGCTATTAGCACAAAAAGCTCCCTGCACTGGGATTGGTGGGAGCCCAGGGGAGCAGCTTCCAGGCTTGGAAGGCAGTGCCTCTGGCTTCCAGTATCAGAAAAGTCCTAATCCTCAATTTTCTCTTAATTCTTCAGAAAGAAGAAATAAAGCCATAACTCTTTTTCAGACTTCAGGACCCAACGTGCTAATTTTAAGAGCTTAAAAAAAAATCCTCCTGATTAATTAGTAATTATTCACTGGGGATCAAGAGAATTTGCTAATCAGAGCTGCAGGAACTACAGTTGGCAAATACTTGCATCTTTAAAATTTTTTCTTCTCCTTTAATAATTACCTTGCAACCTTTCTTAGTGCAAGTAGGTGGGATCATTCTTATTGTAGTAAAATCCCTCAAACAGCCAACCATCTTTTCTGAAAAAAGTAGAGCGCAAAAGAAAAAGGTGGGTGGGAGTGGGAGGGAACTGACATAGATTAGAAGCTTCTTTCAATGACACTGTTCGGTGGAACTGAATTAAGTGTGGTGGTGGGCATCCAATCAGTCAGCAGTGTGCTTTGCAGGAGTAGGGGAGAGAGCTCAGAAGGTAAAATGATTACAACAAAAGCACAAGGACCTGAGTCCAAAACCATGTGTAAAAGCTGCCACATTGATATATGCTTGTAATCCCAGCACCAGGGAGGCAGATGGGAGGATACTGGGCTCTTGCCAGCCAGTCTAGCAGAATCAGTAAGTTCCAGACCAGTGGGAGACTGTGTCTCAAAAGTAAAGTGGTGGTGCCTGAGGAAAGACAGCTGAGGTTGACCTCTGGGGCAAAGAGACACACAGACACACACACACACACACACACACACACACACACAGACACACACAGACACACACACACACACACATATACACACACACACAAATCCCAGTGCTGTGGAGGTAGAGACACGAAGATCCCTAGGGCTCACTGGCCAAGAAGTCTAGCCCACTGAGAGACCCTGACTCAAAGGAGGTGGCTGTTGTCCCTGAAGATGGCACTTAGTATTGTCTGCTAGCCTCCACACACAAGCACACCTGTACACACCCATGCACCTATACACACATGAATGTGCATATCACATATATCTGCACACACACATACATTCACATGAGTGCATATAATATATGTATTATATATTATATATAATATTGTATATCACATATCATACTATGTATGATATATAATCATATATAATATATGATATAAATCTCACTGGTTATTGTCTGAGAAGCTTATATCATTTTTTAAATTTCCATTGACTTCCTTTACAGACTAATTAGTATGTCCATTTCAAGCCCTTAATTATTTTGGATTGGGAAAAATCTTAGGGGGGAAGGAGGGATTTGAATACCTCTCGGTGGCCTTATGATTGATAAAGACATGAAGGAGTAATTCATGAGAAAGATAAGCATTGGCCTTAACCTCACAGGTCTCACTGGACAGAACAGGGCACTGTCCTAGGTGAGTTTAACCATCTGGTCACATAAAAGGATGGCCCGTTGAGACAGCTTCTATGATCTCAGCACAGATGTAGCTCAGCAAAGAGGACATAGAACTCCTATCTCCCTATCCAAGGGGCTCCCCAGACTCCAATGTCTTTACAGCCAGCTTCATAGAAAGGAAAAGGGAAATTGCTCAAGTCAGCTAGATAAAAGGTGTGAATATCCCCTGCCCATTACAGTGCAGGTTCACCTGTGTAAATAAGACATTCAGTAGCAGGGCAGAGCTATGCTGGGCTTCTTTACAGAAACACATGTTCTGTAACACAAGGAGATTTTCTTTCTTTAACAAAAACTAAGTGATTTAACTTCCCTCTCACTTCAGCACCCTGATTTCTTTTAACTCCAGCAGAGGGCTAAAGTTGATTGTGGTTTGTGAGCAAAAGTTTATGGAGAGAGTTCATATGCAGGAAGAGTCATAAGGAGAAGGTTGTAGTGGAGTGCTTGCCTAGCATGTGTGAGACTTAGGTTCCATCCCAAGCAGCACATTGTGGTACAAATCTGTGATCCCAGCCCAGAGGGTACCAAGCAGAGGACCAGAAGTTCAAGGTTATCTTCAGTTATTTAGTATGTTTGAAGAGAGCCTTGGTTACATGGAAATTTGTTTCAGAAGTGATGGCTGGATGTGATGGCTTCCAGGACTGTATTCTATGAAGGGCATAATTGAAGCCCATGTTGCTGTTATAGATGGGATAAAATTTTATGTTCAGTTAGAGGAAGAAGAATCCTTGCCTTTCTCATGAAAGGCTGAGTGAAGACTCATTGTCAGGACTGAGTGAAGAGTCTGCTGTGCCAAGGACCCACATCTCGTTTGATAGACCTACCCTAGGATTGGGTAATTGTTCAGCTTTGCTCAGATTCCTACAGGAAGAGGATGTGTGTGGATGGGTCCCTCTCTCCTTTGATATTCTGGTAATCATTCTACACCTTTCTTACTCTGTGCTGTCTGTTGACTCCTTCAGTAGATAAGTTTTCAGAATTTCACAGACTAGACACCATTGGTCCTAAGACTATATCTCAAACTGTTATCACTGTGTCTCCATGATAAGTCATTGTCTGTTTTGTTGTTGTTGTTGCTATTGGTGGTGGTGGTGGTGACGGTGGTGTGTGTGTGTGTGTGTGTGTGTGTGTGTAAAAAGAAACATTTACCTGTCAAGTTCATTAGCCAGCTCCTAAAAGTAAAGAAATGACACCAAGTGAAACAACAGATACTCAGTGAGAGTTGACGGTGGTGAGCAGTTCAGAATCACTCCACAGTCTAGGTTCTTCCATGTCTTACCCTGAGTCCCATACCATCTAGCTTCTCTCTTTTTCATTGACTATCCCTGGGCAATCCAGAGAATCTTGTAGCGGGAATGAAGACTGTCTAATCATGCTTTGGAGTGAGAACTGAGGAAGCAGAGTGAAATGCAAGGCTAAGGAAGGTTGTCCTGGTCAACCACAGACTGACCCACAAGCCAGACAGCCCCAGACTAATGCTGCCTGATGATTTTTCTCAAGCAGTTTCCATATCTAATTTCAGGGTTGGCTTGTTAAAGCCAAAGAATTTCACTTGTTCCATTGATTTCTATCTTTTTTTTTTTTACAAGCAAGTCATGCCAGCCAAGAACTGAATTTTTGATGGAAAGGGTTCCTGTGTTCATAACTATTTAATGTGCATGTTGAATTTCCTCTTATGCAACTATATAGTATCAAGGCAAACTCGATGGCTCCTTTAACATTTCTTTCTGTGTGTAATACAGTAGATTATTACTGTGCTGTGAAAATGTCATTGATTCAAGATACTTTTTTAATGACCCAGATTGTAATAATTCTCCCCTCAGACATAGGCAAAATACCCATTTTCACTAATTAGACACACTCATAACCTTCATAAAATTTTAACCTTTAAACAGCCTTTTGTAAATTTAGAAGTCATATGGTCTTCATATCAATTACTTCTGAAGGAATTCCCCCTAATTATATGCTGACGAATGTACACTTAGAAACAGAGGTTAACAGTTCAAAGACTTCCAAAGCAGAAGTAATACAGGATTTGGTAGTCATTAAAAATAATAACCTCAACTTAATATTTTTCTAATTTTTCTCCTTTAAAATCCAATGTCTTCAAAAATGCTTTTTCCTTAATAGGTGACAGATAATGTTAAACACAAGCTGTGCAAATGTAAGAGCAACAATTCTATTGATCTCTTCAATGGAAAATTTCTGGACAAATGGAGGAAGGCTATTAGCAAAAGCTTTGATTTTTAGTTCCATTATACTTTGCAATTAAAAAGTAAAGGTTAGTTAGTGTATGATTGGATGAATGTATGCACATGCTTGTGTCTGCCTCTCTGTGTGTGCTCAATTGTGTGTATTTTTTCATTTGTGTGTCTGTCCATCTGTGTGTGTGTATGCTCATGTGTATCTGTTCATGTGTATGTGTGTGCACATGTGTGCCTGCGTGCGTGCGTGCATGTGTGGCATGTGTGTGTGTGTGCTTTCAGTGGAGAACGTACCAGTAGGTTCTGTTTATGCAGCACTCATTCCTGAAAAGCTGAGTGTGCTTTTATGCCAGTCATTATTTTATAAGCTGGAAGGGAGTAAACAGGTTGTATCCTGTTACAAAGGAGAATATTCTTAGGGCAGCTGTGTCCACAACACTTTGGGAACAGCTGGTCTATGTGGTTAAACCACAGCTTCTCACTCTGTTAGCAGTGAGTTGACTGAACTAACTCCTGAGTTCCTTGCCCAGAGTCTCACACAGGTGTGTGAATGAAATGAATGGAGTAGGTGATTTCTAACATGCTGACACCAGGTCCAGGTCAGGACCCCTGCCCCTGACTAGGAAGGAGGCAACAGAATATATAGCATGGGAAGGTGGGAAAAAGGAAGGCTGTGATAGTAGAAGGGGTTCTGGAGCATTTTTCTAGCAACCTGGTGGAATATGAATATGTGAATATGCTCTGCTCATTCCCAGCTTCAAAACTGTCCCAGTGATTCTGTAGTTTAAGGCCAGAAATCCCTGGGATACAAACAACCCAACACAATGCATTCCTACTTGTTTCAACTCATGTTTCAGCAAACAAAATACACAGGCAGCTAGAGACATATCCGAGTACCATGGACTTTGATGATGAAGTAAGAATCCCAATTGATATATAGTAGATTAACAATATCATCTAGAAGGGTGATCTGGATGCTAAATAAAGGTCTAGGAATCAACCTGAGGGTTTTCAAAACAAAAACAAAAAACCAACCTTCATCTTATGGCATATCACAGTCTCTGACCCCAGTCTTTGTTCAGTTGCCATTTTTAGGGTTGATTTAGTATTTCTGAGGGGGCAGTGGGACTGTCTTGAGGTCCATCTAAGGGCAACCTTACAGGGTTTGTTTATTTATTTACTTATTGGCATCTCTCTTCTTTCTGCTTATCTCTGCTGATTTAAATTCCTCCTTTCTTAAGTCCAATTCAAGGACCTTCTGGAAGCTTTTCTTATTCACAGTCACCTCTAAATACTCTTTCACTTGGACTTATAAAATTCTTAGTTACATGGGATATGTACCAACCAAATGATTGCAGTCAAACATAGCATAAAGACCCTCCCTTCCCAACAAGCTGTGTGTGCAACAGTAGTCCTATGACATTTTATTTTCTGGTGAAATTGTCAACATCCTTGTTTGTGTGAGTAAACTCAAGAATGTTCACTCAAGGATAAAATGGCCTAAGCACACACAACATACCCTACCTTTCAGCGCATACAAACTACATTAAGTTTTCTATGCTATTTGCTATAATTTGTCTTCAGGTATTGTCATATCTTTTTATTTCCTGGATGAAAACATTCTTCCTAGGTCTGGTGTGCTAGCATGTAATCCCAGCTACTTAGGAGGATCACAAGTTCAAATCCAACCTGCGATACAAAGCCAGCCCTGGAAACTCAATGAGACCTTGTTTCCAAATAAAGAATAAAAAGAGGGATAGGGATGTAGCTTATTGATAGAGTGCTTGCCCAGTGTGTGAAACCCTGTGTTCAACCCCAGCATTGCAGACCAGAAGAAAACATAGATGCTTGTAGATGGGAAACTACGCTTATTTACCTTGAATTTCTGAAAACTCAGGAACTAGAATACTCTTTCCTTGGAAATGAGCCTATGCATACTGAGAAAATGAATCTACAAAAATAACCTGAGCAAACATCACAGAACACCGACAGCCAAACTATTTTACGCTGTATTTTATGACATATGGGCCGATTCTTCCAGGTTGTTGCATAAGCAGCTGTGGTGGAGAGGTCCACATGCCCTTGTTGCCTTCAGCATCTTTTCCCCTCAAATCACATAAATCACTTTTGGGAAAACACCAAGGCACACTCTGTGTGTGCTGTTCTTGTTCCAATTACACGAAACCTTATTAAAACAGCCATCATGACAACAACATCTCGTCAGAAGAGCACGCCAAATACTTAGGGGGCATAGTCTCAGCTAGACGTTCTGGGATTTGGGTACTGGGTGTCTATTAGTGATAATGGGCATTACGTCTGCAAATCCCCAGGTGATCGTGTCAACTCTACCTGTTTCGCTTTCCACAGGTGGAATGATGCTCTAATGAGGCCCATGTCTGCAAGATTTCTGCTTAGAAAATAAAACTGTTTAGATCCCACTTCCCCATGAATCCCTTGCTACATTACTGACAAGGGTGACATGGATGCCTAATTGCCTGCTGCAAGAAGTGTGGTTCATCATTGTCTTTTAGACAGAACTGGTCTGCGTGGAGGCTCAGTGCCTCTGTGGTTAGTGTGTGTTAGAAACTCGAAAATGGTGAGTTTTGCCTAACGAAGCTGTTAATTATTTTCTCCTTCATCCTTACATTATCACTATACTCTCTTTCCTCCAATTAGGCAACAAGCATCAAACGGTTCTCTTTATTTGACTCTCCATCCTTGGTCTCCTTGAGTACTTTATGTGCACACCGCCATTATCTTTTCTTTGACTCGTGAAAATATAAACTCGCTACCAATTCAGACTTGAGGTCAGTCTGTGCAGATACCAACATGTTATTCCATCATTTGAATTTCAAATTCTCTTCCACAAATGTTTATCATCCCCCACCCTGAAAGCTTAAGCAGAACCACGCACCTGCTCGTTTAATCTTTGCTTCTTGTACAACATAGAGATGTAAATAACATGTTTTATCGATTCATCTCTTCCTTTAGTACACAGTGTCCATTAAATAGAGTATGATTCAGGCAGTTATTTTGCAAGTCCAGGATTACAATAGTATCTGAAAGTACCTATATGTGCTCCTATTTGTGTATTCCAGAGAATAAATATAAAAGATAGCAAGTTTATCTGTCTACGGAAAGTTTATTCATAAAATATAATGATTCAAAACTTGTGCTCTTGGCTGTGCAAAATGTTGCATTTGGAGTTCATTTTGGGAGTTTTCTTATCTACTTGGGCCACCAAGATGCAAGAGGACAACTGGCCCCAGTTAATCAAAGCCATAGGCTGACAAGTGATTAACTCCAGTTGTCAGATGATTAGCTCTAGCAGTGGGGTCACAACCCTGCCTGTCACTAACTGACACCTAACTCCATAGGAAAGGTAAAGAAACTTGAATACACCATTTCTAAAGCCAAACTCCATGCAGCTGCAATAGACCCTGGATTCTGTGCCCGGCTTCTCAGAGGACTCCAATTTTCAGCTTTTGTTAAATTAGTTTCAGATCAGTCAATACTTGTTTAAAAACATGTCATAAGTCTCTGTGGCTGGTGCATGCTTCAATTACCTCTGATTATTACATCAAGATTCACAAACCAGATACCAGAGTCACTCCTATTTACTGGAAAATGCTATTGAAACAAACTGAAATTCAATTTTGGGGCAGACTGCAATAACCCGTCAAAACATTCAAGCAGAGAGGAAGTTGGCCTGAGGTGTGCTGGGCCATTGTTAAATGCAAGACAGCATCTCACCTAATAATTTAAACATGGTCTTGTGGCCTGACATTTTTAATGCTTTCTTGATCTCTTTCTTCTGGCCCTATGTGCTTTTCTCCACGGTGGGGAGCAGGACATGGTGGGTTATAGATTAAATACCAAGCCTTATTCTGCCAATAGCACTTTAGGAGGTGGGGAATGACCGAGCACTCTTATAAAAAGTCTCCCCGTAGGTGTCCGTGCAAAGTAACCTTTATTTGGGTTTTTAAAAGGTGCCTGGGTTTTAGACACATGCCAATCTATAGAACTACCAAGTTCAATTTTTAACTCTTATCTGGAAGTAAGCCTCAACCACACCCATAGGCTGATCTGAAATGTTTGTCAGTACAAATTAGGATCCTAGGTTTAAGTAACACAGTCTGGTATGAACAATTAATTAACCTGCAGGATCTCTGGGCTATGCAGCTAGTTAACGAATACAGTCTGTCCCTAGCACAGTTTTAGTTGCATGATCACCCCATCCCCCCAGGTTACATGTACTTAGAGCCTCTAGAAGAAATCAGAGGGTTAAAGATTTTTATATTTATGGCAGCATGATTTTGAAACAAACACATATTTCTCCTAATATCTTCAAGGCAAGAGTGAAGCAAGCCACTGTAGTGTGAAGACAAGACTTTTACAGACAGCCCCCAACAACAACAGCAGCACAACAAGGCTGTATCCCAAAGAGAAATGTACTTTGAAAACTCAGTCGAGAAATTATCAGGAACATGGAAATGGGGCATGTGGGTACACTTATACTGTTCTCACCAAAACCCACACCAACTCAAAGAGGATGCAGACCTGTTCACACTGACCCAAAGAGGGTGCACACTTGTTCACACTGACCCAAAGAGGATGGACACTTGTTTAACATAATCGCTTAATAATGCAATGAGTTTCCCAGAAGCAGAGAGGCCACAGGGATAAGTTAAAGAGTCCAAAACTTTGAAATGAACTTGAAAATGATCTGCTTCAGTATCTATATTTGCAAAAATGAAAATGAAGTTTTGATGGCACAAAAGTTAGCATTGGATAGCTATGGATCCAATTACACATTGATAGCATGGATCTGTGTTAGGCAACAATGCCAAGCCACTATGCTAAAGTGCTTCTTTTTGAGTTGTTCTTAAAGAACAGATTTCTACTTCTTAGGGTATGTGGCTTTCTCTTTCTCTCTCTCTCTCTCTGTCCTCCATTTCCCTCCTTTTAGGCAAGGTCTGCTGTAGCCCCTGATGACATTGAGGTAACTTACTATACACTCCAGCTGACTTAAAACCTCCTGATCCTCTTATCTCCATGCCCTGAGAGATGTGATCGCAGGTTGTGATACTTTATCAGATTTATGTGGTGCTTAGATGGAACCAACACTTTGGGCATTGCTAGGACACACTACCATGTGAATGAAGGCCTCAATCTCAAGACTCTTTTTATCTTTCTGGTATATTTTGAATAGTAGACAAAAGGACTTTTGAAATCGTCACTCAAAGCAACGTGTACTCTCAAACATGACAAATTGTGTTTAATCCCAAGTCAAGATACAGAGCAAAGCAAGCTCTTTGTACATAAGTCCCTGTGCTGACTTTGACCCTCAGTGTCAGGGTGGAGGGGGAGGCCAGCAAGAGAGGGAAACAGCATTTTAGTTGGGAAATGGGACATCACTGTTACAACCTACTTCAGTTGGATAAAGGAACTGGAGTGACTGGTGTCTTCCCTCCTTTAAAACACATCAATGTATTTCTCAAACTTTCCTAATATAAACCCATCATTTGAAGATTTCAGAAGACAGTTCAATCTCTCTTTATTTAATATACATATGTACCACATATTATAACCATATAATCTATTTTTATACCAGAATAGATTTTCCATTTCCTTCAGATAAAGTAAGAAATGTTTCTGACATATTAACTTTCACACAATAATTCAGGAGGGATTTCTTCCAGGGATTTTTCTTTTCTGGAATGTTTTTGGCCCTGAAAACTTGAACACCACCAGTCAGTTCATGTCTCAGCTCCCGGGACAGAGAAAAACACAGATGGACGGGATTGCTTGGGATTTTATGACCAACCCATTTGTACCATTACCGTTTTATAGTGGAAGAGGGACTTGCTAATCATGAATCAAGTCACGTACCATTAATTCCAACCTTGTGAAAAGTCCTGTGGATGGAAACCACAAAGGGGACTTCCCAAAGCATCTTCTCCAAGGCCTGGATGTTAATGATATGGAAACAGCTGCTTGGGCCAGTGAGATGGCTGTTGTACAAATCTGACAACCTGAATTCAAGCCTCAAAGTGCTTGCCCAGTATGCATGAAGCCCTGTGTTGGATCCCTCCTGACATCACAGCAGACAGAGAGAGCTGACTCCTGAAACTTGGCTTCTGAACTCTGCTCCCCATGGCACACACATGCTTACATTCAAAATACTCATATCACACACATGCACACAATAATAAAAGAAATAAAAATTTAAAAGCCTCAGTTGCTACGTGACTATTCAAATCACATAGTGAACAGTATACTATGCTCAGTACTGGACCTGGATATCAGCAAACAGGAGAGAAAACAGAAGACATGTTTGTTATCTCTGAAGAAAGAGTGCTAACCATCTGATCATAGCACACACAGAAACTAGGAATAGCTCAGTAAGTAGTGTGCTTCTCACACAAGCATGAAGACATGAGTTTAAGCTCCCAAAACTCATATAAACTACCAGACACAGGGATGCACCTGTAATCCAAGCACTGAGGAAGGAGAAAGAGGAGGACCACTAGGACTAATGGTCTGCCAGTCTAGCCTCCTTGGTGAGCTCCAGCCCAGTAAGAGATCTTACTTCAAAACTCAAAGTGGAATGAAGAATGATAACCAAGGCTGACTTTTGGCCTTCATGAGTACTTTCACACATGTGCAACCCCCTACACATACCACAGCCCCTTAATATGTAGCCCAGTTGCATAATAAAATGTGGGATCCCTATTCAGAAAGACAAGTATACCATAATCTCCACATGGTATCTAAAGAAGCCAATCTTAGGACAAGATGTGACTCAGTGGTCCAGTGCTTGCCTGATATTCAGGAAACCCTGGAGTGGATCCCCTGCCTATACTAGTTGAGAATAGAATAATGGGTATTTGAAGATGAGGGATGGTGGAAGATAGAGAAAGGTCAATCAATGGGTGCTAAGATATAGTCAGTTAAGAGACAGCTGTGGTGTGAGCAGAGGGTGACCATGTGAAACAGCAGTGCATTGTGTATTCTCAGAAGGAAAAAGACAGGACTGTGAAATTTTTCCACATGAAGAAAAAAATTAAAGCTGGGGAGATGGCTCAGTAGGTCCAGTTCTTGATGTACAACATGAGGACCCAAGTTTGGATCCACAGAACTCACCCAAAAGTCAGGCAACAAAATGTGCACCTGTAAATGCAGCACTGGATAGGTAGAGAGACACAAGTAACCTTATCTAGCTACTCTAGCCTACTTTGTAAGTTTCAGGTTCTGTGAGAGAACCTGTCTAGAAAGACACCCATGCAGACACACAGATACGTGTAGCCTCCCAAAAAGAAGTGATACACTTGATACTTGAGATGATAAATGTTTAATCTGCACAATATGTATACGTGTTAAAAACTGTGTTGCACCCTATTAACAGGTACAGTTTCTGTGTTTTTTTTTGTTTGTTTGTTTGTTTCTGTTAAAAATAATAAAAGCTATGCCATCATTACTACACTGTAAAGGTAGGACTTTTCCACAGCAATTTAAATGAATTTCAATGTGCTGCATTTTGTTTTCCACTGCCATTGCTTTAGAATTAAATCTGAGAAAACCCAAAGAAATCCTGTCACCATATATGAGAAAATTTACCAAATTAGAGCTTGGGGCATTACAACCTAGTCCCTGAGCCAGGACCGCAGTTTTAAATCAGGTTCCACCCACTTGTGGGAGACAGACTGATTCTCCCCATTCCTCTCTGGGCCCTTGGTTCCCCACTTTCAGCCTGACCTAGTTACTCCCTCTTCATTAACAACCCATGGAAACAGTCATGCTGAACTCTCGTTGGGTTCTGTCCTTTCCACAGAGAGCCTCGGATTTGCCTACCACCATCTGCACTGTGTTAGTGTTGGGCCGAGGATCTAAGCCAGGCACATTTCAAGTGTCCCACAGTTGTAATGGAATTGGAAATGCTTAGGTTTTCATCTTGAAAACGACTTCCTAAAACCATCACTGTAAACACATTATGGATCTGTTCTGAAGAAAAGCTGCCATGTCTTTGTGTTTATGAGGCAATGACTGCCAAGCAAAGGCCGTAGGAAAGCGTGCTGTATGAAAAGATGGCTTCCCTGTGGTTCAAACAGAGATGAGTGGAAGAAGGAGGGCTCTGCCTCCTGGATCATTGGAGTGACAGAAAACTGAACTGTAATAAACCATTATTCGTCCTCTGGCACCACCCTCAAAGTATTGGGGTGAATGGAAAAAAGATTTTTTATTGATGTTCTCCCCAATATTATTTGGAAGATTCAATATTAAAATAGTTGTCCTATCAGTAGCTAAAATGAATTAAACACACAAACAACCAAAAAAAAAAAAAAAAAAACCCAGCAGTTCAAGGATAATAACTAAAAGGTTGTCCACTGCGCTAAACTCAAGGATTAATAACAAGTAAAACTACCCAAGAACCGAGTTTCTACAAGATGCAGCCATCCAATGGCATGATCTCAGTAAACGGGACTGGCAGGTAGAGTAGGTAGATAAATATCAGACCAGTGATTAGGTTGGATTAGTTTGAGACTGGTGAGTTAGTATGAGTCAGTATGGGTTTGGTATTTTCACTGAGTTAGTTCAGGTAGGCCATTAGTGTAGATTGCAATAATATGAAATTCAGTACTAAGTATCCTTGGCAATGCTTTCTTTGTCAAGGAATAGAACAACTCAGAAGTCTTTGAGGCTATTTCTTTTGTTCCTGCTGGGTCCTTGGCTATCCCACTGAGGAGGATTAGCATTAGGCAGGAAGATCTACTCTATGCAGGAAGCTGTAAGGCCTCCTGACCTTCTGGCCTGACAGCAAACTTAATTGCTCAGGCACCTCAGTCTCCTTCCTTTTCAGTTAGTTTAAATAGAGTTATGAAAGGGTTCTTTTATTGTTATCCTGCTCCTTCCACCCAGGGCTCCTGGAACCATCCAGAACTGTCAGAATCACAAGTACTTTGGCATAGAGATGGTATGATGTCTGTTCCCCTCACAGGACTTCTGGATTCACACAAGGCACTTGGAAGGACCTATCCTTCCAAGCCAGAACTGTTTTGGGCATGACACAGTGGGCTTCTCATCTTGGCATTTCAGGGATGAGAAGGGACAGGTAGCTGACACCCACATACCATGCAAGGCTTGACACGGAGGGGCATTTGGCCAGAGTTAGAAAGTTCCCAGAAGGCACTAGGCCACCGCGTCCCAACAAGATCAGCAGCATTCAATTTAAACAAAGAGAAAGTTCTTTTCACTCAGCATTTCTCATACTCTACACACAGATCTTTCTTCCCGGTGCCATGCAATTTATGACAAATTTAGTAAGGCTGTGGCCTGACTAGGCACAGCAGCACACAGAGTGCAAGTGCCTCACTTGAACCTGGTTCCTACAACCCACAAGCTGTGAGCCTCTCCTTTAGTAGGACATTGTGGTGGCTTGAATGAACTCTGTCTCCCACTGGCTCCAGTATTCAAACACTTGGTTTCCAGTTGGTGGTGCTGTTTGGTGAGGTAGTGCAGCCTTGTTGGAGAAAGCACACTACTGAGGTTGGGCTTTGACAGTTCACTAACTCGTCCCACTTTCAGTTCGCTCTCTCTGCTTGGTGATTTCGGTTGAAGCTATGATCTCTCAGCTTCCTGTTACAGCCACATGCGGCCAACCCCCACAACTCCCATTATGGACTCTTCCTCTGGAGTCATGAACCAAAACAGATTCTTCCATACATTGTCTTGGCTACAATGTTTTATCACAGCCACAGAAAGTAGCTGATGCAGACAGGGAGGATTCTGCAACATTACTTGGGACTTGGTGAATTTTACTTCCTGCCTCTTTTGTCAGGTGTTCTAAGAAACTGACTCTTCCTTCAAACCTTGGGGCCTGAGGGTTGAGATTTGCTGACCATACCCCTATGATTTCCTGGGATCTTGCACCAGGTATTTCACTATGCTCCTATGTGCCCTAATCATTGTGATTACTGGAGTATTTGTAGTCATACAGGGATATGTCCTCATACCTCAGGAAATCAGACTCTTTTTGTTCTTAAAAAAAAAAAAGTTTCTTGGAGTGCTACTCTCAGGAAACAGGTGCCATGTTTTCTGTTGATCATATGAATCAACTATTTGCAGTGAAACTATTTGCCAGCTCCCTGCCCTTGTGCCCAATTTAACCCCAACAACACACACCCATATTATTTCAAGACCTTGAGATCCTCAGAACACTTTTTCAGTTGGTGAAAGGTTACCTCTAAGACAGCATCATCTCATCTCACTAGCAGCATATGGAACGCACATTAAACTTATTTCTCTCCTAGATGAGTGGGAACTCCCTGCACAATGGTCTTATGGTCTCTGCTTCAGTCGGACTTATCTATCACCCAGGCAGCATGAACTTCAGGGATGTGAGGAATGGATGTACACAGCCAGCGCCACGCTGCTTCAGGCCCATTCCTCACTGCCCACTCTGGAACCTGAGAAACACTTCATGAATTTTCAGCTTGAAGCTGAAGTGCCCAACAATAGTATAGAATGCCTGAGCTACAAATGTCTCCCTGTGCTTCTGTTTTACTCCCTGGGAAGAACCACAGTAGGATCATTTCTGCTGGCTGGGTGTAGTGCTGACCACGGAGGGGTTTTGGCATGAGGAGGTCCTGCCTTTGAGCTCATGCTTTCTGTGTAGAGCTCTTTATTCTTGGGCAGATCTTTGAATAGTTTTAGTTTTCATTCCTTTTTCTTGCATATTGAGGATGATAATATCTTGGAATAGCCCACCAGGCACATTGTAGACTCCATATAAACATAGCTCCTACATTATCCTAGGTATGAGTTGGGACATATCCAGAATCTAAGATCCCTATTCTTTAAACTAATCAAAACAACCAGCCTCTATCGCAGCTATTACCATTACTATTGACATCTGCTATTCATTGAACAGTTACTTGTGCCAGGAATCTCTCTAGGCACTTTTAATGAATGATCTCATGTTTTTAAACTTTTATTTATGATTTATTTTTATGTGTATGGGTGTTTAGCTGCATGTATATCTATGTTCCATGTGCATGCCTGGTGCCAGAAGAGAATGTCAGATCCCCTAAGACTGGAGTAACAGATGTTGTGAGCTACCATGTGGGTGCTAGATATTGAAAATGGGTCTTCTAGCAGAGCAGCCAGTGCTACTAACCACTGAACTATCTCTTCAGTCCCTGAATAATCTCATCTTATATTCTAGTCACCTCAAAAGCTAGGTACCATTTTTAGCACCATCTTGAAAGCAAAAAGGCTTTGTGGTGTTCCACGCCCACAGTCTCAGCATGAGTGACTGATAGTTTGGGATCTGAAAACCATATCACACTCCAACTGATTTGCATCACTGTCTCCTCACAGCAGTGACAACCCGCACTGAAGAGCCACCCCTCCTTCACAGCCCTTGTCCTCGAAGGCAAGACTCCATCAGCCCAGAACAATAGATACAGCACACTTGCTGTGGGACAGACTGCTGCAGAGTCCTTAGTCCATTCTGTTCACCAGAAATGTCTCTATTCCTTGCCCAAGAGCCATCCCAAGGTTTCCATCCACAATGACCAAGACAAGGATGGTTTTATCTATTCCCCTTTTCTCCCTCCGTCCCTCTTCCTCCCATCCTCCCTCCCCCTCCTTCTTCCTTCCCCATCTCTGTGTTCAGACACACTTGCATGTGCATGTAAGTTCAAGTGCCATTTTTCAGGGACCACCGACCCTGCTTTTTGAGACAAAGTCTCTTACTGGGCTGACCATACCAGCTTCAGAGCAAGACCAACCAGCCTCAGAGGCCCTCCTGTCTCCACTTCCTAAGTGTTGAGATCACAAATGTGCACCACTATTTTTTTTATATGGGTTTACAAAATTTCTGTGAATAACTGATTTTCAGACGTGTCTTTGTGAGAATCACAAATACATATAAGTAGCTGTAGACTTGTTGGAGCATCAGTAGCCCATTTGTCCCTGTTCATACTCTGAATTATCAAATGCTCATTATGTCTATTAAAGAGAAGCTCCTCTCTTTTTAGAATTTGGTTCAAGACTGTCCCTTACATGTAAGGTGCCTGGATAAAGGCTTGGTCCCCAGTTTGGTGCTATGGATTCTTTAACAGTTTGGGCCAACCAGGAGATCTCTAGGCCACTGTAGTGTGTTTCACAAGCCCCCTCTTTTAATTTCTAGCCACAAGGTGAGCAATTTGTTCCTGTATATTTCTCCTTACTTCAGGCCAAGAGAAATAAGGCCAAGTAACTGTTGTCCAAAAACTGTGAGCCAAAATAAATATTTTCTGTCCACATATTGATTATCTCAGATATAAACTACAGTATGGGAAAACATAACCCTGACAGACATATGTAACAGGAGGATACTGCCACCTGCTCCTGAGTGTGTGAACAGGTTGAGTACTCTCCTTTTCACTGAGTAACTCCCACATCCTCTCCTCCTTGTTAGCAGATCAAAGCCTAGAGAAGGAGGTCATTTTCACAGGAAGGAACAGGAAGGTAGCATTATCCACACCGAACAAGAGTTCACACCAGTTCTCACCTGAACTGCACTTGTGCTGGTAACAGCGTTTTCAGGGCTGCGTGTTAGGAATAAGCAACAGTCTCAGGGCTGTGTGTCTAGGGAATAAGAGTTTGTATGGTCTGAAAGCCTTTTGTTTTGCTGCTCTGCCTTAACATTACAGTCCAGATTCCCCCTCAGCCTGACATTTGGAAGGTTATGTGGAATGAGAGGACCTATGGAGTAGGATTTTCATGAATGCAGTGACAGAGACTAAAAGTTACAACCTCCCAAATGCCATGTGTAAGCAACCTGTAAACAGTCTGTAATTATCACCTGCAGGGGTTGGGTCACAGAGTGTCACCTGCTAAGCAGAGTCTGGAGTCTGGGAGACAGATGGGAATCTCTGCTCTAACATGATTTCTTCCACACCGAGCCAGCTGGTGATGACAGTGTCTTCTCTAGTTGGCCTGGTACTGTGATGACAGAGTAATCACTCTAATTTCTATACTGAAATACAGTCAATACTCACCCTGCAGTGTGGACAGAGAGCTAGTAGATGCAGCTCAGCCACAGGTCATGTAGCGTGGGTGGGTGGGGGTGTTGCTTGGTGGTGGGCATATGCTGAGCATGCATGATACCCTAAGTGTAATCCTTGGCACTCAAAAGAAAATCTACAAAGAGTAGCAGGGTTTCCTCAAACTTTGTTTGTCTTTTTCCCCCTTCCAATAGACACAGCAAAAAGTTTCCTTACAGAAAGAATATCTGGATTTCTCTAAGAGGCAATGTGGTGACACAGGAAGTCTGCTGATGAAGAAGTGGCCTAGTGACTTCTGACAGCAAACCCATATAAAAACTACACGTTTTAATGTTATCCTCCCTCCACCCAGCACAAGCCTTATGATTAGACTTTTAATCAAGTCCTTCTAACCTACTCCTTCCTGCCCTCTCAGTTCCTGTGATAGGCAGGCTCCTTCCTGGGTTCTTCCTGTTTGGACTCTTGGCATAAGAGCTGAGGCTCCTGACCCCCTTGGGCCAAGTTTTCAAAGCTCCCTGAGTCTGTAAACAGGAAAGGTTTCCTCTGAGACTGAGGTTCCTTCTTGGTCCTCTGATGGCCGAGGGATAAGGACTTCCCATTGCCTGCCACGAAAGCCTTCCAATTTAGGTTCACTAGAGGGCATGGTAATAGGGATTCACAGCAGAGGGGCCAGGCCTTGCCAGGGAGGACAAAGTCTCAAGACAGGCTATAGGAGCAATGGGTGAGATGTTGGATTAAAGAGGTGGAACCTAGAGAAACAGACATCTCTCAGTGGTGGCTTAGGCTGAGGAACTGGCTGATTCACTTCTATAGTTATAGGAGGCAAATGGACCAGATTTCAGCTCAGTTAGAGAGGGAACCTCAGAGATGCAACAGGGTGATCTAGCAACCTAAGGACCGGAGGTTTGGAGATAAAGACGACCTTTGTCCTCATGATTAGCAAGCACTCTATTTTTAGGCAAGGGGTACAGCCAATGATAAGTCAGAGACATTCATCCACAAAAAGGACTGATTTATGTGTGTTTTCAGTTTGGCTATGTTATAGTTGCAGCTCATGGTTTCAAGTTGGATGACATCTTTGTCTAAGGCATCTAACCTTTTCATCTGTGGTTTCCTTAGAATCTCTCTCATTCAGGAAAAAATATTTTTTATTTTTAAAGACAGAGTCTCCAGTAGCTCAGGCTGGACTTGAGTTTGCTATGTAGCTGAGAAATTTCAGGTGTGTACCATCACACTTGGTTTATGTGGTCCTGGAAATGGAACCCACAGCTTCCTACACAAGAGGTGAGGACTCTATTAACTGAGATAATCTCTATTCCCTATTTTGCATTTCTTTTTGATAGTTCACATATCAAGAGTGAATGGAAGAACCCATCAATGCCTTTTATGCCTTTTCTAAATTGGAAGACTAAATTGGGCAGTGGGCAAAACAAAATATAAAAAGTATTTTCTTACAAAGAATTTTATTTAGCAAATAATCATTTTTTTAAAAAAAAATTCTTTAGCAATAAAAAAGAGGCACTTTGATACTTAGATTGTGTTTGTATATGTGTGCATACTAGAGATGGAACCAGGGCCTCACTTATGCTAGACAAGTGCTTAACCACTGAGCTATGTCACTGCCTGTAAGTCTTCATCGCATTGGTACTTGGGGACTGACTCTTCCTCTGGCTATCTCATGACTTGGCTAAGCTCATTTTTTGAAATCATGATACAAACTGAAATCCAGAAGTGTGCACTATTCTTTGCCTCCAAACTCCCTGTTGACAAATCAGGGTTAAATCTGCTTTTGAGCACTGTGGGACACAATGACTGGGGACTTTTCACCCTAACAAGGAAATAAAGTGACATCCTCAAATCTATCGGATGATAGAGTTTCAGGACCAGCAGCTGTAGGTCAGAGGGTAACAGTTCATGAGAAGGAAAGAAATGTAAAAATGGGCTTGGCTCATACTGAATACCAGCTTAGAAGACAAATCCTTTACACTTCACTTAGAGCAGTCACCATCTTGGGCTGTAAAATACGTTAACGACTCCTGCCTCCCTTGTTGGCTGTGACACTGTTATGAACAACAAACTAGGCAGTGTGCAGCTCCAATGCCTGCCTTGGTATTGTGTGATACACAAAAAGGGGCTTTCTGGATGGCAGTAGGCAATATTGTCATGGAGATGAGAAACTAAAAAGAGCAGCTTTTGTTTTCTCTACATCTCGAGACTCTTTTTCCTCTGAGATAGGATGGAGGGACTCAAGCAGGTCACAGGAGGGAGGAAGCACTTCCTGTGTGGTACATGGCTGTTCTGGGGGAACAACTAAATACAATTTGGTTCATACATAAACAAAGGCCCAAACGGCCGAGAGCAACTGAAACACATTATAGTAATTAGTTTAGGAGTTGACCCAAGACATGTTCTCATTAAAATTCTTTCTATTTTTGGTTTCCATTCCGTCATCCTCCTCTGATTTACTTTATTGGGCTGGAACCCCTGCCCAGAAGGACCGTGCCACTTCTGGGGGAAGGGTTAATAAAAAGAAGAAGAAAAAAGTAGAGAGGCAGGGAGGAAATTAATAGGATCGGGAGGGACTCTCAGACAGTTTGCCTTCCGTGGTGTCTCAGCATCACTTCCTGCTCTGTGAGACCCCGAAGTATCTCTGCTAAAAGGCCTCATTCATTTAGTTACTCCCTTCTTCTTATTAGTCCTCCATACCCAAGGCACTTGAAACTCAAGTGCACATTGCCTTTCCCTCAGCAGCCATCCTAATGATATTATCCCAGTCAACCTTTGAGATGATCTGGGCCCTTCATGACATCCTCTGGGCAATGAAATGAAAACAACTTCATGTCAGCCAGAGGCCACATGACCGGCACTCAGTCGTTGACTTGACCCTATTTATTCATATTCCAGTTCCTTCTGGGTGGGAGTCTCTATAGCTATGTATGGTTCTCCTCTTCCAAGTACTTGGCTGGTGCTCAAAAGCTTCTAGAAAGATGGTCATTGCTGTTTTCAGGTTGTCCATCCACCACGAGTTAAAATAGAAGAAAACCATATGCTTCCATTCCAAGCAATGGAAACCAAAACACAAAAGCATCAGGAAAACCAGACAATTTCAAGCAAGCAGGCAAGCCAGCTTTTTGTAACTTCAGAGTGGTTTACTCTAGAACAGTGGTTCTCACTTGTCCTAATGCTGAGACCCTTTGATACAGTTCCTCATGTTGTGTTGATCCCTGGCTATAAAATTATTTTAGTTGCTACTTCCTAACTGTAATTTTACTACTGTTATCAATTGTAATGTAAATATCCAATATGCATCCCCCATGAAAGGCATCCTCCAAAGGGTTACAACCCACTGCTCTAAAACAATGTGTGGGGCATGATGGTAGGTCCTGGGGTCTCAAACAGATGGACACAGGAGACCACTTGGTAGCCTCCAAGGAGAGAATGATTACCCACAGTTACAGATATCTGCAATAACTCCTTTTGGGAATTTATAGATATCTAGCAAGCTGAACTGTATTTGAGCAAACATACATAATCCATTTATTTATTTATTTTTGAGAACTGACTTAGTAGGTAGAGTGCTTGTCTGGCATGCACAAAGCTCTGGTTTTCATACCCAGTATCATATAAACCAGAAATGGTGGTGCATACCTCTAATACTAGTATTTAGGATGTGGAAGCCAGAAAATAAGAAGTTCAAAGTCAAGTTCAAGGAGCATAAGATTTTATCTCAAAAAAGTTTTACCCCCTTCATAAAATAATGTAGATAGAACCTGGACACCTGAGGGAAATCTCTTATGAAAACTATAAGACTTGTCCTTCACTGCTACCCTATCCTTGAGGATGACATGGAATACATTATAATGCCACCATCGGACTAGCTGCAAAGAGGATGTACACCCAGTGCAACAGACGGGACGGTTACTATCCCAGACAAACAAAAGCCATGAATGGTGGCATGACTGACAAGGAGGCAGGTGGGGAGGAAGGGTAACATTTTGGGTTCAGGAGAGATATATTCTCCATGGGCAAGCCACTGGCTGGCCAAACTGAAGTTTCTTAATTTACAAATAAAGAGGACAGAGTGCAGATGTGGGTTATCTTCTCTGTCAGCTGCCAAACACTGTGTGTGCATTTATGAACCTGAGATATTTAAAGATGTGTGTAGTGCTTGAGGCTTTGAGGATGGGAACACAATTTGAAGTATTTTCACCAAAAATGTTTCTAACAGAAATTTAATTCTCTCTCTCTCTTCTCTCCTTCCTTCTCTCTTCTCTCTCTCTCTCTCTCTCTCTCTCTCTCTCTCTCTCTCCACACACACACACACACACACAACACACACACACACACGGAAATAGTTGTTTATATTAATTTACAAAGGTTAAATCCATTCTTTCCAAAGTCTTTGTGGCTTGCTTGGGCTAGCTTGCCAACAGAGTTCTATTATTGGCAGGGAGCTGCCCACATCCAGCACACATTGTTTCTCCAGCATGAATAAAATCTTGCTGGCCTCAATGTAGTATTTTCTGAGGCAGCTGCCTTCCCATTCTGGGGTCAGAAGGGTGGGTGGGGGTAGGGCACCTCTGTACCTCTGTAAGAGTCAACAGTCAATGGAAGCAGCTTTCTTTGGCCTCTATTTCCACACAGGGGTTCTAAAATCAATGTTGCTTCCGAAACAACAAAGGAACAAGGGAGGTGGCAGGCAGCCATTAACCCACTGAAATAATATGGGAAGTATATTTTATGCCTGTGGCCAATTTATATATTTCCTTCAGGGACAATGGTCAGGTATTTTTTTAAACAAAACACAGTATTGTTAAGAAATAGTTCTTAACTGGTTCTTTTGGTTTCTTTGTGTTGTGTGTGTGTGTGACATATACTTACAACCCATGGGTATGGTATGCATGTCCACATGTGCACATACCTGTGTGTGCATGTATGTGGTAAATGTGTGTAAATGTGAAGCTGGACTGGGTGATGAGCCCAGAGATTCTCTTGTAGCTACCTCCTAAGCCATGAATTTATAAGTGCACCACACCACCACATCCAACATGGGTTCTGTGGATCATGCTTGCACAAAAAGCACTTTCCATTGACTCATTCACCTGATCTTTAAAAAAAAAAAATGTTTCTAGCCTTGGCTAGTCTGCAACTCTTACATAGACAAAGGTGGCCTCTTACTTGTAGTGATCCTCCTGCCTCTGCCTCCTGAGTGTAACACCATGCTACTAGGGCTTGTGGTTTACACTTTTGCTAGATGTACTCCACGAGAGGTCTGATCGGCTCTAAAGGATCATCTAAGGAAAGCAATTGTCTACTCACTTCTGGGAAACATAGTTCCTTTCAGTGAGGTTTCATGAGCACAAAGTTCTTTCTCAAATCCCTACACACACCACCTTCTAGCTTTGTAGTCCTGGTAAGATGTAGAAACCTAGAGTTAATGAGTGATTAGGACTTCAGCAGAGCCACCATGGGGGATATTTACTTGCATATATGGTGAGACTACTTTTGTTGGAGTTGGGCTGAATTTTATCCAGAAAGTGCACTAAGACAGGGAAACAGTTGCCTAACAGAGGGACTTTGCCATACACTGAACCATTAGGCCAACTCACAGCTTCCTTTCTTAGTTTCCAAATCTCTTCTAACAAAAAGCATCCTTCCTGCTCTCACTAACCCTGAGCTCAGGATCCCAAGGGCTGTCTTCCTACACAGAACACCATAAGGCAGGACCTGATTCTCTACAGCTACAAATGCAAATGTTCTCACAAAACAGCACAAGCTTCAATTAAGCAAGGAGTCAGCAAACAGAACCCTGCAGACCATACTCTAGAGATGGCCTGTCCTTTGCAAAATAGTTTTATTGCAACACAGCCAGGCCGATTCTCATTACAGTGGAGGAGCTGAACCGAGTCTGTCTCATCAGCAAAGCCCACAGTAATGGAGGCTGACTCGTTTCAGAAAGTGTGCTAATTTCTGCTTTAAAATATCAGCTGATGCCATAAAAACCTGTCGATGTCTTTGAAAGTGTGATGGAGTTTCAATATATAATCTCCATGAATTACCCTCTCAAACAAGTGCTTTTAGAGTCTTAATAGTGTCCTCATTCTTTGGTTCAGCAACCATATGTCTAGAAATTTTGTCTAATGGCAACTCTAAAACATACGAAGACTTCACATTCAGATATTAATTCCACCATCATTTACGGTTATTTATACTTTTTGAATAATTTAAAGCACTCTCAATATCTCAAGAAGTTCAAATAAAAAAATCATCATTTTGAACAGATAATGTAATTTAATATTTAGAGCCTAATGTACTGTTTAACATTTGATTTTAAGGGAAAACTGTACAGGAAAGACTGTCTATAGAGAGTTGTACTAATTTTTTAACATTTTAAAACATGCACATATTTCTAATGCAGAGCACACAAAAATCACCAAAATAAAAGAGCTGTTATCTTTAGCCACAGGATAATGGTATGGGTGATTTATTTTCTAGCCTTGGCTAGATATTTTCAAATATGTACTGAAAGGAAAACTATGCAACATGTTTCCATTATACTTAAAGGACTTGAGTGTGTCTACACAGCTCCAAGAAAGACTGTATGAAGACAGAGCTGTTCAGAGTACATAAAATATTTTTCTTTAAAAGTTTTTAAATGATCCCAACTTTAAAAAAAAAAAATCACACTCTCACTGAGTTTTTGTTTATTTATTTTTACCTCTTTGTGTGAATGTTTATGAGTGCCCAGGTGCACAGGTAAACATGTATGTACACATGCATGTGTGGATTCTGGAGGATAACTTGTGGTGTCCTCCTCAGGAATGTCACACAACTCCTTTAAGATAGAGTTTCTCATTAGCCTGGATGGAGCTCACTAACTACATGGTGAGGTTGCCTGGCCATTGGGCCCAGAGACCCACCTTCTCAGTACTGATGTAATAAGTATAGGTTGCCACACTGGTGTTCTACCTGAGTTCTGAGGACTGACATTCGGTCCTCATGCTTGCAAAGCAAACAAACTTTACTCGCTGAGCCATCTTCTTAGCCTACACTTTGAATTTAAAAAGAAAGGCAGGCTTCTATAAAACATATAGAATATAAATTTTAGATTTTATTTAAAGAAACTAATCTAAAAGCTGTTACAGGGGTTAGACAATAGTTCCATTATTTTTTTTTACTCCAGACCAAGTTCCTCTCCACAGTTTGCCTCTTTCCAAGGGAGGTGGGTGTGTGAGCGGGCTAAAGGTGGCAAATGCATAACCCATGAAACACTGTTTCCTCAAGTTCACAGCAAGCATCCTCACTAGCCATTCTTTTCTGAGAAGATGTTTCAAATGTGTTGTGGCTGATTGGCACTGATCAGTGATGGGCATCATATGAGATTAAACATACATATTTGCCCCCCATTCACGACAGGACTTTCTACAGCTTGACAAGAGGTTAGCAAGTTGATTCTTGTTTCTTCTTTCCCTTAAGACTAGACAGTGAAACACATGCATTGGGATTGGTTTATCTTGCTCTAAAAAAGCCACTGAATGTTCTCTTATAAGTTTCTTTCAAATCCAAAGGCAATAAACGAGGTTCATCCCCATGGTCTATGCTTCTTCCCATACATTCAATATCTAATGTTTTGGGTTGAATTATATAGCTTGATTAAAAGTCCCTGTAGAGCTGAGCCTAGTGGCAAAAGCCTGTAATCTCAGCTACTGCAAATGGTAGGCAGAGGATTCAAAAGTTCAAGGGCAGCCAGAGATCCTCTACCTTCAGCTGGTTTATTTTGTTCTAAAATCTGATATTGTTATTGCCCCCCAACCTGTGTCTGTGTGTGTGTGTGTGTGTGTGTGTGTAGTGTGTGTGTGTGTGTCTGTCTGTCTGTCGTGTTGTGTGTGTGTTGTTTATATGTATGTGTGTGCTATGTCTGTGAGTGCAGTGTCTGGCAGGCCAAGGTCAACATTGAGTGTCTACCCCAACAGTTCTTCACTTATTTTTTTATGTTGAAGGCAGTGTCTTTCATTGAACCTGGAACTCATAGTTGGTTAGATTGTCTAGTCAGTGAGACCCAGGATCTGTTTGCCTAGTTCCATCTCCCAGTGCTGGATGATAAGCTCATAACACCTAGAAGGGATTTGAACTCTAGTTCTCAGGTTTGTGCAGCAGTGCTTTATCCACTGAACTATCTTCCAGCCCATACTACCCTTCTAAAATCATCTCCTTTGATCATCAACCCATTAAGTGGTTTTCCCTCAGTGACATATTCTCTCTCCTCCTCTCGTCTCCCCTCGTCTCCCCTCATCTCCTTTCCTCTCTTCTCTTCTCCTCTCTTCTCCTCTCTCTCTGTTTTCCATGCCAAGATATGTTCATCTTTACAAATTGAGCCACGGCATGATCCTGAATCTCTTTGGTCAGTGTGTCCCATTTCCCATAGTCAAGTTCCTTTTTCGACATCAACTTGGAGCTTCATTTGCTGTGATAAAACACCATAACTAAAAGCAATTTGGGGCGAAAAGGGTTTATTTCAGCTTTCAGGTCTCATCACATTTTCTCATTGACAGAGTCAAGGCATAGACTTGGGGCAGGAATCTGGAGGTGGGACTTGAAGCAATGACCTTGGAAAAACACTGCTTTCTGGTTACCAGCCATGGCTTGCTCAGCCTGCTTTCATATACACCCCAGGATCACCAGCCCACGGAAGGTACCACCTATAGTGATCTGGGTCTTCCCACATTAGTCATCAAGATGCCCCCATAGGCTTGCTCACAAGGTTTTCTGGTGGGGGTATTTTCTCAATTGAGGTTCCTTCTTCCCAAATGGCCCTAGCTTGTATCTAGGTCTCTAGCCAGCACAGATGCCTCAACCTGAAAACTTTAAAAGTATCATGAAATGTTCAAAACATGACTTGCTCTTACATTTTCAGCCTTCAGTGTCAGACATGTCATCATTCTAGATGCAAAGACAGAGAAATCCACATGGTAGCCAGCCACCCAACTTCTACCTCATCCTTCACTCTGCCTTTGTTCCAGCTCCCTTGCACTCCTTCAGAATGTACCTTTCTTTCTGTTTCTATCACTGCTTGTCACACCCAGGAATGCAGGGTCCTTTCACTGGAGAAGATGAAAACAAAAAGGAAAAACTAAAGCTTTTCATTCACCGTTGAGTTATAAATATTTATTGTATAATTATCATTGGATTTGGCTTGAGTTGGGAGAAGAAGAGATTTCCTAAGGTTTCTTTTTGTCCTTTTTGTATAATTTGAGTCACTTGAACAGTCTGTAAAATGGTATTCAAGACTATAAATAAACCCACATGAAAATCATGCCCACTGGCTGTTCAGTCCCCCCACTAAGGGATAAGGCCTGCCTGGGTACACACCAGGATGGAGAATGAAGGTGTTGGCTGAGATAGGATTCTACCAGAAAGGAGAGGAAGTGCAGTTAAAGCTAGTCAGTAAGTAGAGGGAGGAGGTAGGGAACAGGCATACCCTGGCCTTGCATAGAATTCAGGAACTGAATGTACATGGACAGCAAGAGTGTTGAAAGTGAGAACAAGGGAGGGGCTCGTGGCTCTAGACCACCCGCAACCAGAGACTGTGCAACCCCCCACAAAACCCATGCCTCAGGCAAATGCTTGTCATAGACATCTGTTTAGAACATGTATAAGTTCCAGGGGTACCTATTCTGTCACCTGGAGACTGAGATAAGGTGACCAGCAAGATAAGGTGAATGGCATAGTGGGTGCACAGAAGAGGGATCTGGAGGTGGCAGATCTCCGTGGCAATTTACTATGTCTTTTTAAATAGCATCTCTGTAATAAAGGCAGAGATGGTGGCTGTTTTGATGTGTGATCTCTCAGTACAATGCTAAATGGTGCTTTGTAGGTAGTCCATAAATTGGTGAGTGAGTGAGTGAGTGAGTGAGTGAGTGAGTGAGTGAGTGAATGAGTTACTAGGCTAAAGATGAAATTTTCAGAGGAAGAAACTTGATGTCCAAAGACATGTTAGTGGCAGCAAGGAGGTAGGGGGAGGAAACGCCTGAATCACCTCCACGTTCCAAGTTCTCAGGTTTAGGATTTATAATCATACCTATTTTTTTCCCCAAGTGTGTGTCTTGATGAATGCTAAACAGCTCACTATCCATTTTGGGCTTGTATGGTGTTCAGTGTATAAACCACACACAAGACAATATGGAGAAGAAACACAAGCAGTTTCATTCTCAAGGTCTGATTTGGGAAAGATGTGACATATGAGAGAATACAAGCTTTATAAATACTATGTTTTCCCTAAATGACACTGGGAGTAAGCTGGGTAACTTTTGGTGTCAGTTCATTGTTGATCATTGAGTGAATGAAAATCTGGCTCAGAAGGACCACAAAGAGGAGAAATGTAATATCAACAGGGCCTGTTTCCATCTGCATCCTGCGTCTCCAAGGGCTTGTGTTGTGTTTCCTCAACAAGTTTCCTATCATCTGTTGAACCATTAGCAGGAATCTTCCGTCTTGCTTGGAAGCATGTTTGTTTAAATTCTTCAGATGTGCCTAGGCAGATGTGCTAAGGACACACTTGGGAGGACAGCAGGTTTTAACCACACACCTGTCCTTGTTCAGCCTTCAGTAAAACATTCCATCTTTACGTGTTTGGGTGTGTTTTATTTTTAAAATGGGCCTAGTACAAATAAACAATTTCCTGGGGATGTGTGAATTAACGGGTGGTTAGAAAGAGCTTCGGAATGCACTATCAATGCTAAGTCAAATTATGAAATTGCACCTTTGCAAAAAATGCTATTGTGGGAATAAATGAATCTGAACATTGTATTTACAGTGTGATTCGTCTCTGAAATAGAATATTCATAATGGGCCTCAGCGGGCTACAACGACGTGCCATCTTATCTCCTGTTGATAGACCACAATCTCGGAAAATTGTTTTCACAATGGCATCTGAATAAGCCCCTTAATTTGAGACTGTTTTACAAATAGATACACGGCTTATTACATAGGCGCAGCCTCAGAGACTCGAAAGAGTGAGGTGGGATTCATTAACAAAATCCCTGTTGCCATTCCTTTGTATTTTTTTTTCCAGTGTAATTTCTACTCTTTACAATCTAATTTTAATGTTTTGTTGAATGAAAAGATAAAGTAAAAGCTACTTTTGTGGTAGTGATGAAATTGGAGTTTAGGTTAATACCGGAGCTATCAACTGCATATTATGTTAAATTACACCTCCGATTTAGCTTGCATTGCACACTCCTCCTTGTGATTCGAGTCTCCGCTGTCTGCAGATGGCATGTACCTCAACAGCAGAATGAGGATGGTGTGTACCCCCGCAGCAGAACATGTGAGCCCACTCCCAGTTCTAAACAATTTTGCTCAGAAGCAGTGTGCTCACCCACAGGTTAAGAATCACTAAAGTCTACATGCAAAAGTCTAAAACAGGCAAAGGTCAGGTATGAATTAGGGTTAGAAAACTGTCACATGTGCCCATGGAGAGGAACCTGAAGGTGGACAGAGGGGTGAAGAAAGGTGATGGTGCTTCCTGTCAAGCACTGGTGTGTTAGCGCACAGTAGGGTTACTGCGGATTTAGAAAGTTTTCATCTTTAAGAAATGAAAAATGTTTGAATAGACAGGTATGTTTACCATAACATGGACATACATCAACTCAGTACATGGGACCCCTTAACGTGCGCTATTTTTGTGGGTTTATGTTCCAGTTTATAAACAGAATTCAGGAAGGAGGTTCGTAAGGCCCTGCCCCTTCCCTGAGGATCTGTAGTTTTTTATGGTCCCGTCAGGAGGGAGTGGCATTTTCTTTAGTGGTGTAGTGATGGCAAGTTGTCCGTGTGCCTGTAAATAGCATCTCACCCATGCTCCTGTATGTAGCCCTAAAGAAACTCATTGAGTCACACACTGAGTAACATGAGAGTAGAAGATGGATTATTTGCAAAGAGGAAGGGGATCAGAGGGAATGGAAGGTTGTCAAGAAAGGGTAACATTATACATACACATTACATATAATCACATACATATATGTGTGTGTGTATCAAAATATATAATGTAGGTGTATGAAAATGTCATAGTGAAACAAGTTATTTGTATAATTAACATGTTAGTAAGAATAGAGTTAAAAGCAAGTAAGGAGAAAAGGCAAGGATGAAACAGCAACTAAACAGGAAACAAAAGCAGAGCTGTGAGCATGAGGCATCTGAGAGTGGCAGACTTGCTCAGAACTAGGCCCAGTCTTTAGGAGGGAGTTCACATATTCATGGCAACAGGACCTGGGGGAAACAGTGCCCTCCTACATGAAGCCAACAGGGCTGAGGAAACCAGGGTTCTTCTCTTTTTTTTTCCCAAATGTACAGACCCAGGAAACCTACAACATATAGCTCATAGAGGCTGAGTGAGTCACACTGTATATTTACAACATTCACAACACTAGCTAAGCATTTCTCAAGAGAATGACAGACAGACACAGAAATGGCACAATATAGAACAGCTGAGGATTTGGCAGGTCATGTTTGGTTTCTGTCTCCATGGAAACACAAGTCCCGCATCCGTAGCTCTCTGTTATATAGCTGCAGATGTGAGGGGGGGGGGGTGGGCGGTTATGATGACACTGAGGTTGAGTGTATCTGGGTTTTTGTTTGTTTGTTTCTTTGTTGTGGTCATTGGTTTGTCTCTTTTGAATAGATACCAGAAGCATCTAAAACTATCCCAGGTGGAGACACCAAAGAGCTAATGAGAAAGAACCTTTCTGGGGCTGCAGGAACTTTTTGCTCTTGTAGGTGGAACTATGCACCTGCCTGTTACTACACTGCTACAGAAAGGTCGCAGTGTTATCCAGCTATGTCAGTTACACCTGTAATCCCAGCACTTGGGAGTTGAAATCAGAAGGGCAAGAGGTCAAGATTAGTATAGGCTTCACCTCCAGTCTGAGGCTGTCTTAAGCTACTTGAGATTCTGTCTTAAAAGAAAGGGTGAGATGTGAACCAGTGTGAGATGAATGCCTTACTCTCCACCTTAGGAAACACTCCAGCACAGCCATTCTTAGGGCTCACTTAGATTCTGTTCCTGTTATTTCTTTACCCAGGATGCAGGGATTCCATTTTACTGGTTGGTGTGAGCCAGTGGCCTTTTTGTTGGGAGCACAAACCAGGCCACCTTCTCTAACAGAGATGCTCACATCAGCGCATACAGCTGCCAGATGGAGCAGAGGCCCTCAATTATTTGTGTTAAATTTATGCAAAGGTGGTTTGGATGTGAGCCCAGGCATGAGCCAACAATACACAAGGATGACTGAAAGGCACACACAAGCAATGGGGCAAGAGAGAACTCTGATGTGTCTCAACAGAGTAAATATGGGGAAAGTGCTTTGGGGAGGCTGAGGCAGGAGAAAGGAGAATAATGTAAGTGTGACAGAAAAAGGTTAAGAGAGACTGAAGGCACATGATTCCAAGACATTTCAACTGGAAAGACTTAGGGAACAAGCAGAGACCACAGTACAGCCCAGAGACTCAAATTTGGGGAAACAGGGATGAGGGAACAACAAAAAGAGAAAATGTTGGCTTGGGCAGTATAAAGTGTAAATCTTCCTTTATGGAAATGAAGTCTTCTAGGCAGGCATCATCCAGAAAATGGGGCAAAATTGGATTCCAACAAACCAGAAAAATTTGGAGTTAATTAGGCCAGGTGGCTGAGATCAAAGAAGGTTCTTCAAAGAGGATTCAGAGCAGCTGGAGAAGGCCCAGCCAAGCCAGTACTACAACACAGAAATGTGATTCCTATGTGATAGATGAGAGGAAGAGATGATTGTATTGATGTTGAACAAAGAAATCAGGTCCATCAGATCAGAAGATGACTCAGTCAGTAAAGCACTTGCTTTGAAAGCATGAAGACCTGAGTTGGATCCCACCATTCATGTGAGAAGTTGGACATAATTCTAGTGCCTGAGAAGGGGAAGGAGTTGAATCCCTGGGTTCCCTGGCCAACAAGCCCAGCCTAGTCAGTAGACTCCAAGTTCAATAAGGGGCCCTGTCTCCAAAATCAAAATGATGGCCCTGGAAGAATGACTCTGGAGGTTGACTTTTAACTCTACATACCATTGCACACACATGTGAACAACTCTCTCACAGAAGACATAAAATAAATTAGGACCATGTAATGACCAATAGTCTAAAAAGTCATGGAGGGTTGCATTTGAGTCAGTAGAGACCAGAACAGAGCTCTGACTTGCAGCTGGCACATACACAACTCCAATCAGTAAGAGGAAAGCTCAGCTTTGGGAAGGCTGAAGCAGGAGTCCACAGAGCGGGTCAGAATACATATTTAAAGAGTGACAGCACCCAAGAAAGAATTATTCTTTTCAAGGATGAGAAAGTCCTATGGAATCCCTTTGACTCAGGGGTTCCCACCAACAAGGAAAGCAAATTCTTTCAAGCTGGACTCCCAGCCACACCTGTGTCATTTCTAATGAGGTGAAGTAAAGTCCTTTTCAGGCATTTCAGATATATTTCATGTCTTCAACATTGGGTCATAACGGTGATCTGGGAACAAGGGCTGGAAATAGTCACCCCATCTATTATCATTCCAGGGACTCCCTGAGAAAATGCTCTTCCAAGATTCTCCCTTCACCACTGAGGAATCTGATGAAGTTAGAAATGGAGAAAGGAGATGCCAAAGCTAAAGAATGTAAGCGAGTACTAACAGGGAAGGGATAAATGTGTGAGTTGCCTCTTTTAAATACTAATTTCCACAGTACCCCTTCCCTGTGAATGTATGGTATAAAAATCCATGAGACCACTACTGGTCACAATGTTGAAATGGTTTGTCCTTCCTGCAAAATGGCTCCTGCTTTGAGATTTAAGCACTGGCTGGTTCACTCTCTGGGCCAGGCATATTTCCAAGCCCTCAGGGATACACAGGACAAGAAACACACATGTTTTTATTATCAAGTGTGTGATATTGAGATACCATCTTCCAGGAGGCATTCTAGCAACTCCACCCTTCTGATGTTTAGAGTCTGATTGAGCCCAATCACTGTTTCATGACCATGGAGAAAAATTCTTGGGGCTGTCTCACTGCAGGTACGCACGATTCTGGGAATATTTGTCTCCTCCCAAGGATGTGGATGTTATTGTTTACAGTCTGAACTTATTTTAAGGAACAAAACCTGCGGATGCACTTCCTGCCCGAGTCATACCTAGGCTTTATTTAACATTTGTCTTGTATCCATCAGCATTGTGTTCCTGAGATAGGGGAGGAAGGAAGACTGCACACTTCCAGAAGAAAAGAGGCCTCAGTGAGGTTCACTGAATCTCGTATCCGTGGGGAAAGGCATGGAAGTTAGAAGTTAGAAGGGGACTAGCTGGGAAGATAATGCATGAACAAAGACCCATTATCAGTCTAAAACCAATATATGATACTTAAATAATTGGAGGACTGGCAAGATGGTTCAGCAGCTAAAGGTGCTTGCTGGAAAACCTGATGACCTGAATTTAATCCTTGGAACCTACACAGTGGTAAGAGAAAACCGACACTCACAGGCTGTCCTCTGGCCTTCACATTCACATCATAACAGGCATGTATCCACATACACATACATATAAATATGTATAATACAAAATTTAAAGATAAAATTTAAGAATTATATATTGGTTTTAGACGATAATGGGTCTTTGTTCGTGCATTATCTCCCAGCTAGTCCCCTTCTAACTTCTAACTTCCACGCCTTTCTCCATGGATACGAGATTCAGTGAACCTCACTGAGGCCTCTTTTCTTCTGGAAGCTGTGCCTATGAGATGTCCTCAGACCTCACAGTAAGCAACCTGGTCTATTGTTTCATCTCCCCACGTACACAGGCTGATACTGTCAAAGCAGCATTGCTAACTGTGCTATAATCACACCATTCACATATAATTGGGACCCAGCCCATATGAACTGTCTCCTGTCTCGCAGATGGGAATGAATGGCTGAGGGGCAATTATAACCCTTGGCCTCAATTCTCACCAGAGCCTTTCCTCATAGGGAACTGCCAACACAGGTCCCCTGGCAATCAGGAATCCCAGCTCTCAATAATGAACCTGCACATACATCAGACGTGAGGTGAGAAAGCTAAGGAGAGAAACAGAAAATATGCCTTGAGACTGAACCAACATACACAGTGTATTGCTCAGCACGGCCCAGAACCATGGACAAAGAACTTGGCATTGGGAGAAAGCCACTGGAGGGAATACAAACACTAAACAAATAGTAGAAAGAGGCACCTCAATAAAGGAGTGTCAGACCAGAAGGGCAAAGCAATAGTGAGGGAGAAGGAGTGAGCACCCAGATTGTTTGATTTGTTGGAATTTGTCATTTTTGTGGTCCTACTATGTTTTCCAAAGAATGATCATCTCTAGAAACTAAAACTTTTACTCATTCTATCATTCTATCTTTTTCTATAACCATATTTATGAAATTAATGTCTACTTCTTCAACTTATCTAAGAACAAACATCACCATCCCTTATCAAGACCATGTGAGCACACTCCTCATAGTGGGGCTCTGTATGACCGTCTTATCTTTGTATCAAGTATGTTCTTTGTCCCATTTAAAATGGTAAACTTTATATTTTTGAAGGTTTTAGATTGATTTTTTTCCCTAAGACTAAATTTTGGTTTCATCACGTTTCTGTAGTAGCTCAGCCCTTAAAGCACCTGTTCTGTTCACAATATCTGTTTATGATAGAGTCAGAGGCATCTTGCAATGTTCCATGAGAATCATGGCTTGGGCCATCTCTTCATGGTCTTCAGAAACTTAAGATTTGTAGAATGAGACATCAGCATGGAACTGGAAGCTCTCCTGTGACAGGCCAGCCTGTCATTAAAGTTGTAGGAAACACCTCTGTCCTGATTTGGCTGCTTGTTCAAAGTATCTATCCAGATAACAACAAAATACTTTACAGGGTCTGTTTTTCTCAGAAAACTCCTCTGTCATAGGAAGCGAATGCCTGGGCAACCATTCTCCCCTAAGATCTTCCAGGGCTACAGTGGAAAATAAAAGTATAAAGCATGGTGAATGGGGAACTATGAGGAACTTTTATGACATCTGCCTGAAATTAAGTAAATGTATAGTGTTTACGAGGAAATGTGGCCTTTTTACTTGGGGTCTGGGACTAAATATGCAGCTGGTACCTGGATCATCCATCTAACCACCAACAGTATAAACTCATGCCATGCCTGGCCTGGCTACCAGATTTGGGCACAGATTATAGTAACATGTGCCTTGGTTCAGAAACCACTAACCAAAGGCACCAGGATTAGACACCCCCACTATGACCTTCATTCCTAACCGATAGCAACTTTGGGCAGAGTAGGAAATCACCAATCAGCCCTCTGCAGGATTCACAAGTACTTTAAATAATTGAAAAGCTCAATCTTTGAATTATTGGGTTTATATTTAAGCATTTGCAGGAGATGGTTCAGGGAAGAAATGGCTGGCAACAGTTCAGAAGTCTTTCACACAAAGGGCATGGCCCAAATGTACCTTCTGCTGCAATAGCAGCAGTTATGTTTTTGGTATAACAGGTAAGTATTTGGGCATTTAATTTGCACTTCTCTGACTTCATGTCTGTGGTGTTTAAAACAGGTGAGAGGAAGCAGTGGATCACATGCCCAGAACATACATAATCAAGGCGAAGCTGTGAAAGTCAGAAGCAGCCAAGTTGCTCTTTACAAGCAATCTATAGTGATGGGAAGGAGAGGACTAGGGAGTTGGCTCAGAGGGGAAAGTGCATACAATACAAGCTTGATGACCTGAATTTGAATCCTCAGCCTCATGTGAAAAAGCTTAGTATGGCTGAACGGGATGGGCAGAAACAAGTGGATCCCATGCACACATGAATACACATATGAATGTAAAGGAGAAGAGGATAAAAGCCATGTTGAATAAATAAGACTCAGTATTTACCACTTTGTCAGGATGGAAGGAAGCTTGTTATAAGGCCAACATTTCCTTGTGGACATGAATATTTTTTAAGTAATTGAGTTGACAGGAGCCAAGAGATGATTGGTGGTTTGTTTGCCTCTGTTTGTTTAAAGAATGTAGTCACTGTGAGCAGACACACTGCTTCCTGGGCTCTCTGTGAATTGTCTGCATCATTTCAGCCAGACGACAGCATTAACTGACCTAGATCCTAGACACAGGCCATCTGAATACAGACTAGCTGGATGCTCATTCCTGTGAGGAGCTAGAACAGCTAAGTCACCACTTGTCATATTCAGGACTACTGACAAACACCCAATTAAGAGGCATTTGGAACCTGATCCGCACACTAACCCCCTCCCCACCCCTGCCAATTATCAGCGTTGATGAACAGGCAACTGCAATTAGTGAAGTTTATCTTTTACTCTCCTTGTGCACATGTTCTTATGTGTGCTGTTGCTGAGGCATGTCAGCATATGTGTGTTTACCAAAAGTTATTATGGAAAGGACAGAACTGAAAACACACACAAAGCTGGAGGCAAATGCTGCCCTGGTCGTTTCTCAGGCTCCTGTTTTCCCAAAATAATTCTGGTTGGGAGCACTACAGACTTGTCGATTCAGTGTGACACAATTCAAGTAGCCTGCTCCTTTAGCTTCTAATGGAAGTTGGGTTTGGATGTGTGTGTGCACATACTTATAAAGGCCAGAACTCTGACTTCAGGTCTTTTTAATTGTTCTCTATGTTCATTCATTCATTCATTATCTGATTGTGTGTGTGTGTTAGGTATGTGCCTATGAATCCAAACAGAAGCCAGAAGAGGTTATCTAATATCTTTCTCTGTCTCTCTCTACTTTATTCCTCTGGGACAGGCCTCCAGTTTTTAGCTAGATTGGCTGGCCAGTGGGCTCCAAGAATTTGCCAGTCTGTGTCTCCCCACTGCTAGGATTGCAAGGGTATACCTCCATTCGTAGTGTTTTTACTTAGAATCTGGCAACTGAATTCGGGTCATGAAGCTTGTGTAGCTTCATCCACTGAGCCATCTTTCCACCCCTAGCTGCTTCTTTTAGATCACACAGACATCTAATACAAACCTACCTTGTCACATTCAAAACACATCACTATCAAGCGTGAGTACTTATACTAAAGATAACAAAGAAAATCCTTTTTACCAAAGACCTTGTGCTCTGTCTAAATTAAATCAGTGTTAATGGAGAAAAGATTCAAAGGAAAGTAGAAGGTTACTTGCCTGGGTGGTACTAGGGGTTCTGCAGGTACTGTCCAACAGTGCCCAAGATGCCTCACTCCTACTTTCCCAAGAGCGGTTCACTTTAACTGAGCTTGATGATACCCCCTTCACATTGCCCATAAAATACCGAACAGTTACCCAAGATCAAAACCAGAGGTGACAAGATGATCCATTAAAACAAGGGAAGAGGAGCCAGGGAGACAACCCTGCTGGTACAGTGCTTACTGTACAAACATGAGAACTGAGTTTAATTCCCACCAACCATATGAAAAGCTAGGCCCACAAACCCAGTGCAGGGGAAGATGAGAACGGAGGGTTCCCAGAACTCACTGGGCAACTAGTCTAGTCAAACTGGTGAGTTCCAGATTCAACTTGAAAGAGACCCTGCCTCTAAAATGGAGAGTTACTGAGGAAGTCACCCAGCAATCATGTTTTGTTTCACCATGGGCATACATACATGTGCACAGGTACCTCTCCCAGTCTCAAGACAAACAAGGGAAGAATTTTCTGAATTCCCTTTGCATAGAAAGTCGATCCAGATGGAAGACTTTGTGTTTGTTATAAGGTATCTATTAATATATTAAGTAAAGATAAGATATTTCCACATTAGCCACTGGGGAAAAAATGAGCTGAGTTTTCAGCAGGACAGGACTCCTTATCAGAAGGGAAAGAGTGTATCTCTGTGTAAATGTGAATGTTCACATCTTTGTGTGTGCATGATGCCTGTATGTATGCATGCCCATGTCTGAGTGTATCTATGTGTGTATGCATGTCTCTGTGTGTCTGTAAGTGTGTACATGCTCATGTCTGTTCAAGTGCATGTGTTTGTGTATGACAGTGTGTGTGCCCATGTCTGTGTGTATGTATCTGCATTAAAAAAAAAGGTTTTGTTTTAGTCTGAGTGATGCTAAAATGTTAAAGGTGAGATGGAGGGGCTTGTCTCAGATGTACTCTTCCTTTAACTAACACACACACATATATACCCACGCAAATGCAACACAAACACACATATACATACAAACAATATCTATATTAATACAGCTTTTAATGTAACCATCAAAACTCAAAATTGATGCAAAAATGCACACTGAAAAAGGAAAGGAAGAAAAAAATGAAATCAGAAAGTATTACTCAGAGAAACAAAAATGGGACTTAGCCAATAAATGACTTTGTAAAATTATGTCATTTAAATATGTAAAATTACATAATTGTAAAATTATGAAATTTAATTTACAGGGATAATCAGATTTTAAAAACAAAGGGCAGATTAAGTTTTAATAAATGAGCTTGTATTCTTCGAAAGTAAATTGGATCAGTTGTGTCTCCTAGCTTGTAAACAGTTAGGAAAATTTAAAAGTAGCAATAAGGAAACACGGTGTGACTTTGTTTATCAATCCTCTCTCCCCCAGATTTTATTATCTCTAGTTAGTCATTGTGATTTCTATGGAGTTATAGGGATGAAAGATTTCTTTAGATGCATAGAATTATGTGCCCATCACTGGTGATGGTGAGAAGATGCAGTAGAAGTTAGAGAGAGGAAGGCATCCTCATGAGTTAAGAAACCAAAGTGAAGTGGGGCCTCGTCCATAAAAACTCCTTTGCGCCTCTTTCTCCAGCTCCACCTTTGCAGGTTTTTTCTTCTGCAGCCTTACATTCATTTTCTTAATGTTTTTAACCCAATGTCTGTGAAATTTTTATTGCTCCCCAGATAAAGACATCCGATCTGAATGTAACCACACACCTCTCAGCTCGGCAGTATTTGTCACAAACCATTATAAATTATCATGCTGATAGCCCGCATTGCTGGGAAGCCAGAGAAGTTTCATAAATCCTAACTACTCTGTCAATGGTATTCTTGTTTATTATACAGAAATAAAGTTTTATGAGACTCAAGATGTCTGCCTTTACCACTGAGGGAAGCCTTGGAGCAGTGAGTTCTGACCAGTTCAACAATTCCAATGTACAATGGACTTTTCTTTCTCAGAAATTCTCAGCTGCTCTACTTTTAATGGTGCTTTAATGCCTTCCAAACATGCAGGATTTTGTTGGTGTGAAAAGGAGAAATTAGCATTTCTTCCATCTCCTCAACACCTTCTCCTCTCAGAACATTCTAGTGTTGTCTCTTACATCAATACAAGCACATCCAGCTGGAAACCCTAGCCCCTTGTTATCCTTGAAGACAGATGCTCTGCTGTTCTGTTCATTGATTGATTTACACTACACCTTGTTCAATAAAAGAATGAAAGAGGTCATATTACCCTGGTTTCCATGCTTTCGTGTAATGAACCCAGTTGAATGGCTGCATGTTAAAAAAAAAAAAAATCTCAGCAAACACATCTACATTCATTTTCCCCAAGGACTAGCCACTATGAGATCCTAACTCTTACTTTGTAAAGTAAACCCACAATTGAATTATGAACTAGCTCAGTTTTAGCATCATTTGCATGAAAAATATCATGATTATATCCTATATTGTCAGAGTCATATGATGGCTTTTACATAATTACAAACAAAACAATGAAAACTTCAAGAGATTTTTCCCTGCCAAACTGCTTGGCTGGTCTAATTACATGTCCAGCCCTCCCCCCAGGAACAAGAAATGCTTCCTTGGATCTCAAAGACGTTTTTCTGCAACAAATGTTACAAACATTGATTTCTTGCTTGCTTTCTCGTGGTGAAAGTTAACTGTACAAATAGTGGCAATTTCAAGAAAAAAAAATACGGGTTGTATTTATATGAGAATCAACCCCATTACAGGATCAATACATTTAGTTTGACATACGTTTACTTTCATATTTCCAAATGTTCTAACAATAACCGAATTGTTGATGTCACAGTTATGATGAAAACGTCTTGGTGGAGAGATTTTAGCTCCTCAATGATTTCACATCAGCTCCTTCTTTTATTCCACTGGTAAGTCAATAGCATTAGCACACACATCATTTTCCTGTCTTTAGACATATACTACAGCCAAAGAGGGAGAAATGTAAACTATCTCAACTAAGGGGAACATGAATAACTGGCTTGTTTTCTGAGACAGGGTCTCACGCATCTCAAACTTGTCTCAAGCCTGCTGTGTAGCTGAGGGAGAACCGGGGAGTCCTGATACCTTGCCTCTACTTCCCTGATGCTGGGATTATCAGTGTGAACCACAATGATCTGCAGAGCTTCCAGGGAGTTCTTACATGGAGAGAGATAGGTGGTGTGCTGGACTGTTTCATAAATGTTCTCATACAGTCAGAAGACAAAACAACACAGGCTATTTCTTGAAGAATCTCTGTGTGTTCCACTTCTCAGAGAATTCTGAGCACCTGCAGATGTTGAGGCTGTGACTCTGAGCACATCTCAATAAACAGCACTGATTGCCACCCTCAATAGTGACCAGAAACCATGTAGGATCTGGAAATATGGAGGAGGCCATGCTCTCCCTGTAACATTTTGAAGTTCTTCATTGTGAAAAGGGCCACCATGGCACAAAGGCATTTCCCATGAGCAGAATCTCCCTGTCTTCACCAGAGTGAGTAATCAGCTTTTAAATGCTGGTGGCTTCCTCTAGGGCAGGGAGTCTGAACTGTGATGATTAAGAGATCACTTTATTCTGCAGCAAACAAATAAAATCCATAAGAAAAAAAAAAACCTCCCCAAATCTCACCACCACATAATCTTTATGGATTGTGCAATCTTTTCTTAAAGCTGTTTGTACAGTGTATGTGTGTGTACATGTGTGTGTACATGTGTGTGTACATGTGTTGTACATGTGTGTGTGTACATGTGTGTGTGTGCACATGTGTGCCTGCCCCTGTCCCACAGTGAACATGGGGAGGCCTGAGGACAACTTGTAGCAATAGGTTTCCTCTTTCAACCATTTGGCTCCCAGTGATTGAACACAGTCACTCAGGCTTGGCAGCAAGTGCTTTCAATTACTGAGCCATCTTGCCAGCCCCTGATTGTCTTTTTTAAAGAAAGAAATGGACAAAAAAGGTGGTCCCCCACTCCTGTTACATTCTATCCTGTATCATGACAAATAACCATGTAAAGTTTCCCATTCATCATTTCCCGCCATCAATTTCTTGAGGCAGCCTGTGCATGCATGTAATAGTATACATATCTTTGTGTGTGTGTGTGTGTGTGTAAAAGCACTATCTACACATAACAGTTTATCAATTAGCATTGCTCCCAAGCTTCTGCTGCAGGATGCCCTGGGCTCAGCATACACCAGCTCTCAGAATCATTGCTGAATACCACATCCTCCTTCTCCCCCCCCCTTTTTTTTTGCAGGTGTATATGAGGTGAGGTCACACGAGAAGTTGGAAACTGTCCACAGTGGAACGTTCAAGACTTGAAAATGAGCAAAATCACAAATCAGGACCTGACCTGCTTCCTCCTTCTCAGAGTGGCTGCTGAACATTTGTTACCACAGCACCTCTGATGACTAGGATTACCCAGGGCACTTAGTTCTGTTACACAGTTACATGGCCATAATTTCCTGGTCGGAAATGGATAACTGTGAGCTTATTGAAATCTAATAATATTTTATTTTGAAAGGAATCATGTGCTGCCAGAGTTTCTCTGAAAATATTTCCTATAGAAGTTTAAATGCTGTCAAGATGTAGAAATATATACAACAACACTGTATCTAAGTTATCTACACTATTAGCACTGTAACAATCACCATAAAGAATATTAATAAGCTGGGTGTGGCTCATTGATAGAGTGCTTACCTAGCATGCATGAAGCCCTAGGTTTGACCCCCAGAACTTTCAAACAACAATAAAACTGAAACAATGCCCTGAATTATAGAAGGCACTGGAACATTCTATTAATTCTACAAGAAATTGAAAGTCAATCCAGGGGTTGGGGATTTAGCTGCCCTCAGCTTCAAAAAAAAAAAAAAACCACATAAAAGTCAACCCAATGCTGGGACTTGGATAAACTGGGATCAGAACTCAGTCCTGCCTATACGCCAATCATTCAAAGATGCATCTTCTGTTTATGGATTTCTGCTAATTCACTGGACACTAGCAAGTTGAATAAAGTAGACACCTTGATATCCTAACTATAGAAAGCTGGTTGTCACCACACCACAAAATCAACAGATTTCTGAGTCCTTTGTACAGGAGGGAAGGTTTTCATATCACTCAGTTCTCTACAAAAGAATAAAAGGATGCAACAGAGAAGCTTTCATCATTGTACACACCTGCAACATGGCTAAGTTCAAAGTAAGAACTGGCCCATGTCTTCATTAAGATTACTATCCAAGCTCAAACTGGAGACTGAACTTCTTAGAGTGCTTGAGAGTGAGATCATGGAATTATGTGGGCAAAACATCAAGAGGTGGTCCTGGATGAGGAGAGCTTCGAGCTACGAAGTCTTCAGTGGTCTACCTCATATGATGCAAAAGCAGAAATACCACATCTTCAACCAGGATTTCCATATAAAGAGCAAGGACATCATTTAGATGCTCTATACAGTAAAATGTCATTGGGATAATGAAACTTGTCATAGACCAAATATTTAATAACTTCAAATTGAAAGAGATAGACAGGTAAGACAGATGAGCTCTAACCTGATACACACCTAAGTTCTCATTACATTTGTGCATTTTAAAGAACCATTTTCATAAACATTTCCACAATTAACCTAATACTTAAAACTCTTGCTTAATCTCAGCACTGTAGCAAACGTCTGTACTTGGGAGGCAGAGACAGGTGGATTTCTAAGCTCAAAGCCAACCCGAATTGCAAAATGAGTTCCTGGACATTTGGGGCTACATAGTTTGACCCTGTTACAAACAATCAAACAAATCAATCAAACAAACAAAATAGCAACAATAACAAACCCTCTAATTCACCTTATATACTTTATGACCTCGCTTTTTTCATGTCAAACTCTACAATCTTTCCGATCAGAGTGCTGGGGAAGACCCTGCCACAGAGCTACAGTCCCCAGCCGTGAGAAATACAGTTCTAAAATCATTAAATGAGCCACAGATTTGTTTAAAAAACACCCAACTCCACCATCTGCAGATCATGTATACTGGTGACCCACAATACTTAAGAAAACACAAGCCTTTTCTCAAAACCCTTTCCAGAAAGAACCACACACCACACATTTCTTAACAAAAGATTTCCCAAACCAAACGTGTCAACAGAAAGAGGACAAACGTTTAAACACAGTCTGACATATTGGGTGAACTCAGCCACTTGTAACTTCATTTCCACACCACTGACAATTGAACTCATCTAAGTCCGGATCCACTCATTTACTTTTTCACACTCACGGCACGGATACTCATGACCACTAGATGGTGCTGTGGCGCCCTGTTCAAACTCCCTCACTTACTTGCAGTCTCTGTCCTCCAAATCGAAATGTGGGTTGAAGTTGATCATGATTCTCTGGTAGGGCTCCGGAGCTTGGATTAGCCATTCACACTTCTCACTTGGATGGTAAGAATGAGGGTAACCGGGAGATGTAAGGTACCCTGGGTTTTCAATTTTTATGGTCCCGCCACACTTGTCTGCAACAAAAATGACATTTTAGCACATCTCTCCCCTGCAACCAGTTGAGTCTCCTAGCTTTACATATGTACTGACAATAAGCAAGCATTCTGTCAGTTAAGAGAACTATAAAGTGTCCCCCACAAGCCCTCCGTGTGACCCTAGACACAAAGTACACCACACCACCAAGGAACACTCTTTAATCTGTAGGAGCATGACTTTCACAGAAAGCCTACTGTGATCTAAGATGCTTTTCCCTCCCACCCAAAGTTCCTTCCAAAGAAAGAGGTCTTCTAGCATTAAAAACATTAAATCCCCTCAATTGATGTTAACACAGCCCCCTGGGAGCTCCTGCTAGACTTAATTATCTTCCAAGAAGTGTAATCACATTAAGGAACAGCTCTAAGTGGAAGGTGCCTAAAAGATGCTGTGCCACTCCTTGCAAGTGGCTTTTTGATGATAAGCCTGGTCAGTGTCATTGACCAGTGGGGACTGTCTTCCAGGACTTTGATTGGCCTAAAGCCTAACCTCCTTTTGTTGTTGTTTTATCTGCCTGTAAATCTAAGTGATTTTGAGTTATCTCCGCTTTTGAGACCCAAATCAACAGAGGACAAAGTGCAGCTGGTGATGCAGAAAGAACTCCTCGGCTTTACTTATCCAAGTTGCTCAGCCTTGGAGACCAGATCAAAGTAATGGGGCAGAAAGAAAAATAAATAGCCACACGGCATTAATTCTAATTACTAAATGTTAGGGGAAGCCCCGGCCACTGAGGTCTGGGTATCACAGATGGTGAGCTACATTTTCATATCCCGGGAAAGAGAGAGGATTTCCAGTCTTCAGCCTTTACTGAAAAACAAACCACCAGTCACGACAAAAACTCAAATGCTGAAGTGACTCTCTAATAGCTTAAATAAACTAGATGCTGGACTGGTTTACAATTCAGCATAGATCGCTACTGTCACTCTCTATTATGGGTTTCACACAGGACAGCCACAGCCTGCAAATGCCACCCCATTTATTGATGCTTAATTTTAGGCAATAAAAATTTGGTGCATAAACTATGTAAGAAGTACAGGTATGAAACATTGAAATATATAGGCCTATCAATCACAAACATCCAGTAATGGTATATATAGATTTTAATATTACATCTAATAGATTCCCTGTGGAAAGAGAATGGCATTCTTTGCTCTCAGCATGAATTTATAAATCTACGGAATTTTATTACAGGAAAACCAGGTCAAATGGAAATGAAAGATGAAGTGCACATCAAAAATGCATAAAGCTACATGCATTACAGAAGTCATTTCCCATAAATTAAAAAGAAGACAATATAAATTATGTTGTTTTCTCGAATTGCTAGATGTTTCTGGCTGTTTCTTAGATTGGAGGGGGTTGGTCCTACAGATTGTCTTCCCATTGGCTTTTAAAAGCTTTAGGTCTTCAAGAAGAACTGATATTGCAACCAACGCTCAGAATCTCAGCTAATGATGTTAGCCAGCTCAGTGGTGTGACTCTGCGGAGGCTCTGGCATTATTTTATTTTGTGCAGAAATCTTGGAGAGTGATCCCCCCACCCCACCCCCAGCTCATTAAGTCACTCCAGCTCTGTGTAACCACCATGACATCTGTTAGGAGAGTGAAATAAAACAGTCGACAGATAGTCACTTCAGAAGACAGTGAGGTGGGGTTGGTACCACACCAGGGTACTTTAATCTGTGACTTCTGAGAAAGTGACAGTGTAATAAGATAATGTGGACTGCTGGACTCCCACACTCTCTGTTCAGTCTCTCTAACACTTGATTAGGAGAGAGCCATTTCTAATGACTGTGGACCATTAGTCCTAAATAAGGTTAATGAATTAATTTAGTAGACACTTACTGGGAGGAGGTGGATATGGTTTTAAGAGGACTACAAGCTTACTGAGGCACGTGCTGGCCCTGGCCATCTCGAGCATAGCAATAGGGTTTCAGTTGAGTGAAGTTCAGATTCTCAGATTTCTCCACATTTCTGCTGAGAAAATTAAAAAGTGTGTGTGTGTGCGTGTGTGTGTGCGTGTGTGTGTGTGTGTGTGTGTTGTTTAGAACAATACAAATCTTAATGCTCCTCACATTGGCTATCGTGACCATCTTTGGAGTACCCAAACATGGCTCTAACCCAGTGTTGTTCTCAATCTGTGGGTTTCGACCCCTTTGGCAAACCTCTTTCTCCAAAAATATTTACATTACGATTCATAACAGTAGCAAAACTACAGTTATGAAGTAGCAGCAAAAATGGTTTTATGGTTGGGGGGTCACCACAACATGAAGAACTGTAGTAAAGGGTTGCAGCATTAGGAAAGTTGAGAACCACCACTCCATCCTTAGGCATTATGAAGGATAACCGTTTGAGGTCTAAACATTTGAGTTCTTTTGGTTAGAGGAAAAAGATATTTCATCCCCTGCCAGAGTATAGAAGCACTCCACCAACTCAGGTTCATTAACAAATTGAACTCCACATTCATGATTTTTTGAGTGTTTGGCTTTCCTTCCAGAGTACATAGGAAGATGCCGCCAACTCGAATTCATTAATAAATTGAATTCCAGCCTTGTTCACAAAAAAAAAAAAAAAAAAAAAAAAAAAAAAAAAAAAAAAAAAAAAATTTGCATATCTTTTGTGGACACTGCTTGGTACCTGTTGGGGGAGATCTATAGTTGAAATCACAAAACCTGGGGAAAGCACATTAAGGAGATTAACTTCTATCATAAAGGAGTGATTTAAATTCTTCCTGGTAGAGACCTCCACTCGGCTCTTATTAAAACAATATACCACAATAAGTAGTAGATGCACTTTTCTCCTAATTACTTTGATTGAAATCTAAGCCAGACAAAGTAAACATTTAGCTATTAGTTAATAATAACGCTCAAGATCTACCGTTCCTATCAGCTCTTGCCTAGCCTTCAGTACCTTTCCAGGGGATGTGGAACACATTTGTACCAGATCCCATTTTAAACACACTCTTTAGGTTCCAGGGCACTGTTTATACCCAGGACTGCCTTTCATTTACTTAACAGTGAGAGGTTTTAAAAGCCAACTGGAAGCTGCAACAGGGTTACAGATTCTCAGATACGCTGGTACCTCTCACTGAATAGATCCAAAGCCTTTATTGACAGTGCGACTTTCATTCATACTTCAGACTGATCACAGACGGTTTACAAAGGCAGCAGAGAGTTCCAGCGCCAAGACTGACCGCTATCTCTTGGTGTCGCCCACCAGAGGAAACCGAGCAGGGGTGTTTCGAGGAGAACCAGGAAGTCCTCCCGGTGAAGTGTTCATTAACTCTCAGCAGCCATCAGATTTTTGAAAGGGAGTCTCATTTAATTGCCTCTGGGAGGAAACATTATTAAGATAATTGGTGTGCTGATCTGGGAAGGTAGGCAGCTCTGCCTCGAAACAGAGACAGGAGAACCCAGCAACCAACTGGAGCAGGGGCCGAGGGCTTGTGGTCCTCCTGCCCCAGACGCCCTGACTTCTCCGTTCCTTGCGCAGGCAAGTTTCCTGCGCCCGGCAGCCGTGCGCGCGTCCCACGGCTGGGGCTGGAACCCCCTTGGCCGAGGGGACCGGGCAGCCCCGGGCACTCTGGTAGCTCCCGCCTCCGGCTGTCACTTACCGCTGCGGAAAGCGCCCGCCAGGGCGAGGGCAAGGGCGAGCGTGGCGCACAGCAACGGCAGCCCCCTCTCCATCCTCCTTCTCCAAGCTAGTCCCCAGGCAGCCGCGGGAGAATACGATTGCGCGGACGAAAACCCAGCAAACGGGAATCTTAACAATCCGAAACGCTCTTAAGTCCGCCTAAGAACCATAAAATCCTCAGCGGGTCTTGGCGGGGAAGGCTAGCGGCGAGGCAATGCCTGAATTCGCGAGAAGCGCGTCTCTTTTTGTGTCTCAAGTCGCCTGCATCCTGTCATTTAGCTCCGATTTCCTCTCCCTTTTCCCACACTTGTTCCTCTTCCAGGAGCCACTGCCCGGGCCATGTCTCAGGAAGAAGAAGAAGGAGGAAAAAATAAAAAAATAAAAAAAAAAAAAGAGGGGAGGAGTTGCGAGGAGGAGGGGAGAGGGCGGGCGACACACCAAAGCCAATTTCTAGAGGGAAAGAAAAAAAATCCCGCTTGATTCTGGACGGGTTGGAGCCGAGGAACTGGCGCCCAGAGGAGGTCCGGGTTGTCTGCGGGAAGGAGAGAGAGCAATGAAAGGATGAGCGGGAGAGCGAGGACTTTCTCCACTGGCACCCGCCTCTCTCTCCGACCTCCCCCTCCCTCCCAGATCCCTTCCCTCGCTTCCTCCCGCCCTCTCCCCGCACAGCTCTGCCAGTGATTGCCTGGCTGGAGATTCGGAGACACAAGTTTCTCTCCGCGTGCTTTCCCAGTCGGTCCCCTAGGCTCCCCCATTCACCCCACCTCTGGGTACCCTGCTGTGCTCTACGCAGGAAGAAGGTCACTGGGGAGCGGGTTGTCTGCGCCCATGGTGCAAGGACACGTGTGTGTCAGGAGGTACAGTACTAGGGGTACCAGCCCCAGTGACCGGCTAGTCTACCTTGGAACCCCAGGACTGAGCTAGGCTACTCCTGTAGGCAAGGATCCCGGAGCCAAGGTGTTGAACTCCAAATCCCTAGGCACCGGCGCCCCCGGGGGAGTGGATCGCGCAGCCAGTCCCCGCTTCCACTTCCTGGGTGCCAGCCTGAGGTTTGGGGCGGGAAGCAGCCAAGCGCTCCAGGACTCTCCGAGTAGGACTGTAGACAAGAAGAACGCCTGACTGTTCTGGGAGACAGGCTGTTGAGCCTAGAGAAATGCGACCGTGTCTCTGCCACGTAAAGCATAAGGAGAGATCTTCTTGGAGCATGGAGTCTAGCTGCACTCGAATAAGGCCTCCTCGTTGTGCATAAAGGCGAGGACTGGGTACATGACCCCCCCCCCATTCCCACCCCGACGCTGCAGGCTGCATTGTTCCCCGAGATTTGGTGCCCTCTCCTTTGGGGTTACATGAGCCCGGAGGATGGATGGTGGCGCGCCTTTCAGCTAGGGGGCAGCCGCCAACAGTTGCAGACCAGCCACGTAGAACTCCAAGTATCTGAATCAGGGGTCGAGGGGCCCATGTCTGTGCACCCTGAGGGAAGGACAAGACTGGCAAGGACCCCTCATGAGGGTGACAGGATGATCTTTGCAAGGGTCTCCTAGTGCCAGGTTTAGATTACAGGCAATTGTGTCTACTGGTCCTCCAGCTTCACCAGCCACCCACAGAAAAGGTGCGTTCCCGGCGTCTGCCCAGTCCTCCCCCCCCCCACTTCTTCCCCCAAGTCGTCCGGTTCCATCTTCGAGGGCTTTCCGAGAACTGCAGCAGGTGGCGTTTGGCTTATGAATAGCAAGGACACTCAGGGACTTAAACTGGTTGAGGCCTCTGATCAAGTACGTATACCGGGCTCAATGCCCTCCGAAGGAGCTGGTGGATAAAGTGAAAAGGTCATACGCCTTCTGGGAAGTGACTTTTATAGACAGACACACTGCCACCACAGGGACTGACTCCTACCTGGCAAGGGATGGCAAAGATTTAGGAATGCTGGCAAGGAGACTGGTCAAAGGTTTTGGCTGAAAAACTAGGGTCAGTCAGGGAGAAAGGACACCCCGGTCACTGGTGCCCCAGGCTAGGACTCTCTGCGCTGGGTGTGTGGGCTGGGCGCTGAATTGAAGCGTGTGCGTGGCACGGATCTCCAGCCTGGGCTCCCGCGCAGGACTCACTGGCTCCAAAGTCCAGCCTTCTTTCCGGCCCGGTTACCGGGCCCCGCCTCCAACGCAGCTTTTCCCTCCCGCCCCACCGTTACGCCACCCCCGCGTGAAAAGAGCCAGCCCCGGAGCGCCTCGGTTAGTCGCCACTAGCTTTCTCTTTAGTTCTCCCACCCTTTGGAAGTCCGGGTGGGTTGGGCGTGCCAGAAGGCTGGGAGTCAAACGCCCGAGTCCAGCGGAAGGGGCAGTCGCGAGGCCGTTGGCTCTCTTCAGGCAAGGTCTAGGCGATAGCCGCGCCCAGGGCAGAGCTTGGGGAACGAGAGTGGCAGCGGCAGCGGCGGGAGGGGGGAGTGGCTGCGGGGGGTGGGGAGGGCAGCTCTGGCTATCTGCCACCGGGAGCGCGTGTCCCCGCCTCCCTACGCCAGGCGTCTGGCGCATCCTTGCCAATTCCAACTGTGCTGGGCAAGCCTTAGACTCAGGGTGACCCCGAACCACCCTGGTCCTGGAGTCCAAGGGACAGGCGCCTCGCAGGACTTGGCGAGTCGACATAAAAGGGAAACCAGGCCAAAACTGTGGAGATCCAGATCCTTGTCTCTTTCCGAAGAGGAACCCTAATGCCCGGCTTTCCCAGACGAAGCCGCATTTAACCAATCTGCCCTTGGGTCGGGTGAGCTAAGGGACACACGTGGGACACTTGAGAGATCAACTGGTGGCCCTGGGAGGCACAGTTCCCTATACCCAGAAACAAGGAGGAGGGAAGGGCTTTTGAAGCTTGGGGGATCAGTGAAGGACTCCTGGTTTTCTGGCTCAGCCCCTAAGTTCTCTTGACAGCTTTTCTTTAAACGGTAAGGCATGCCCTGTGTGACATACTTAAAACTCTGTTTCTCATTTTCCAATACTAGAATTATCTGAGGCTTTCCTAGATGCTTTTTTTTTTTCTACAGTGGGTGCTTCAAAATGGAGCCCAGCCACCCTCATTAATATTTGCGAGGTAGTGCGTTGGTATACTGCTAACTGTTCTGGCTAACAGCCTTTTCCTGTGCCATTAGGATTCCACCAAGAAGAGACAGGCCGTTTCAGATACCTGCAATTCTCCACCCAGGGAAACAGACTGGCTTTATAGGAGAGCAAGTGTGAGACAGACGAAGAATTTGGCAGTATTCCTAGTTTGATTTTATTTTGGTCCCGTGCAGCACACATTCCTCTTCTTGATATTACAGATCTGCCTGGGAAACAGGGCCTGCTTCCACCTTCAGGTGATTTATATGTCAGCTGCCCTAACCGTGTTGGATAAAGGCTGTCCGTGGTCAGTACCACCTCAGGGGCTACTAAGGATGAGGCCTGTTTGAGCATGGCCAGTATGAACTAGCTGGGTAGAAACACTCTGCTTCTTTCACCAAGCCACATCAATTTGCTAGAAATAAGAGGAGAATCATTGCTTCCAGAAGGTCTTTGGAGCCATGGGGATGGGTACAATATGGGGATGTCAGTGTAGCTCAAAACCAAATCAAGTGCAGTTGAGATTATGCGTTGTGTTGTTTTTAAAGTCAAACCTATGGATACAGAAAAACAAAGAATTCTTAGGAGGTAACCAACATCTGACATGGAAGAAGAGAAACTTGGAAAGGATATGATTTATAACCACATTTGGTGGTATGGGGTCGTGATTCCAGCACTCTGGAACAGGAGGCAAGAGGATCAGGATTTCAAGGTCAGAGTGAGTTGGAGGTCAGTCTGTGCTGCCTGAGACACTGTCTTCACAAAATAAAGACATTTAAAAAAAAAATCCCTTTGGGTCAGGAGAGATGGCATTGTGGTGAAGGGAAGCTTCTGCTCTTTCAAGTTCAGCACCTACACTGGATAATTCACTATAGTTCCCAGGGATCCAATACCCTTTTCTAAACTCCACAGACACTTCCACTCACATGCATATACCCAGACAGTTAAAATAGTTTAAAAATTGTAAATGAGACAGTTCCCTTAAAATGATACTTTTATGAAACAACTGTCATGCAAAAGTTGTCTCTCGGGCTCCTGCTATAGGTATCTGAATCTGTAGTAGTGGAAGAGATGTTTAATTTTTGTTTCTGTTTTAAAAGTAGTTTTTAGTACTTTAAATTATCTGTGTGTATGTGTCTGCACACGTGATGTATATAAGTGAGTGCAGGTGGCCACAGACCAGAGTTGCCAGATGCCCTGGAGCTGGAATTATAGATGGTTGTTAGCTGCCCAATGTAGATGCTGAGAGCTGAACCTAGGTCCCCTGGGAGAACAGCAAGTGCACCTAACCTTGGTATCATCTCTCTAGCCCTCATTTCTATTTCTCTAAGTAGTAAAGAAACGGATGCTTTCTAAAACCTACAGGATAAGGTTTCAAAGCAGTCTTTGTGACCCGAATATTCCCCGACACAAGTGAACAATGCTAAATTCTGAGTCCTGCTGGTGGAGTCACAGCCTTTGGGGTTAGATTTTTGAAAACTGTATTTAGTCTGAAACAGTAACCAGCGATTAATCTGCCTTCCATGAACAACTTCTTAGGGCAGGGGTTGAGATTGAGACGCTGCCTGAGTGAACTGCCAACGTGCCGGGATCACAAGTTTTGAACCACACTACCTGACTGGATTCTCTCTTAAATTAGGAAAATAAAAACAACAGACAGAAACACTCAGCAAGCAAAATTAAAAATAACACTAGACGGAACAAGTTCAGAATTTCCAAGGAGCAAGCAAAGCTAAGGACTGGCTACTCAAAGTCTTTAGTCACATAATTCCATGTGGCTAAAGAATAAAATGTTTAACAGAAGGCTGAAAGATCAATAAAAAATCATTATTAAGATAAACAGTCAAAGGCTCAAAACAAGGCTGCTGATGTATTGCAGTTGATAGAATGCTTTGCTAGCATGAAAGCTAGGTTCAATCCCAGCAGCACACAAAAGCCAGGCAGAGCCAGGCCTACCTGCAATCCTGGTACTCTGGATGTAGAAGCTGGAGGATTCAGAGTTCAAGGTCAGCCTTGGTTAAGGGAGTTTGAAGCCAGCCTAGACTACATGAGATGCTGTCAAAAGGAAGAAAGAAGAAAGAAAGCCCCAAAACATAGTTAATAATTGTTTAATTTATCCCAGAGTAACTTAATTTTAAAAAATTCCACCACTCTGGCAGTTGCATGAGAACGGGTAGTCTGTAGAATAAGGGAAGAAGATGAGTTTTGACATACTGCTTGGAACACACAGTGGGAAGAAAGGGAAAGCAAGGAGTTCATGCAGTTAGAGAGTGAAGCTAACTGGACAGGCAGGTTGCTATGGCAACAAAGGAGCAGGTGTTGTCAAGAATGACCCAGCAGGACTCAATCCTCCATAACTATAGGGGTCTTAGTGGCCACACCAGCATGGGCACTGAAGAAGGCTGTCTTGGAAGAAAGTTGGACTTTGACTAGTTTCAATTTCTGCCCCTTTGAGGCAGTTGGATGAATTTGTAATCCAAACCATTACTTGCTTTGAGGTGATGAGTGTATGGGTCACTGAAGTGTGTAGTTGGTGTCAGTGAAGTGGCAGGAAGGATGACATTGTGAGGGGACAGAAAAGGAAGCCATAGGCAGAATTTTTCACAAACCTGTATATTTATTTTGGAACATGGGGGCCAGAGAATGCATGCTTGTTTGTTCCCACTGTATTTGAGAGGGGAGGGGAGATTCTCACTGGCATGGAGCTGACTGTAGCTTAGGGATATTGGTATCCCTGGTCAATGAGCCCCAGGAAGGGAATACCAATGTGGAAACCATGCTAACTAAAGAGAAAACAATTTTCCTGGCTTCATTGATGATTTTTATAAGTTCCCATTTGGGACTAGGAACACATGGTGTATCCAACATTTTCCCTGAATACTGGACTAGTTTTCATAAAACTTACAACAATTTGCTTAATTCATGATGTATAGTAGTACAGAATTGTATTATTTCAACTTTCATGACTCAAAAAGGATTCTCAATAAATGTCTGTTGATAAGACAATTTTCTGCCATTTACAACAAATAAGTAAATAAATAAATAAATAAATAAATAAATAAATAATAAATAAATGTGTCTGGTGATATTCAGGGAATATCCCCTTCTCCACAGTCATATAGCTCTTCAATAATAATAATGTCTTTAGTCTCTATACCCACATTCTCTTCTTTGTTCATTACACTCTTAAAGATTTCTCAAAGAGAATTTAAGATGTTAGCCTTTACAAGAGCACACACAGTACACAGTGTTGTTTGAGTGACTCCATCAAACAAACAGAACATATCTTCAATCTTGTGACGTCTCCATTCAGCATCATCATGGGCCATTTTTCACAGATAAGTGTGACTTTTAAAAACTGTCATGAAACAGTCAAAGCAGCTGGCAGACTATCTGCAGCCACTCTTTCCTTAAGCCCCATTTCCTTCCATTTGTTATGTTAAGCCATTAAGTCTAGAGTACCTGTTTCCTTTGTGAGAAGTGCTGAGTTAATACCTGTGAGTTGGTTTCCAGCCACAAAACCCACCATCTTGAGGGACCTGTAATGCCATACTAAGAAACAGATGACACAAAGCGGTCGTGCAGAAAGAGCAGGCTTCCTGGGGTGCTCATAATTTCAAAGCACAAGAGCAAGCGAGCTTTTGGAGGCCTGTTCACATAGCCCGCACTCCACCAGGAACTGGTGTATAGACAGCAAAAGAAGTTCTTTGGGAAGGGCTGGCTCTGTACTTTCTTGTCTTCATTCTCCCAGAGACAGTTGGACTTGCAGAAACCAGACAGAACAAACATGCAAAAGCAGAGATAACACAGTGTAAATACACAGGCACAGAGACAATGTGTGTCATGGACATACTGAAGACTATAAGGCTGCCCAATAAATCTTTACTAAGCAGTGTGTGCCTGAATTGTCTTGGACACTGTGTCTATAGCTGAGAGACCAAACCATATTCCATCGGCAATAAATAAATAAAAGTTACTTCTGGGGACTGAGAAATGAAAAAAAAGAAACAAGAGAAAATTTACCATGAAAACAATAGGCAGAGGCAGAGCCAGGCTTCCAGGTTACAATTTGTATCCTCAGAACTTTTTAAACCCATTCGTGACATTTTTTTTTTCATGAAAATATGTGGAAAATTGTGTACAGGTGTGTGTGTGTTACATTTATGCATATTTGTACATACATATGGAGGTCCAAGATTGACAACAGCATTCTTCTTTTATCTATCTTCTCCTTATATATTGATATAGGATCTCTCACTTGAACCTAGACCTTATTGATTCAGTTAGTCTACCTACCTAGCCAGTTTGCTTCAGGGATCCCCTCTTTCTGCTTTCCTCATGTACTAAAGATGCCATCCTGCTGCATTTACATGGATATTGGGGATCTGAACTCTGTTTGTAATTGCTGGCAAGTGCTTTCTCTGCCCATTTGTGACTTTGCAGGTTGAGTAAATGGGTTGAGGCATGGATTCATTGTAACTAGACATGTTTGTGATGGTTCACATTGGTATCTTGATGTCATCTGAACTCATCTGTAAGGGAATTTTTAGAATGAATGAACTTAGGGTAGACCCATCTACTCTAAATGTGAGCAGCACCATCCCAGACTGGGATCTTGGATGGAATCACATGAGAAAGTGATTGAGTGTCTGTATTCATCTATCTCTCTCTGCCTTACACTCCAGTTACCATGCCTTCCCACCACTCCTTCCCCATCATGTACTGTGTCTGAGAATGGTAAGCCAAAATAAACTATTCCTTTCTTAAGTTGCTTCTTGTCACATATTTGATCATAGTAACAAGAAAAGCAACCAATATAATACCCAGATTTACTCATAATCACACAGATTTCATGCTATTTGTAAAAGCAAAAATCACACCTTAATGATTTTCAACATACATTAGACCTTGGTTTTAGGATGAATGCTCTGAGCTTCAGAACAGTTAGTTAGAATAGAACAGAGGCAGACCAGTGTTGACAGCTGTGTTTGATGTCTTGACCATGTTGAGTGTGTATCTTTTACTATGTAGCCAGAAGACAGTGAATTTCACATCACGTTTAAGCAGAAGCACCTCGTAAATTCCAGGGTACAGAGTGAATGGTAATCAGCGTTTGTTGCTGCATCTTAAGAAATACAGCCTAGTAGGCTGGAGAGGTGACTCAGTAGGTAATGTGCTTGCTATGCAAGTATAGAACTCAAACCATTGTGGTTTGAATGAGAATGGATCCTATAGACTCTGATGTTTGAATGCTTAGTCACCAGGGAGTGGAACTATTTGAGAAGGATTAGAAGGTGTGACCTGGTTGGAGGAAGTGTGTCACTGGGGATGGGCTTTGAGATTTCAAAGTCCCATACCAAGTCCAGTGTCTCTTTCTCTGCATGCTGCCTGTGAGATTAAAATGTAAAGCTCTCAGATATTGCTTCAGTAATAAGCCTGTTGGTTTCACACATGATGATCGTAGACTAACCCTTTAAAACTGTAAGCAGGCCCCTAGCTAAATGCTTTCTTTTGTAAGAGTTGCCTCAATGTCTCTTCACACCAACAGACAGTAACTAAGGCACCAATATTTTAAAAAGCCAGGCTTTATGGCACATGCTTATAATCCCAGTACTGGAGAGTTGGAGATATGGTATTTGCTGGCCAGTTAACCTAGTATACTTGGCAAGATCAAGGCTAGTGAGAAACCATCTCAAAATCAAGGTGGATAGCTCCTGGGGAATGAAAGTAAGTTTGTATTCTGGCTATCACATAACACACACACATCACACAATTACAAACAAGTGCAAGCTAGATTGCCTGAACCAGAAAAGTTAATTAATGGCTATGATTAGGCAGCCAAGGTACAGAACTGAATTCATGTAGAGCTGGAACCAAAGATCACATAGCTGCCAGTCAGTAGGAGGTCACCTGTATTTCCATCTGGTGGTTTGATTCTTGAGCATGCTCCAAGCAAGACAAAGGTGAAAAATAACAGCCTGTGCTTCAGTGGACTTCTAAAGTCACATCACAGAGAAAAGTTAGAGGTCACGGTGTTTTCCCTCCACAGGCTTACTTATCTCATTCTTTTGTTTGATGTGTGGATAGTGAATACATTCCTGGGCCAGACAGTCGCCCAAGAAGAGCATTCCAGGCCACCACTCTAGCGATGGGCATCAGATACAAGGAAGACAGGATGCAGAGAGACAACTGAGAAAAGAATCTTTGCATTCTTTGATCAGAATAAAGGGGAAATGTGCTAGACTAAGGATAGGCAACATGTCCGAAAGTCGTGTGTGTGTGTGTGTGTGTGTGTGTGTGTTGTGTGTGATGTGTGTGGTGTGTGTGAGAGAGAGAGAGAGAAATTAATGTGTATGTATGTGATTAATTTGTGTATGTGTGCACTTGTATGATGAGTGTGTGGGCTTCTGTGCCACAGCATGTATATAGAGGCCTATATTGATTCTCTCCTTCCATCCATGGTTCCAGGGATCAACCTTGGATCTAAAGGCCTGGATGACAAGTACCTTTATGACGTATGTATGTATGTATGTATGTATGTATGTATGTATGTATGTATGCTTTAGTGGGCTCTGTCTTAATAGCCTATGTTCTCTTTATTTTTTGACACAGGGTCTCTCACTGAACCTGGAGCTTGCCAACTTGCCTAGTTTGGCTGTCCAAAAATTCCCCAAGATCTACCTGTCTGTGCTTCCCAGGATTATGGACAGGTCTTTGCCAATGTGTCTGCTTTTTGTATGGGTTCTGAGGTTCTCAATTCAGGTCCTCATGCTAATGCCCCACTGAGTTACTTCCCCACATCCCACAGCTGCCTCTCTCTTCTTTGCTACTTTTAGTTGTCTCCAAGTTAGAAAATAGGAAACATTCCCTTTTAAAGTTTTAACATGGTTGGTGTTCATATGCCGTGTTTAGTTTTTCTTTGTTTTTAGTGTTTTATAAATATAAATACCTAGTGGAGGAAAACAGCTTTAATTTCAAAATCAGAAGCTCACGCTCCAGTGAGCTACCAGTGAGACTGCAAAGCAAATAGCATCAATGTTTAACTCCATCTCATTTTTATTGTTGTGATAGTTAACCAATTTGACTAGATTCACAGTCACCAAAGAGACACACCCCGTGTTTGACTGAGGAGGGAAGACCCACCTTGTGTTTGGGTAGCATCATCCCATTGGTTTGAGTTCTGAACAAAAAGGAGAAAGTGGGCTGAGTACCAGCATTCATCTCTTGTTTCCCAACCACTGATGCAATGTGACCAGCTGTCTCATGCTTCTTTCTTCACATCTTCCCACCATGTAGGACTATACTCTGGGACTGTGAGTCAAAGTAAACCCTTCCTACCTTATATTGCTTTTGTGAAGTATTTGGCCACAGTAACAAGTCAGCAGCTAACAAACAGGTTGTGTTCTTCCCTGCCCTTCCTTTCATTGAAGCCTTTAAAGAAACCTATCACTGGATTAACCCACTTTTACATGGCACTGTGAATCACATAGAAAAGGTTTTAGAGTTAAGTAACAGTTTTGGTCTTACAAAAATTATGAGTCACAGAGGCTATTCTCATTGGTATCAGCATATTCTACTGGGTTCAGGAATTGTAAACAACATTTAAAGGGAAAAAAGAATGGGAATAGTTCCATGTAGACACTGCCTGTGAATCAATTATAAAATAATAAGTTTAACAGTGTAGTCTTCATAGAAGCATTACTGGTGAACTCCAAGGGGAAGGTTTCGTATACTAGTATCATATAAGGAAAAGCTTGGAATGATCTGTTATTTTAAAAATCCCATATGATATTGTTTCTTGACTATGTTCAGAGTCTTGCAATAGAAGAAGCACTTGACAACTTCAAGATCTATTTATAACAGACACATACACACTACCAGCTTGTCCCTTTATGAAATGTGACCTTGGGATACTGAGCCTGGTGACCTGAGTTCAATCCTTGGAACCACCTGAAGTGGAAATGTAAAGATTCTTTGGAAAGTCAGTTGTGTTGGATGGTGTTTTGCTGGAACAAACACATGAGGGAATCTTTCTCTCTTTTTTTTAAAAAATTTTTTGATATTTTATTTATTTACATTTCAAATGTTATTCCCTTTTCCAGTTTCCCCTCTGCAAACCCACTATTGCATCTCCCCTTACCCTGCTTCTATGAGGGTGCTCCCCCACCCACCCACTCCTGCCTCACTACTCTAGCATTCCTCTACACTGGAGCATCAAGCCTTCACAGGACCAAGGGCCTCCCCTCCCATTGATGCCAGATAAGGCCCCTTCATCTCCTTCAGTCCTTCCCCTAACTCCTCAATTTGGGTCCCTGTGCTCAGTCTGATGGTTGGCTGAGAGCATTCACATCTGTATTGGTCAGAATCTGGCAGAGCCTCTCAGGAGACAGCTATATCAGGCTCCTGTCAGCAAGTACTTCTTGACATCTGCAATAGTGTCTGGGTTTGGTGTTTGCACATAGGATGGAGGCAGACTCATGAATGAATGTTTCGCTGAAGCAGACACAAGTGAAAGGATGTTATTCTGAAGCAATCATGAGAAAGAACACATAATGAAGGATTCTTCACTGATGTCACACATGTATTGGTCTGCCTAACACTGCATTGTTGAGCTCTATTTGTTGGGACTCCATTCTGGTGGCGTGCTGGTGGCTTCTTGCCACTTCTGCATACTCAGGTTGATTGGCAGAGTGATCTCAGCTGAGACAGACTGATAAGCTGACACAAGACATGGTGCTAAGGCAAGACCCATGGAGGACACATGATGTTTGGAAGAAGTATAAATAGAGCTCAACTGGACTGTGAGAGGAGTTTGATTTATTTGCTAGTAGAGCTAGCTGTGCAATGCTAGTTGGTCTTGCATCTTTGCTGATCTTCACTTGGCTGAGAGAGGTACAGCAGAGAACTTTTCCTGACATTCCTGTTGCCCTTGTTCCTCCTGCTGACTATCACTGATTTGGCTAAGGCCTGGCTGTTCCTGCTAGGTTGTGCCACTGCTACTGCTAACCTATCACTGCTGAACTAGACTGCTGGTATTTGTTTGTGAGTAGATTGAGCTGCTTCTGCTGCTGCTGCTGCTGCTAACTGTGAACTGAACTGAAGATTTCCTGACAATGCAGATGGGATTTGCTCCAGAGAACCATTTCTAAACAGGTCCACTTCCCCACATCCTTTCCTTTCTACTACCTCTGGTGCATGGTGGGCTAGACGGGAGGTTAATATGTTTAGAACCATCATTAAAAGTAGACTTTGAAAAAATTAAAGCTATCCCCAGCAGAAGGAAAGAACCAACACTCTTGTTTGTTGGTGCTTCTGAGAAGTGGGTGGTCAAGAATGGTCAGAGAATACAATAGGAACATTCGTCCTGGTGAATAACCTAGTGTCTCTGTTCTGATCCATGGGCTTGTATCCCTATCACAGGAAATTTACTAATTGTCCAGCCTGTGTTTAGTTTATTCATACCAAAGGCAGGTAGAAGGAAGATCCTGAGCAAGATTGAAGTCATGGTCTGAGGTATCATTGGGTGAAATACAGGGATTAACTCAGCACTACACAGAGACTAACAGAAGCATTTTATTATACACAGATACCAAGAGAGGAAAGCAGCATGTGCTACCAACTGGAAAGAAATGAATTTCAGGGATAAAACAAGCCATTTTTTGTCTTGTTTATAGAGAGGCACAAGCAAGCTGGGAAGGCTTTGAGCAGAAACTTTGTTGGGAGTCAAGGTGTTCTTAGAGTGCCTTTTCTGGAACCAGTTGTAGCTGGTAGGCATACCTCAGGCATACTTGTGTGGTTCAGCAGTAGTGAGGAGATGGGGGACAATGAACCAGTTTGAATCTGGATGTCCTATTGAGGAGGCAGTCACTGGGAGGTGGATGGAAACAATATTTCTCTCACTGACCACTTATGGGGCTGAAAGGAGGAAGGGACTCAGAAATGGAATTAAAGAGGACTTAAACAGTGACCATTTTTCTGTAACAAAATATTTGACAAAAACAAAGTAGGGAGGAAGGATTTATTCTGGCTCACACTCTGAGGGTATAGTTCATCATGGGCAGCTAACATAATGGGAGGAGCCTAAGGCACGTGGTCACATTGTGTCTATAATCAGGAAGTAGAAAGAGATGAATGCCTGTTCCCAGCCCAGCTTTTCTTCTATTCAGTTTAAGACCCCAAACCCTGGGATACTGCAGCCCATATTTAGGGTGGGTCTTCCCACATCAGTAAACCTAATCTGCATAGTCCTTCACAGACATTTGTCTCCCAGATAATTCTAGATCCTATCAAAGCGACATAAAGAGTAAGAACTATTAGTATCGGAAGGCTCAACTGGTATTCAAGCAGCCATTTCCACAGCCTAAAACTGGAATTCACTGCTTGCTTTGAATTCCTGGGCTTCAGGGGTAGATTTGAGTGTTCTTTCAGGATCTTTGCAATTGTCCTACTGAATGTCTCTCCTGTTGTGAGCAGTTTAAAAGACCATGTTTGCTACCATCCTGTGTTGGAGGCTGGGAGTGTAAGAATGTCCCACCAGGACTGTGCATGAACGGGTATCATGACACTAGTTGCTTTCTATACCTGATGGTTAGAATCTACTCTGTGTGTTCTGAACCATGTGTGGTCCTGACACCAACCACAGAGCTCTGATATAAACCTGAAGATCGTGTCATCTGTCGGTACTTGCTTTCAACTTTCAATGTGGAAACGATAACAAAATAAAGCTGGGAACAGCTCAGACCACAAAGAAAACATAGTAAAAAGATCACAGAGCACACATAGACAGACACCTTGTACCAAAATGCTTTTCTGATTTTCTTAGGCATGAGGCAAGTTGGTATTCCCCTTCAGTGGGGAACAAAAGCCTTTATTTCATGAAGGGTCTTTGGGAGTTACCTCAGGGTGTGTGTGTGTGTGTGTGTGTACATGTATGTGTACCTGTCTGAGTGTATGTGCATGTGTGAGTGTCTGAATGTGTTGAGTGTATATGTGTATGTGTACACATATGTACTTATACTTGCGTGTATGTGTCTGAGGGTGTGTGCATGTGTGAGCGTATTAGTGTATGTGAGTGTATGAGTGTGTGTATACATACATGTGCACATGCACCAGAGGACTATTCACATGCTGTTTCTCAGGATCTTATACCTAGGGTTTTGGTTTTTGCTTTGTTTTGGTTTTTTTTTGTTGTTGTTTGTTTTTGTTTTGTTTCATTTAGTTTTGTTTTGAGACAATGACTCTCATTGGCCTAGGGAATCACCAAGTGGACTAAGATGGCTGGCCAGTGAACTGTCTCCCTAGTGCTGGAAATGCATGCTGGGAATACAAGCACACATCTCCACACCCAGCTTATAATTATATTATATTATTTATTTTATTTTATTTAATTTAATTAACATGGGTTCTAGGGACTGAAGTCAGGTCCTCATGTTTGAACAGCAAGCACTTTGCTGACTAAGGCATTTCCTCAGCCTCTGAGTTAAATACTCAGGGGATGATTCTCCAAGACAACATGGATGAAAGCAAGACCTCAGTCTTGCTTTCTGTGGTAGCGTGCTGCATTGTCTGCCACTCTGGATCTCTTGACATAGGAGGGAATGTGCCACAGTCATCTTGTGAAGCACAACCTAGAGTAAGCATTGAGGAAACCAGAATTGTTCAGCACTCCAGGCCCGCTTTCTTCAATGGAAGAAGAATGACAGCTGGTCACCTGGTGTGTGGAGTGAAAGTGGGCAAACAACCTGGTAATCCTTTGTTACTCTATTAGGAGCCAGCTGCCAAGCTGAATTTCCTTCCAAATCCTAGGAATTGTTTAGGCCTTAACCTTGAGCTTTTTCTCTCGTGGCTAGAACTCCTTATGAAGAAGCCCATCAAACAGAATCTATCTTTATGCTTATTACAAATTCTTTCTCTCTAGGTCCCAGCCCTGAAACACTGCTTCCTAGTCTCAAGTACTTTGCTATCGCTGGGTATTTTCCAGGGAAATTTCAATATAGCCACCCTTAAAGCTTTGTTATGGGAATTGTCACATGGAGAACTTTGTCCTAAAGTTTGTGTTTAGATGTATAAGAAAAACCATAGGATCAGACTCTCTAGAAGTTTTGATCCAGTTTTACTGATCAAGTCCAGCTGTTTCACTATTGACTTAACATGCTAGGCTGGAAGTTGTATGAGGAGAATATCCTGCTTGGATAGAAAGTTCTGGCAATTTCTATTCTTCACAGAGATACTGAAACAGCCCATAACTAATCATGCTGTGGCCACAGCATCATCCTCAGTATTACGAAGTTTAGAGGAGGGTTTTATGGCTAACAGACAAAATTATGAAGCCACATTCAGGTGGATTTTGAACCCAAGCAGCTTCCTCCATCTAGCTTAAGACATATTTGATGCCATCTTAACAATCACATACATTAGTAAAAGTTGTTCTCAGAAAACGAGATAATAAAAAAAGTTTCATACAAGCTCCTGAACACCATGTTCTCCTGGTGTTATAATGACTATTCTGGTTTTAAAATCCTTTTCTTATTTCTTCAGACTTCTATTCCATTATCTCTGGGCAAATCTGTGGAAAATAAGTTTCTGAAAGTGGGTGATGAGGAGATGGGGCCATAACTGAAGGTCACATTTATGAAGGAAGAGGTAGGCGCTTTGGCTAATGGGAAAAAATCCCCCAGAGCAATGCCTGTGATTCCCATGCTGCGCACGATGCCCTGCTGTTTGGTATATACTGCAGTCTTCCTAACTTCACAACCAGGTCATTTCCAACCCTGACATCTCCCCACATTTCAAGGGAGAGGGGAGAGTCTCCAAGGGCCTCCATAATGAGGCACAAACACTTCCTCAGAGCAAAGTCAGAGCTTACAGCTTCTAGATCCCCAGGTGTTCCGGTCCCTGTTCAGCACAGGACTGTAACCTTTGCTAAGTCCCTTCCATTTTCAACACTCACTGGAAGTTTTGTCTACTTATTTTGCCCTCTGTTTTCTTTTCTTGGGGCTTTTCTTTTTAAAAAAGAAGGCCAGCTGTAGACATTTTTGTTTATGGGCTCACTTACTATTTCCTTTCTCTTTAGTTATTAAGACCATGTAATGTTGACAGAGTTTTCACCTAAAGCAGAGAGGATGTTTGAAATACAAAAGATACAGTGATTCCAAGGCTTAACTTTCTAAGCCATCAGACAGACTGGTTAGACTATAACATAAGTATGTTATAGAATTCCAAGGACAGCATTATTAGCTAGTAGTTTCTTGTCTTCTTCTCCTTCTCTTTCTCCTTTCTTCCTTCTTTCTCCTCTTCCTCCTCCTCCTCCTCTTCTTCCTCTTCTTCTCCGTCTCTGTCTCCTTCCTCCTCCTCCTTCCTTCCTTCTTCTCCTCCTCTCCTCCTCCTCTTCTTCTCCTTTTCCTTCTCCTCCTCCTCCTTCTCTTCTTCCTCCCCCTCCTTTCCTCTCCTCCCTCCTCCTCCTTCCCTCCCCCCTCTCTCTTCCCCTCTTTTCCCTCCCCTCCTCACTTGTTCCGGCCCATTCTCCTTTTTGGCCAACAAGCTTTTTTTTTCCCCTATAACCATAATTACTAAATGCACATTCTCTATATTTTAATTTCTCTTCTTTCCCTGGTAAATATTTTCAATCCTGTAATTTTAGCTCCCACTCAAAGTACTTGCTTTGAGTTATTTATTTATTTGTTTGTTTTTTTTTCCTTATTTTTGTGTTACTTGGGGGTGGAACCTACAGTCTTGTGCATGTTAGGCAAGCACTTCATCACTGCATTACATCTCCACTCTTGTTCCTTTTTATTTTGAGACAGGGGTCTCATTAAATAGTCCAGGCTGGCCTTGAACACACAACTTTCAACATCTGTGTCTTAGTTCCCAGAGCAGATGGGCTGTTAGGCTCATGACATCAGGCCTGGCCTTATTTCAGGGTAGTTAATATTATGAGATCACTAGCTTAAAAATAGCTCCGCTATGGATTTCAAATCCAAGCTGTTTGGTTAGAATTCTATGCAGTTCTCTACAGAAACAATGTAGCTTTCAGGAGTGGCAGTTCTGGGATGAGAGGTTGGTTGTGACTCTTACTGAATTTAATTTTTAAAACTATTTTGAAAACAGGATCTTATACGTCTCAGACTGAGCTCAAATTCATCAAGTAGCCAAAAATGATCTTGAACTTCCCATTTTCTTACTTCCTCTATGCCGGGATCACAGACATGCACCGCTGTTTTATGCAATGCTAGGGACATGCCATAGTTTACTTCTCTATTGCTGTGATAAACAACATAACCAAAAAGCAATTTGTGGAGGAAATAATTTATTTCAATTTATAGGCTATACACCATCATTGGGGGAAGTCAGAGAAGGACTCAAAGCGGTTACCTGGAAGCAGGAACTGAAGCAAAGTCCTGCTTACTACCTTGTTCAGTTTGCTTTCCTATACAACTCAACACTGGCTGCCCATGGTTGGCACTGCCTATATTGTCCTAAACCTCCAACATCAAACCATGAATCAGGAAAACACACCACAGACTTGTGCATAGGACAATATGATAAAGGTAATTTCTCAGTTGAGGTTTCCTCCTCCTAGATGACTTTAGTTTGTGTCAAGTTGACAAATTTTAATCAGCACATGATGGCATGTAGGGATTTGTTCATGCTAGGAAAGCATGCTACTAACTGTGTGTATTCCTAGCCTTGACTATGGAAATTTGTAAGAGGAACAAAGAAGGGTACCAGAAGAGGGCTAGAGAAATCCAGGGTTTGGCAACTGGATTGGTCTAATAGGACTGCTAAGGATTGGCTTTGAGAGTGAGGCTCTGAATTGATAGCTTGCTCAGCATGCTGACAGTGTGCAGAACTCCCATGGGCACGTGGGTATGAAGGGAGGCAGAGTAAGTTGGTATCTTCAACCAGGATGAGTAGCTTTGGGGACCAAAAGAAGACAGTCAGTAACAGCATGGGTTTTAATTTTACATGGCTCATTTGGACATTAGGGCCTGTTTTCTTCAATGACAGGGAGGGAATGGTTCAAACCCAGTTGTGTTTCATTATGATCAGATTGTTGATGCTTTCACAGAATGGTCTCCTCTCATCATTTTTGTGTTGAAACAAGGGCATATCTTTTTCTTCCCATTGCGATTTTACATTTACACCGTGGGTTATGTATAATGCACTATTTTTAACTTGTCAAGAGTAGTTCTGGAAGATTATTGTCATTTCCCTATACTCTTCCTTTCACGACTCAAAAATATTTTCTTGCATTTAGCCTTAAGAAATAGAACAATAATGCATTTGAGTGCAGAGTCAATTGCTGAATGACCCCAATAGTTTTTGTTTCAGAATTGTGTTGTGCTATTTATAATACCAAATGGCCATTGTTTGAAGGCAAAATGATCATTTCAAAGTATTTCAAACAATCAAGCAAATATTTAAGATTCTTTACTGTCAACCCTGCTGTAATCTTTCAGATGTCTTCTTATTACTGACAATTGTTTTATAAAGTCCTTCTGATTGCGCCTCTTGTCTTGTCTTTGAATGTTATAGTCCAGAAATATTTAGACAGCTTTCTGGATGGCTGCTATCTCTTCAAGACCAGGAGAGAAGCCAGCTCCTAGTACCAACTTAGTATGTCCTGTATATCCAGGGCAGAGTTTAGAAGACCTGGGCCATGTGATCAATAAACCATTTGGAGAATTGCTCAGGCCTTCATTTCTTTTTTTCTTTCTTTTTCTTTTTTTTAAATCAGAAATTCTGGCATAGTACCCTCCAACTGTGCCACAGAGGGTCACAGGCCTGCTGCTGCTTGCTCCTGTCTATTTTTGTCTGCTTCCAAATCAGAGGCCTAGAAGGGGCTTCAGAAGCTGTTGCCTTCATGCTCAACTTCAGAGGCAAGCCATCGAACGAATTCTAAAAGGCTTGCCAGTGGAAAGCACTTCAAAACCAGCCAACAAATATTTGTGATTACTACGTGCATGCAATAGCTTCCAAAGAACATGGAAAACTACATCATCCATACCCCCAGGAATTTTCCAGGCTACTGAGAGAGACATACAGATATGCACAAAACTTCCATCGAAGAGTCTTGAATGTAGAGCATGTTTGAAGGTTGAATGTCTAGACCATCACAGATACGCCTCCCACCTGTGTGTATGTCTCTCTGTGTGAGTGTGCATAAAAAGAGCAGAGAATTTCAGATGTCATCCCTCAGTTGCTACCAATGTTGTTTTTTGAGACAGGATCTCTCACTGGCAAATAGGCTAGGACGACTGGCCAGGGAACCCTAAGGATCAGCTTGCCTGTCTTTTCTCCAGGGCTGGGACTACAAGTGTATTCTGCCATATCCAACATTTTACATGAGTTTTTGGGTTCTGGAGATTTCTCTCTGGTCTTCCTACTTCTAAGTCAGGCACTTCACTGATTAAGCTATCTCCCTATTCAGCAAATATGCACTCTTGACATCCTTGCCCTTTGACCCTGTTGTTTGCTGCTGGGAAATTCTAATTGTAACACATTCCTTCCAGGCCTAAATTCTAAAGTACTGAATGCAAGATGGTTATGTCTCTAAAGGTTAAATGACTGTTTTACAGATAGCCTGGATACAAATTCCACCAATTATTAACATAAATGGTTTTTTTTTTTTTTTTGCTTTTCAATTTCACACCTGTAAAAATGGAAAAATGGAAAGATAATAGCATATACCTCATAGGGCTAGAAGAGTTATGGGCTGAATTTTCAGACTAGTGCCTGATATACAGAAAACTCACATCAGATTAAATGTTATTGCCCAATAATCATTCATATATTTGATGACACATTAATGTCTCCCTTTCATCTGCTTCATTCTGCTTGTTTTTTTTCCTGTGTAACTTCATCATTGTGTGACTAATGATAAAATCATTTAACTATTGATCATAGAATAAGATATTAGAACCAACTCAGTCCTTTTTGTTAGGTTTTAATGTCATCCTTACTCCAAATGTGATATAAAGGAGAGGGGGGAGCTCAGACATGTTCTAAATAATTCATGCTTGCAAGAGTGTTTCACCCAAAGACATGAGCAAAACATGGCACTAATCCTCAACGGCCCTGTTTCCCAGTGTGAAAAGCAGACAGATAAATAGCCTTCCAGTCTCTGGCTAAGTGTGAAGGGCTAATTGCTAATCATCTCACATTGGAGAAAAACCTTCAGGAGAAATGGAAGTAGCAAAAGGGAAAACTGATCCCAGGGAAAAGAGAATTTAGAAAGAAAAGAGAACAACTAACAATCTACCAAGCTCCAACTGCAACATACAAAGTCTGGAGAAGACACTGTGCCTCATGATGTCCAGTGTGTAACAGTGTAGCAGTGTAATGGATGTAACAGTGTAACAGTGTAGCAGTATATTGGAGGCCTGAGAGTTAGAGACCTGGAGACTGAACTCAGATCACTATCCTGATAGCATTTTCTAAGCCTTAACTTTGTTCTCAACTTCAGCTTCCAATTTTGTGAAATGCTTGAGTTTTCCTGTGATGGAAATCATACTCTGTACCTGCCAACGCTGAAGCCTAAATCGGTAGCCAGTGCTCATCTTTTCAAAACATGCCCAGTTTTTCTGGAAAGTTCTGTGTGGATGTGTACATGTGAACACACCCACAAGTATTCAGTTCTGTTCTGTTTTACAGACTGTCATCTCCTTAGCTATTCATGTGTAGTGGAGATAGGATCAACTTATTTTGAGCACGTAGAAACTGTAAAATTTATTTAATTATCAATGAGAAAACTAATCAGAGATGCTTCCAAGGTGACTTGGTAGTCCAAATTTAATTATCTTTAAACCTATAGACACTAAAGTCTATCTCTCAAAAGGTCATAGAAAGACAGAGAATACCATGTAGGAAAGGGTCCCCATATGAGCCTTTTAAAAAATTAATTTTCTATGGGTATGAATGTTTGGCTCACTTCTGTCTGTGATTACCATGTGTGTGCCTGGTGCCTGTGGAGATTAAAAAAAAAAAAAAAAAAAAACAACATCCAGTTCCCCTAGAACTAGAATTAGGTTTTGAGCTGCCATGTGGGTGCTGAAAACTGAACCTAGATCCTCTGGAAGAAAAAGTAGTGCTTTTAACCACTGAGCCATCTCTCTATCCTTTCAGCTGAGCCTTTGCTGAGCATGAATGAGGACTGGCACAGCAGAGCTTCTTGCTTCTAACTTAGGGTGAAAGGAATTGTGTCAAGTGTCAACAAACCTCTTGAGGCATAAGTGCTTGAGATCTGACTGGTGACAGTGGATAGATGAAAAACACCCCTGTTCATGAACAACAAGACTGTAGTGTACATAAGAAAGACCACAAATGACAAAGAAAAGGTTAGCACTGACTCTTGGGGTCCTGGTAGCATGCTCTAGAGCTTCACAGAATTCTATCTGTGCCATTAAGCAGAAGGGGCTGTGTTACAAAACGAACAGTGGTGAGACTGAAAAGTGCCTTTGAAATCATCTCAGAATAATTGAGCAACATTCTTTCCAGGAATATTTTCCTGTCTGCAGTAGATAAATAACAAAGAATGGAGAAAACTCCAGAAACAAGACTCAACAACAAGAAGCCAGCAAAGTATTGCATCCTGTTTATTTAAGTGACTATTAGAAGGAATATAGTGGGTTATGACTTTATTGGGCTACGACTTTATTATTTATTTTGACTACATATGTTTGACCTTTCTGTTTGGCCTCTCGTGATCTCCTCCTTCTCTCTCTCTGTGTGTGTGTGTGTGTGTGTGTGTGTGTGTGCGCGTGTGTGCAAGCAGGCACTCACACACACACAGTTGGTGTTTTCCTGACCTCTGCCAATGTTCTGCCTCTGCCTATTTACTTATACGGACATATCTTCTTTCTTTCCACACTGTGCTCTGCACTTTAATCCTATAATCCCACATGAGGTGGCTTTCCTAAACACCTCAGATTCTTAATTGAGTTCAGCCATCATTCTCACTCTGGTCCTTTGAGTTCATTGTGATAACTGACTGAACTTCAGGTCCACATTTTCATCTCAGAGGCCCACATACAGTTCAAATCCCAGGGTTTCTGCACATCCACTGTCTCTGTTTTTGTCTTGAGCTCTTCATTTCATTACAATTTCCCTAGAATTATATGGAAGTTAGGGACATGGAGGCTTCTGTAGCTCTCCTGGTTCTCCTGCCCTCCCCTCTCCTCCCCTTTCACCACCCACCCACCCTATTATCTAGTAAAAAACAACAATTTGATTTGAGTTCTATCAGTGGTTGCTCCTTCCTATGGGGAACCATTCACATCCACCATAGGGTAAACATATTCCTTAGTAATCTGCACTCACATTCCTTCTGGAATTATACTGTGTTTCCTTCTTCTCTAAGGAGATCGTATCTGCACCTCCAGGTTTGCTCACACCTCTCTCACCCTCATCCTTCAGAGATTCTGCATTATCTTCCTACAATCACCAGCTGGGATCTGCCCCTCCCCACTCTGCATTTCTCTTCCCTTGATGTTCTGGTGACTGGCATGGTTTTACTTCCTTTATGAGTCTGCAGATCCTTGAGCATTGAAGCTTTATCTTATTCATCTCTGTCTCCTAGGGCCTACCAGGGATTGTATAAAAGTTTGTTAAATTGTACAAAGAAATAATGGAAAAGTTTACCTGGGGGGCTTTTTCTTTCTGATCAGATCACTTTGATCATTGGAAGGATTGAAGACTGGGATGAGTGTGGGTTTATGATGAACATCTACTTAGTGCTGCTCATTGCCTAGTGTGGTTTCTATATTCTCTCATTTGATCCTCACAGGGCCTTTATAGGGTTACTATTATTACCCCACTTCCATATGAGCATAATGAAGTTCAGAGTCTGAGTGTCTGGCTCATTCTGTAGAGTTCAGGTCTTGGAATTCAGTGAAAACTAGGACAGAGATTCAAATTAACTTGATATTACCCTCCAGCCATTGATGTAGTTAACAACTCAGCTTGAAGTGGCTTGAGCTGTATGGAAAAGCTATAGAAATATAATGTTATTCTCTTATTCAAAATTCTCATGATCTCTGTGTGTGTGTGCACATGTGCATGCATGGGCATGTATGTATGTATGGGCATGTGGGGGACGTGTGTGTGTGTGTGTGTGTGTGTGTGAGAGAGAGAGAGAGAGAGAGAGAGAGAGAGAGAGAGAGAGAGAGAGAGAGAGAGATCTCAATGCAGAGATAAGCATTGAATGTCTTTCTTCCGGCACTGTCCATCTTAATTTTTGAGACTAGGTCTTTCAATGGCCTGGTGCCTGTCTAGTAGACTAGGCTATCTGGCTAGCAGCCACTGGGGAACCTGGCTGGGGTTACAAGCATGCTCACTATGTTTGGCCTTTGTTGTCATTGATTTTAACATAGGCTCTTGGAATCAAACTCAGGTCCACATGCTTAAAAGGCAAGTGTATACTGACTAAGCTATCTCCTTTACGTGGTAGCGTTGTTTTCAGCACTAATTAAATTTGATTCTCCAGGGTAGAGCTTTATGAACCTGCTCTTTGCTTCCATTAATTCTATCTGAATGCCCAGAGAGCTGGACGAATGTGTGTGCCTCTACTTGCTCTTTCCTACAATGCTTTGTCAAGAATTCATTTGCAATGTTAATGAGACTATGAGTCTGATATAATTAAATATATTTTTTTCTTACACTTTAGAATAATAACATTCTTGAAATGTGTTCTTCTACTCACCCCTTTTTCTCATCCTAGAAATGGAACCCAGGACCCTCATATATGCAGAACAGCAACTCCACCACTGGGCCATCTCTGGCCCCAAATTTTAATTTTTCATAGATCATCACTGTAGACTCTGGTCTTTAGAGACTCAGAAATCTTAATCTAGAAAATATTCTAATAAGAAACATTTACTTCAATCAGTTAAGGAGAATAAAAAGAAGTGGTAGTCTTTATCAAGTCCTGGAAGCACTGGTGAAATTTATGTTGGTTTGTTGGTGATGACTGACAACCTAAAGAATCACTAAGAGCAAACTTGCTTGTCCTTCATCTAACCCAAACGTTCACCCTACTGACTTGTCCTACTATGTGGGTAGAAAAGATTCTCCACCCACAGAAGTAATACCACATTTATTCACATACATTTAAAGGGTTATTTTTTTTCATGAATTATGAGTTAAGCTTAGTCACCAGCTTTTTTTTCCAGGGATGGGGCAGGGCAGGGGTAGGAGGTAGGGAAGCCATAGAAACCACGTGTGATGTCCAGAGGAATATAACAATAACAGGATGCCTATTGTTTGAACACTACATAGGTTTATTCCAATGGAGGTATATGCAGTCTCCTAAAGGAGGAGAGAGAGAGAGAGAGAGAGAGAGAGAGAGAGAGAGAGAGAGAGAGAGAGAGTTGTTTTGTTTTAAGAAATTAAAGGACATGGCTGGGGAGATAGACTAGTGGATAAGGTACTTACAACACAAGTGTAAGAACTTGATTTCAGATCACCCATGTAAAAACACAAGGCATGAGGATGCAGGTTTGTAAGTCTAGCACTGGAGAGGCAGAGATAAGGAGGACCCTAGGGATTGTTTGCCACCCAGCCTAGCCTAATGGGAGACTGTCTCAAAGAATTATGTGGAAACTCACATGCACAGGCAAATACACATGTACATGCAAACACACACACACACATACACACACACACACACACACACCAGAACCAGGAAAATAAGATAAGACACTGATGGTTATTGGATTATGCTTTCTTTGCAGTCCCAAAATTCAAATTGTATCATCACCTCAATTTTCTTTGGCCACTCATTTGAAGGCCAAGTTTACCTGGGTCAGATTTGGTTTGACAAAAGCATCTGACACAACTTGCTGCATGCCTGTCAATGGTCTCCATTATCCCACTTAGTGTGGGTGTCATGGTGCTGCTGCAGGCATACTAATGTGTTCTCATCAGGGCACCTTGTCACACACACCATACACATCACATTTGGAAAACCCTGACTGCTGACTCCATCTGACCAAAGAGAGTTTAAAGGACCAATCATGCCACATGTTTGGGTAGAAATGATCTTGCTTTAAAACACATTCTCCTGAAACATAACATCTGACCCATCTAACTCACGGACTGTAGTAACCCACACATTCTAGGAAGATCTCAAATCGATTGATCTCTTCTCTTATTCTTTCCATGTCCCCATCACAGACATACCTCTTGTGCTGTGTCCTGCATGGCTTAATCCTGTAAGCCTGACTGGGGCAAGTCAGGATTGTGGAAACAAGACATTGAAGAAACAACAGACACACATACAAAAAAGCTGGGGTCATATAGGCTGGGCTTGGTCTGATGGAGTGCACCTCCAATGTAATTTCATCCCACTTGCTGTGTACAGACAAGAAAGAGAAGTTTCCTTAGTCTGATGGGGACCAGTCTCAGACTGTAAATGTCCAGAAGGATGAAGGGGAGGAAGTTGTGGTTGCTAATTTTGCACATTGTCAAAATCCACAAACAGACCGGAAGAAATTTCCCTGAGACTAATCTGGGGAAGATTTTGTTATTCTCATGGTACTGACACTGTGGTCCTTGACGTAGCACTGCCCGAATCAACAACAGGCATTCACTTAGGACTTTATCTTCTCCTCACACTCCACTATATCCTTTCCTTACTCTTTTGCTTGATGTCTCCATGTTCCCTTGCCTCCCTCTCTCCCTCCATTCTTTCTTTCTCTTTTTCCTTCAACTGGCCTGGAGGTTGTCTTGCACAAGACAGGCAACCATTCTGCCTCTGATCTACATTCTTAGCATCCCCATACTACTTTACTTTTAGTTTGAGGTAAAGGAGGTGTTGCTAAGTTGTCCCAGAAGGCCTTGAACTCATGATCCTCCTGCATCGACTTCCTTAGCAGTAGGATTACAGATCTGTGCTTCCAGGTCAGACTTTTATCATTCTTTTGATAATTTATCCACTCACTCTCTGCCTTCCTCCAAACAAATGAGGTTGTTAGGGAAAAGTCACCTGCTTTATTTCCTGGGTTTTGAGTGTTAAATGACTATACTATATCTTATTATTTTTAAAATGTCATTATTTAATTACCCATCTTACTTAGCTTACTTCAGTGATATTTCATTGAAAAATACATAAACCAGATATAATTCTTTCATCTTTGCTCCATCAAGTCCATAGGATCACAAACCTAGTAGCATTGTAGTTATGTGCACACCTTCCTGTGTCAGCAGATAAGTTACTCCTCTGTGTGAGGTATCTTCTTCACTTACGTTTCCTCCTCTCTTTGCCAGTACCTCCCATCACCTTTCATGCCCTGTCTCTTCTGTTCATCACAGTACAGTCTAATGAAGGAGGTGTCAGCACCTCTCCCCCATTTTTCTGCTTCATTAATTCCTTAGGCTTCAGCTACTACCACACCTGTGACATTGCTTTTGTCCAGATCCCCATAACCTCCTGGGGTAGTGGCTAGTTCTCTGGTCTTATCTTGACCTTTCAGCTGCCCATTGTACAGGAGCCATTTTGTCTACAACTTCTGTGACTAAACTATCTCCTTCTCTTCTTCCTCCTGCATTCCTCTATATCTTCTAATTATTTCTTCTCACATCCTTCATTGAAAGCTCATATTCTATGGGGTGGTGTGTCCTAATGTACCTCATTTCACTGATCTATTAGACCCCTTAGCTTTAGCTAAGGCTTCTTTGCCAACAGATCCATCATGGTCTTGAACTTTGGGTGCACATACCTTTGTGTCCATGGATGATGATGGTTCCAGAGCCTCACTATCAATGTGTCATTGTATCAATTCTATCAATGTTTTATTGCATTAATTCTATCAATGTATCAAATGCAGGATTGGTACCACGGTTCTTAGATGCTCTAGTCTCTTCTATAGAACAATGTAGTATGTATTCTGATTTATGCTCCCTCAGGTATGTTTTCAATCATCTCCACAAGTGACACTGATACAAGGTAAATACCAAGCAAATAATGGCCACATCAAGCTGTTTAAGGAAAAAAGATAAGAGAAAGTCTGTGCATTCAGTAAAGATGGACTAGCTCAGACTAGGATGGAGGTAAAGCCAGATACATGCTTGAGAGGGCAGGGGTTCTGTGGTGGTGGCAGGTGGCAGGATGCTGTAGCTGGATCTGATGACACAGATTTTATCCACACTGATTCATTCAGTGTAGTATTGTATATATAACAGTTTCTAAGTTTTCCTTTCACAAATTATGGATTTAAAAATAGCATTTTCCGTGTGTGTGTGTGTGTGTGTGTGTGTGTGTGTGTGTGTGTATGTAGACCCCTGATTTATAAATAATTAAAAATACTTTTCTGACTGGTGGTGCATTCATGCACCTCTAACACAACATGTGAAAATGGCTCTATGTGATTACCAGTGCTACTCTCCATTTGAATGTCCAGTTAGCACCTTGGACTCAGCACATCAAATACAGCTCGTGATATTCATTTAACTGAGCTATGCTTTCTGGAATGCTCCATCTCAGTAAGTAGGAAGAACTCCTAGCCAGCTGTTGTTCAAGACAATATCTAACTTCCTCCTTTCTCTCTTTCTCCCTCTTCCTCTCCCCCCCCTCTCCCTTTCCTTCCCTCTCCCTTTCTCTCATCATTTACATGTGTGTGGGTGCATGTGCGTGTGGAGGTGAGAGGTCAACCTTGGGTATGACTTGAGTATGGGTATGACTAGGGAGCCTGCAATCTGACTGTCTCTGACACTCCAGTGGTGATTACAAGTGCATGCCTGGATTTTATGTAGGCTCTGGGGATTGGATTCAGGTCCTTGAGCTTGCACAACAAACACTTTATTGACAGAGCCATTTTCCTAGTTGCCTCCCTCATTGTCTTACCTGTCAACTATGATCCATCAGCAAGCTCCACCGTTAAGATGTGCCCACTCCTTTTCCATCTTTCCATTCCCCTCATTAAGCTACCAGCATGTCTTACTTGAGCTAGTTCAGTAGCACCCAGCACATCTTCCTGTACATTCTTGCTCTTCTGTAGTTGATTCTCTACAGAGATACCACAGCAATGCTTGTGCAGGGATTTGCTTGTCTCTCTCTTGTTTAATATTTCTGGGTGGCTCTTACAGATCTAAGGCAATTCTGCTCTTGGCCTTGACTCACCAAACTCTGCAGACTTAGGTTTTGTGTCCCCATCCTTCTTTCCTACCCCTACCCCCACAGTCTCCATCTCCAAATATCACCAAGGCACACTGAATACAGTCTCTTTACACTTGTCAGACCGGTTGGCCTAGCAGGGCTTTTTGCATGTATAGATTCCTTTTCAAGATCTCTACCATGTGGAACTTCTTCACTACACTGGGGTCATCTTATATTCATCCTCCACTCATTCTGTTGTAACCTACAGGGAGACAGAAATTAGAGCCTACATTGGAGCTTCTGCCTCAGCACTTAGATAATTTAACTGGGCTTTGAGGATTTTCTAAATCTCACTTAAGTCTACTTACCCTGCTCTGATCATACTGGCAATGTCACAAGTAAGATTCCTCCACTTGCCTGGACCATCGTAGTTTTCTCTCAACCATTTCCTCATCTTTGGATTTTTCTCTCGTCTGTGCACCTGTAAAGACATGCCTGTTATCCTTAGACACCCTTGATGTGATCCCTGGTCTGTCTGCATTTCTGTTTGGCTGTATAATTTAACACATTGTTTTCTTTTTTAGTTCCTTAAACATTTCCTACTCCTTTACCACTAAGCACAGTCTCCCCTTGATTATAAAGTTACTTCACCCGTTTTTATTTTATTTTTATTTCTATTTCTGCTCCAGCTCATCTTCCAGTTGTTAGCCTAGGAATTGTTTTCTTGAGAATCTGCTCTGCCCTTCCCAGCTCCTCTTTCTGTACATCATGTTAGAGCAGGCTGGGATTTTCTTCTATGAAGATTCATTGCTTCTCAATACCCATCTCCCTTCATCTCTGCAGCTAGAGTTTAGTGTAAAATGGCTCTAGGGCCAGACTGCCTTGAATACAAGTACCGGTTCCTTTCTTCCTTAGCTGCATGAAATTGAGAAGACCATTTAGACTTCCTCAATGTAAAATTAAGCTAATTATAGTCTCCACCATATAGATTTGCTTTGAGGTTTAAATGAGTTAATAAACACAAAGCACTTAGTACAGTGCTTGGCAGATAAACACTCAATAAAGCATCTTGAATGTCACAGTACTGAGGGCTGGGATTACACTGTCTTGTTCACCCTGGCACATGCAATAGCTATTTGTTGAGTATGTAAATAGTATTCTTCATGAATCAATTAAAGTCAAGAGTAGGCTTATTAAACACCCATGTTTGCTCTGGGCTCTTAATCTAGAGATTAATAAAACACAGTTTTCACAATGGAGGTTTATCAGCTTATCGAAGGGGAGAGTAATAGCAATTACAACCTATGTGCTTGGACTTGTCTCTGGAGAGTGGCCCATGGCTTGTGCTGTGATTGCAGGCTTCACTGTCCCAGGGCTGAAAGAATGGGAGCTCTGGAGAAGAGAGAGGACTCATCAGACAGAGTGGCAGCAAAGTTTTGTTACAAGGATAGGAAGGATTTCCATGGAATAACTCAGAGTCTGGAGTAATTCAGTCATAGAGATAATAAAGGGACTTCAATGGCTATAGAATGGGCTAGTGAAATGCTGATTTTCAAGTGTGGTTGTGGTTATTGTCACTGTGACTGAGTGTTGTGTTTTATAAAAAAGATAAAGAAGCCAGGTATGTTTGGTATGGGCGCTGTATGGTGTGGAGGAAGGGGATGCCTCTGTGGGTCCATGCTGAGGCATCCCTTCCCTCTGAGGTTCTAGCCACCAGTATAGAAATAGAGTTTATTTAGGGCATGGGGAAGGGAGTTGATGAGGTAATGGAGATGAAGAAAGGCAGAGAGAGGGGGGAAAGGGAGGGAGGGAAGGAGAGAGAAGAGGAGAGGAGAGGAGAGGAGAGGAGAGGAGAGGAGAGGAGAGGAGAGGAGAGGAGAGGAGAGGAGAGGAGTAGAGGCTGGCTATGAACACCTGGGGGTAGGGATGGGGAGGGGAATGGGGAGAGAAGGGACAAAGAGAAGAGAGGAAGGGAGTACAAAAAGCAAGAGCAGAGCTTGAGGAAGGGGCACGCAGCCCCTTTTATAGTGAGTCAGGCACACCTAGCTGTTTCCATGTAATTGTAGGGCAGAGGCTAGAAGGAATGCCAACACTGAGAATTCTTAGAGGGGCAAAAGTGCTGGGAACTCCCAAGAGTCACAGACTCAGAGTTCTGTAGCAGTGCTGGCAGCTCCTGGAATGGCCCTCCAGCCCAAAGCTACCTTCACTCAGTCCTGCTGCTGGCAAGTTCTTTAGCTTTTCTCACTTCCCACACTTTTTATCTGAGAAATTTGTGTGCCCCCCCACCCAAGTAGGTAGGTATTAAAAAAAGATAAACAGATCAAACATTTCTGATAAGTCATAAAAAAATTATTTTAAAACATTTTGTCATGTATGCTTTTTTTTTTTGCTGTTTATTAAAGATGAAAGCACATTTGCACACTTAACAAGATGAATGTGTTTGCTTACATTTAGGTAAAGAATTAAGTTTCAGTTGAATATTGATACTGAAAGCCAAAAAGCATCTTCATTTCTAGAGTTAATGGACACTTTAGTTCTATAATCAGCTGAGAACATTGCTTCACATTTTAAAAAATGCAGTACACAGTGGTATTCTGTAACGTTGCTCCCCACCCCCACCCTAACCCCTACACCCTGGACCCAGGTTGAAATCTTCTATCCCTCGGGAAGCTGCTTAAGTAGAAAAGTAAACAGCTCTTCAAAGTTCCCCCAAATTGACCAGATTCACTAGGCCTCTCTCTGCCAGAGAAAGCAATAAAAAACTTACCTGTGTTGAGCTGCAAAAGACTCTGAGAATATACCAGCTACCTGGAAGAGATTTAAACCTACTGAGGTACCTAGAAAGGAAACTCTCCAATCCATTGAGATGCTTTCAGGTTGTGTAGGCAGCCGTGGTTATGACCAGCACCTGACAATGTAAGCAGCTGGCTTCCAGAGTGGCCAGCTCAGGAACTGGTAAACTGTAGGCAGCCGTGGTTATGACCAGCACCTGACAATGTAAGCAGCTGGCCAGCAAACAAGTCCTTTGAGCATGCGTCGGCCTCGTGCCCCTTCTGAGTGGGCTTATGCTAATAAGGTGTTGGCAGCTTAACCTATCCTGGGAGGACACATCACCCAGCCCGCCTAGGGCAGTTATATAAGCAGCTCCTTTCTGCTGCTTGGGTCCAGGCCCTTCCATCTCCTTCCTGGTCCAGGCCCTTCCATCTCCTTCCTGGTCCAGGCCTTTCCCTTCCCTTCCTGGTCCAGGTCCCCCGTCCAGTTCCCCATTCCTATGTCAAGAGCCGTTCCTGGATTAAAGCCAACTGAGAAGGATCCTACCGTGTCGCGTCTTACTTGCCGGCCGAGGCGGACGCGACATATGGTGGCCTGTCCGGGGAAACTGAGGACTTCACCTTCGTTGGATTCAGAACTCAGCAGCTAGGAACGGCGGTACAGGTATATTTATTGTCACAGAAAGTGCCCAGTGAGTAGGGCCGTCACAAGGTCCGCGGTAAAGCGGCGTCATAGAAAGTGCCCAGTGAGTAGGGCCGTCACAAGGTCCGCGGTAAAGCGGCGTCACAGAAAGTGCCCAGTGAGTAGGGCCGTCACAAGGTCCGCGGTGAAGCGGAGCCACAGAAAGTGCCCAGTGAATAGGGCCGTCACAAGGTCCGCGGTAAAAGCGGCGTCATAGAAAGTGCCCAGTGAGTAGGGCCGTCACAAGGTCCGCGTAAAGCGGCGTCACAGAAAGTGCCCAGTGAGTAGGCCGTCACAAGGTCCGCGGTGAAGCGGAGCCACAGAAAGTGCCCAGTGAATAGGGCCGTCACAAGGTCCGCGGTAAAGCGGCGTCATAAGGTCCGTGGTCATAGGTCCATGGTAAAGTGGCAATTGAATCACGAGAGACCTTAGAAGTATCATGTTAGTGTTTGCTTTTTGTGTTTGTGTTTGTTTGGTGTGGGTCTGTCTTGGTGTTGTAATTGTGTTTTCTCTGGGGTATTGGCAAGCATCAAATCAGGAAAGTGAAACCATGGGAACTCACCATTGTGCCCCGTGAGAAGTGCCTTAAAAGAACTAATGCGTACAAGAGGCATTAAAATAAAAGAGGGATTTGCATTGGATACGGGGTGATTTTATATCATTGTGTGCCGTCATACGCACCTGGCCAGTGCCTATGCCGTCCATTCTAACTCCCCGGTCCTCCTTACCTTTTTCCCTACCTACTTCTTGTGCTCAAAATGCACTTCCTGCTGGCTAACCTATATAAACCTATTCAGCTCTCTTGCGTCTCCTCTCTCAGGGGACTGTATATTATTCCTTTGGTATATAACTCTTCTCAGTCTCTCAATCAGAGTCGTCTCCTGTCTGAGTACCTGAAAGGAAACCGGTCGAAAGAAGACGAGTACCTATCCAGGAGGCTCCTATTGCAGATCGCTACCCTGAATGGCACCCGCCTGGATCCCTCTACTTTGGAGGGGCTCACCACTTGGGTCAAGGGTGCCCTCAATTTTCTTTAAAAGAATGAGCGGGAGTATTTATCTGGGGAGCTGTTGTTCTCCTAGGATGTGGTTTCTGCCTTTGGTTTCTGTGTCATTTGTGCCATGACCATGCAGGACATAAGGTTGTTGTTTACCAGGCGCTGACTGCCATGAAGGAAGGCACTCCCCCAGGTATTTGGCTGGCCTCCCTTAGGGAGGCATAGTGGGGAGCCTTCTGGACCCGGTAATGGCCATCCAGGCATAATCCCTAGATCCTGACCATCTTGACCATTGCCAAAGGTATACACTCATGAGGCTCCTACAGCATCACCTCAATGTTTCTGAAGCGGGGAGTACGAGGAGCGCCTCGACTAGAGATGTTCTCAATCCTGAGATAGATTCTCTGAAAGCATGTCCGAGTGCATAGAGGTTTTGTGCCAAATGTACCTCTCCCTGAAAAAAGGCACGAAGGCGGGTATGGCAGAAATATAAACTTTCCCATCACAATGCCTTCACTTTGCACAAGGGCTCGGACCTCTGTTTTCCACCGCTGACTTGCTGCGCTAGCGGCGACTCTATAGGTGTGCTTTATCGCCTCACGCCAACCACCTAATGAATGAGTTCAAGCATGCTTGGGTGTGGGATGCCTAAGGTCTGAAGGGTCCAGAGGTAACCTAATTCAAATTTAATAAATAAATAAGGGGGAGATGTAGGCAGCCGTGGTTATGACCAGCACCTGACAATGTAAGCAGCTGGCTTCCAGAGTGGCCAGCTCAGGAACTGGTAAACTGTAGGCAGCCGTGGTTATGACCAGCACCTGACAATGTAAGCAGCTGGCCAGCAAACAAGTCCTTTGAGCATGCGTCGGCCTCGTGCCCCTTCTGAGTGGGCTTATGCTAATAAGGTGTTGGCAGCTTAACCTATCCTGGGAGGACACATCACCCAGCCCGCCTAGGGCAGTTATATAAGCAGCTCCTTTCTGCTGCTTGGGGTCCAGGCCCTTCCATCTCCTTCCTGGTCCAGGCCCTTCCATCTCCTTCCTGGTCCAGGCCTTTCCCTTCCCTTCCTGGTCCAGGTCCCCCGTCCAGTTCCCCATTCCTATGTCAAGAGCCGTTCCTGGATTAAAGCCAACTGAGAAGGATCCTACCGTGTCGCGTCTTACTTGCCGGCCGAGGCGGACGCGACAAGGTTGTACAGTGTACTCCAG